>FR989986.1:0-600000 GCA_905404265.1 Fabriciana adippe | reverse complement strand
ACGAAAATCGATCGCTATCGACGAAAATATCACTTAAAGTACATACTTACAATAAACATACCTATAATTAACTACTCCCTTTTCCACCCCCTCTCCTTTAACCCTGTAAAATACTATAAATTATATCATGAAACAACCATCATAATTAACATAAAATCTCATCACACCAAAAGATACTATCTCCAAAAAATGTATATCAAAACATTCAAAATCTAATAACATAAGCTGACGATCTAACTCTACCGCGTTGAAAGGCAAATCAAAAATCAGTGTAGAGCAAAGCAATTTAACAACACGAAGCATATTTTCACGTTTCATCGCATGACAAGATATCTAGACGGTGTATTAATCACTGTCAAGTAATAGAGACAATGTGACGCGATAGTGCGATAGTGTCGTGACACGCCAATCTACATTGTTTTTTCTTTAATTACATGATAACAACGTTAATCAAAATTAATTATAGTTAATTTAATTAGATGCTTTGAGAATGTGGAAGTTGATTTGAATATAATAATTTATTACACACTATTATCATTACGAATTTATTAGTTTATTCGCGTGTATTCAGCTCTTTTTGACATCCCACTGCTGGGCACGGGCCTCCCTTCGATACGATTGGGATCAAAAAATAGTTCTCTCAGACATGCAGTTTTCCTCACGATGTTTTCCTTAACCGTAAGACAAGTGGTAATCATCTTGGAAATGATTCGCACATGAAAGTATCAGAGCTGCGAGGCCTGGGTTTGAATCCACTTCACTCGGTTTCCCAAACGAGCGCGTTACCACTGGGCTACCACTACATTCGTATTTAGTGCAGTAAAATAGCTGTGTTGGTTTGATTTTATTACGTAGAGATAATTATTACGTAGTTAAAAATCTATCCCACGGGAACCGTACATTTTTCCGGGATGATATATAGCCTAAAGCCTTCCTCGATAAATGGACTATCCAACACAAAAAGAATTTTTACAGTAGTTCCTGAGATTAGCGCATTCAACCAAACAAACAAACTCTTCAGCTTTATAATATTAGTATAGATTGTTAATGTTTGGCTAAATCCAGCCTTATAGTATGCAATGATATAGTATCTAACAACAACTATTTTTTTTTTCGTGAAGCGTGAAATAGCGTCAAGTATTTTACGGGCTTATAACAGAAATTTTCAATTCAAACATGTAGGATACTTGACATGTATATCACTGTCACGTGACTGCTAAAATATGACGTGTAATTCACGACACCTTCGTGACATTTCATGGCGATGTTAATAATTAATAATGGTACTTTAATAGAAATTCAACTATACCTTGATTTATTCATTACCAAATATAGACTTTACAACATACGGTTTTCCTTTATGTTTTAAGTATTTATTATTATATAAAGAAAAAATCAATGTTATGATTGTTTTTTTTTGAAAGCTGTCTTGCCTTTTGTCTTGTTTTACGTATATATGCGGTATAAATGTACGTATATGTTTATGTATGTAAGTATATATATGTAAGTATATATGTGTGTATCTATTTGTTTAAACATATATATTTATGTATTTTTGTAATAATTCTACTTTCTATACATGGTGATATATTTATCTCTATTATTTGCACCCCTTCCCTCTTACAATTTGCTATTTCCTACACCTAAAAGTTGCCTGGAAGAGATCGCTGTTATAGCCATAAGGCTGCCTCTAGTACATTATCTTAATAAAGAGTTTATTATCATTATTTTCAGAGACTAAGTTATTAAGAAATACGTATATAATTCTTAATATCAGCCATGTACCGAAAGGCAAAGTGTGGCTGTCACAAGATCGCTGGAACCCACCGGATGCGGACGGTACAAAAACGGCAATCATGAAAATTTTTGGGAGAGGCCCTTGTCGTGTAATGGACATCTTTCGGCTGAAACGATCATTTCGATATTTATAGTGTCAATGAGCCCGATGCTACGTTCCATTGGCTATATAAATAAATAAAAGTCAAGTTTCATATTTCTGACTTTAAAAACATGACCAAAAAAATCAGTCAAGTGCGAGTAGAATTCGCACACAAAGGGTTCCGTTCACATCATACATGTACTTAACGTAAAAAAAATGTTTCGAGCATTTTTATTTTTTATTTGTATTTAGTTTTATTATTTTTTATTATAGCGGCAATAGAAATATATACTTTGTGAAAATTTCAACTCTCTATCTGTTACGGTTCATGAGATACATCACTCTGATAGACGGACGGACAGATGGACAGCGGAGGCTTAGTAATAGGGTTCCATTGGCAACCTTTAGGTATGGAACCCTAAAAAGCTGTGATTCTATATACAATATCACATGTTTTATTGATTCAAGCAGTAAAATTAAACAAATATTCTATAATAAAATCTTCAATTACAATATATGAGTAAACACCATTAGTTTCTAGTGTCAGTGCTTTAGGCTGTATTATTTCAGCGTTAGTTTTATGTATTAGACAAGCATGATTTTTCATTAAAGAGTTATTTTATATATAAAATACAATATAATAGTACGTCTATGTTATATTTTCTCAAAGAGAACATATAAAAAATGATTTATACATTGTAAGTCATGCATACCTAAATCTCGTAGCGCTTTCGTAGTACGCCTACGCCGTAGACAGTCCTCTATTTATACTAAAAAAGCTAATTTTTTCGGGAGATATAAAAGTAAAGAATAACTTGGCAAAATATAAACTAAGTTTCGAACAGATATTTAGTTCAATTTGGCTTAATACATATTTTTTTTCCGATGTTTTATATTATTTATTAAGGAAAAAATGAAGAGGTATATAATTTCTACAACTTTTCTTTTCCCATGTTTATTTTGCAATGTTTTTGGTCGTACAGTATCTTATAGCGACCAGTAAATTCAGATTTGCGATGACACTTATTAATTTTTTTCAATCTTTTTTCCATGAAATACTTATACTTAAAAGCGAATGCGAATACAAATATTTCACAAATTAACTTAACTTATTAAATTTATTATCTTTTGTTATAACAATAATCCTTTGTATATTTTAATAGGTGCAATTTAGCCTTTAAGATTTAAAACAATTCATATATTATACATATGTATGAATGTGTCTTTACGTCTGTCGATACAATTAAATTAATAAAAAAATTACTTAATCATGCCATTAATATAAAAAAATAAAAAATAGCAATATAATCAGTAAGTACTAAGTTGAACAATAAATAAAACAAACTTTAACAATTCTATGTCTTAGTGCTACTTGTAATATCTTAATAAATACTTTTCCGATTCAAGACAAAATAAGCAAAAATGCTGTTAAATACTCCCAAAGTCTAAACAGTTGATACTAAATATATGAAACACTAGCGACTCATCCTCGCTTCACTCGGAGTATTCTTAGATACGATTAAATTTATTTTGAGCCTAATAAAATCTAATTCTTTTTCTAAAATTAAAGTAGCCTAAGTTACTCCTTATAACATCAGCTATCTACCAGTGAAAGTCCTGTCAAAACAACGTTCAAAACAAACAGACATTTCTATTACATATATGTATAGATAATATTTCTTTAGCTTTACGAATAATGTAATTCGACACTCTCAGTAATCGAACCCGCAAGCAACATCTAGCTTTGTGAAGTTTCAAGAAGATAACTCCCCACACGCGCAACAATTACTAAGCTAAACTAATCACATTAAGTCAAAGCTACACCAACCAAAGGTAACCTAATTGCGAACGCGAACTTTCAAGATGTAAAGGCTCTTAAAGGCGTACCAATTTATGGTTATAGCGATAAGATGTAAAACACGTGGTACATGGGACTTGATCGTGATAAGAAAAAATCCATTTCGTAGCGCCGCTCCGCATAAATTATTGTGGAACAACTCACTTTGTTCTACAGATTTTGCCCTCTTTTGATTTTGATCAGGGTTGCAAAGCAATTTGTATAGTAAAATATTTCCGGCTTATGTGCTAGGATTATTTATAAATATAAATTTATAAATATGTTGGGAAATTAACATACAGCACCATCTAGTTCCATGGTAAGCTACGAGGCCTGTGTTATGGATACCAGATAGTTGATACACTACACATATATAACTTTAAATACATACATATTATAAATATAAACACCCATGACTTTAGTATAAACATTCGTGCTCGTCACACAAATGAATGCCCCCAGCGGGACTCGAACCCGCGAACGCTGGCGCAGAAAGTAGGATCACTACAAACTGAGCCAAATGTGCCGTCAAATATAATTAGTAAATAATATAATTATACAAATATATTGACAATTTTAGAGCTGTTATCTATGATGCTCGATATGAATAAGTGGTGTATAACAGCAATTAGAGTGCGCTTTTAAATTGCATGGACTTGAAACAAATTATCTTTTTCGGATTTTTTTTCCATCTGAAATAACCGATATTTTTCAGACGTCAAAAACATTAAACTCTATTGTGGCGATTGCTGTAAAGTATTCGAAACGTAACGTAATACTCATAAAAAAAAACCGCGGTAAAATCCAATAAAGATCTTTCACTTAAAACATACACAATGTTTGAAACATAATATAGAGATTATATTATCATATTGTAAAAAGTAATATAAAAAATGAACCTTCTACGGTCTATCTATACATATAATAAAATTTTAAGTTGAATCTGTACATTAAATATTTAATTTTTTTTTGAATTAAGATATTGAAATAGTCATTATTATCGATACAGAGGCCGAATCTATAGTTTTTAGAATTATTGTCTGTCTGTCTGTATGGAAACGCATGACGGATAAACCACTAGAGGGATTTTGATGAAATTAGGTATGATGATAGTTGGTTATCCGGGTCAACATATAGAATATTTTTACTGCTAGAAAATATCTCATTTCTGAGAAATCTATACTAAACATTAAAACGTAAGTAGCGACGAACACGAGTGGAGGGAGGATGAGTCGCCAGTTTAATATATAAGTAATAGTATCGTAAAAGAGCATAAATATTGTAATTGTTAGTCAACTTAGCTACGTCATTGAAATATTAACAAGTCGTATTAAGCTTTGGCTATATAACAATAACTTGTTTTAGCTTTGTTTTTAACGCTTTAAACAAATTTTGGATGCAATAAAAATCTTTTGTACGTATTTACGTAAGACTCTTCATACTAAAATGAGAATTGGTGTTTATTTATGACTAATTACCTGAAGTAATTATGATTAAATTATTTGTCTTATATAATGTATAAGTAAAGCCAAAATATTAAGGCTCTTGGGAGAATTGAAGAGCCTTAAATACGTTGTTATAAATTTTCAAACAGAAATCAAATATCTACTGAATAAACCATGGGAAAATTAGAATGATTCATATTCCTGAATTATAATAAGCAAGAAATGAACTACTTTAGTAGGTTAAGTTTTGACAATTATACAATTGCGTATCTTGCCTGAGCTTATTCCGTAGAGATAATCAATTCAAGACTATATCTCAAAATAAAATAAATGTTTATGTTGGACATATAAAAATTAATATATAATTTAATTCATTAATGGTCATAATACACTCATTTTATAATACCTATTGGTTTTTGCTCAATAACTGAATCGCTTTCTAATTGTTAAAAAAAAAAAAAAAACTATAATCGTTTCAGTATATCCAGAAATTAAACATAAATAAATATGTTGGGACATTAACACACAGCACCATCTAGTTCCATGGTAAGCTACGAGGATTGTGTTATAGATACCAGATAGTTGATACACTACACATATATAACTTTAAATACATACATATTATAAATATAAACACCCATGACTGGAGTACAAACATTCGTGCTCATCACACAAATGAATTCCCCTAGCGGGACTTGAACCCGCGACCTCTGGCGCAGCAAGTAGGGTCACTACAAACTGAACCAAACGTGTCGTCAAAGTTTCCGAAGAAATTATCTCTATATATAAGAAAAAAAAATTATCTCCTGAAAATATTATAAGATTACACTTTTGAAAATATAATAAAACATACTCAGTAATAGTATTATAGCTGCAAAAGATATTACGAAGTGTACTTGTCATTCCTTGAAGCTGTACTAGCATAATGATTGACATAACGGACATCCTCGATAAATAAACAGGTTATTTTATTGTAGCACCTACCATGCGAGCGAAGATGTATACAAAAACTAGTTCTAAATACATTTATTTTAATAAACAAACTCACATACATATAATAATATAACAAAAATATTACGAATACCTTCATTTTCTTCCACCGCTACCTATTTTGCATCAGACAGCCCTGTTTCAACAAGACAAGCGACTTCAAATGTGAATGATGTTCATTTGTTTCACGACTTGAATTTTATTATCCTCGCTTGTGCTTGGTAGAGAGCTGTCGGGGAGGAAGTGAAATATAATGTAACTCACAGAGGCCATGATTTAGATTTGCGAATATATAAGTAAATGTAATAATAGGGTTATCGTGAAATCAAGCTGAAATCATTGATTTTTTATTTAATAGATCTGAGAATCAGTTAGAGAAATTTAAATTATTTTATTTATTGTAACGTCCCACTGCTGGGAACAGGCCACAATTCAATACGAGACTGTTAAGGCCTTAATCCATTATGCTGGCCAAGTGCGGGTTGGCGGACTTCACATGTCTTTCGAAAACTTGCTAAGTTCTCTCAGACATGCAGGTTTCCTCACGATGTTTTCCTTCACCGTAAGACAAGTGGTAATCATGTTAGAAATGATTCGCACATGAAAATATCAGAGGCCGTTACCATTGGGTTACCACTGCCTTATATTTTATATAATACAATAAAATTTAACAGTAAATAAAAGAATAGAAGAAGATCTTAGCTCTGACGAGTATTTTTGGTTTTTCAATAACAAGTACATATAATACTGTCTTAGATTTACGTGAATATTTGAAATCTATACTAATATTATAAAGTTTGTGAGTTTGTAGTGTTGTAGGGGGTAATCTCTGGATCTACTCAACCGATTTAGATGTAATATGGTAAGAAGATAGTTTGAGACCCTAGAAAGGACATAATATACTTTTTATTCCGGAAATCATCCCTTATGGGGGTGTTAATGGGGATGAAAGTTTGTATAGGGAAACAAGCTAGGGACGAACCCCAGCGAAGCGAGGATGACTCGTTAATTTTAAATAAAACTATCTTTTCGAATTTTTTATCAAAACAAATCCGTGGAAGAAATCCTAAAAGATAATTTTATATAAAATAACAAATACATAATTAAGTTATATAATAATATTTACATAGAAAATGATTGAAATAAACTTTCAGCTTAAACACGCTGTAATGACAAGTGAATTGACATAAACTTAGGGTTAGAGTGATACAATCAAAACTGTAACGTGTTTGCCTGCACGGGTACTACAGCTCTCAAAGGATATGCGGTTACACGTAGAGCTGACAACGTGTCGATATAAACAAATATAATATTAAATGAGCAATTCTTGTAAACATATATATAAACTAGCGACTCACCCTTACTTCGCTTCGGGTTCGTCCCTATATCAAAACAAACCTATCCCACGGGAACTGTACATTTTCCGGGATGATATAAAGCCTTTAGCCTTCCTTAGTTAACGGGCTATCTAATGCAAATAGAATTTTTCAAATCGGATTAGTAGTTCCTGAGATTAGCGCGTTCAACCAAACAAACAAACAAACTCTTCAGCTTTATAATAATAGTATAGATTTATTTTGCTTATATCGGAAACAACTCTTTCGATTTGGATCTAATTTTGTATTTAGATAAGGTTATATTTTTACGTTGTAGATAAATAAGAATGTCTTTATAAAAATGCATTTTTTATATGTTTTCCCAAAAAACGCCGAGCTCGACCGCCCATAAATATAACAGCGGTTGATTTAATAATTATTGTTTAGTTTCAATATATTCTAGGTCATTTATTTGTTTATGAGTAAATTTAAGTTATTCTATCCGTATTTTATTCGCGCTTTGATTTGCATGGAGCTTTTTGTATTTTTAATATTATTACTTTATAACTATTTGTGTACAAAAATTTCATTTAAATCCATCCAGAAGTTTAAGCGCGAGGAATCTATACTATATAAAAATTATTTTCGTGTTGGATAGTCCATTTATCGAGGAAGGCTTTAGGCTATATATTATAATCCCGTAAAAATGTACGGTTCCTGTGGGATAGATTTGTTTTTGTCTAGGGACGAACCCGAGCGCAGCGAGGGTGAGTCGTTAGTATTTTTATATGTATACAAGAATTGCTCATTTAATATAACTAGTGATCGCCGCGTGTTGAAAGTCAACCTTAATTCATTAAGTTATATATTTATTGTCTTGCGTATATTACAATATTAATCTATTCTCAATTTGACCACAGACTTTAACAATAAACAAAAGAGTATATATGCGTGTGTGTGTCAAATACATGGTAGTGTGTGTGATATTTTTTTATTGATTTAATGTATTTTTATGCATAATTTAAAATATTAGCATTCTGCACTCCATCTCTATATAAACAATAAGTGCGGGAAATTTCATACTCCTCCGTTCGCGCAATTTTCGTAAAAAGGGGTACAAAGGCTTTGCTTCACGTATTAATATATAGAATAAGGTTTTCAAGCATTGGCTACGATTATTAGTAAAAATATCGACAAAGTGACCCAACACTAGTCGATATTGAAGTTATACAAATAATATCTATTGAGTGCGCCTTCAGAACGGATATTTAATGTTATTGCATTTCCGGAACGGTTTGTGACAGAGACGCTTAGCTCATAGCTGGTCAAGTGAATAACAGGATTTAAACAATTTTTACTTGTACTGTAAATACCATTGAAACTAACACTTGTTGGTGTTTTACTTACTTTTATTTACCTACAAGTGACTTATACTCGCTTCGCTCGGGTTCGTCCCTAGGTACGTGCACATAGCGTTGCTACAGTTTAATAGGGAGATCTTTTTAAGAGGAATAATTCTGTAGTACATTGTTTACATATACGAGTAACATTATTATGTAGTTTACACGGTGCACGCCAATAAGGCACCCAGTCGGCATGATTTTTTCCGACATCATCAACAATCATCGTCATATTTCAACCAATTTATACAAAACCTTAATGAATTATACACATAAACCTACCTCATGAATCACTATGGATAAAAACTGTATGAACTTCGGAATTTTTTGAGTTTATAACGTTCAGACAGACAGAAAGACATGACGGGGTACTTTTTTTATAATATGTAGTAATTTTATCTTTTAGGTTACATATGGTGAATATTTTGTTTCTATTGAGCGATATGTGAAGCTTTTTTACAAGCTTATATTAGAGAATGTTTTTCCATGAAAATTAAAATAAAAACTAGAAAAATATCAAATACGAGCTTAGTCTTGTAAAAATATTAAAAAACATTTTAGTGTAACAAAAACTAAATCCACGCTTCATCCTATTGATTCATTAATAAAAAATATTAAGCAGACGAGATTTAGTAAGCTATATCTAGAGCGTCCCTTCCATTGAATTGAATGATTTTTCAGCATGAAGTGTGTTTGGTTTCATATTTCAATTTTTCATGAAATGAAAACCTGTAGAAATTCTAAAACGTGCTTTTAACGAAATACTGTCAATAGAATACTATATGAATAGTATAGTTGAAAAATTTTACTGGTTTTCAGATAAGTTACTTCATATTGTTACTTTGTTGACAACCAAGTTTTGTGGTAAACGATTCACAAAACAATCTCGCCGCTCGCTCCGCTCGGGTTCGTCCCTAGTTACGTTTTAACGTTTAGTATAGATTTCTCAGAGATGAGATATTTTTCCTCAGTAAAAAGTATCTTATATGTTCACCCAGATAACCAGCTATCATCATACCAAATTTCATCAAAATCTGTCTAGTAATTTTCTCGTGATGCGGTAACAGACACAGACAGACACAAAAAAATCAAAATACTATAGTTTCGGCCTCTGTATCGATAATAATGACAATTTCAATAAGATTTTCCAAAAAAATATTTAATGTACATATTCGACTCAGTTATAATTTTATTATATGTATTGTTGCGATAACAGACAGACAGAGAGACAGAAAGTCAAAACGTCAAAAAACTATAGATTCGGTTCTGTATTGATAATAATAACAATTTCAATAAGATTTTACAAAAAATATTGAATGTACAAATTCGACTTAGAATTGTATTATAATATAAATGCCATCTGGTCTGTCATCTAGTTCTATGGTAAACTACGAGGTCTATGTTATGGATACCAGATAATAGATAGATACAAAAATACTAAAATCGCGATTAAAAAATGGGGGGTGGGGATAGGAGGGTGTAAAATAATTTACGACTTATTCTCATACCTATTAAATATACAGAAAAACAATTAACACACCGTGACACGAGATATTTATATATTAGATTAGATTGTATCATACTTACATAAACGTATGTATAATATTTCATAGATGGAAAAGTTTCAATAACGTGCAATCTCTCTGAATATAGCTATTATAAAATTACACATAGATACTTTTCTTATTCACAAGGGTTTAGGGTATATATAATATACCCACCCACTCCACAATAAGCACTGATTTCACATTGTTTTCCTTTTAGGATAAACAGATCACATTCACGTCACTCCATCCTCTGAAAGCGTGAAAAAAAAACACGTAACATCCGCAAAACATTTTCAATACCACAGTAATATAACATTAAGCGACTCTTTATCACGTCAGTTTACCAGACAGTAGATCATTACACGGTAAAAACAGACGCGATTGTGATCTGAGGCGTGGTCCATCAATCTTAATAAAGGCTTGAAAGCCATATTTTTCCTTAGACGTGTGTCAATCACTGTGATAGACTGATAACGATCATAAGTTTATTTCCGGTAGAGTAAGTGATGGCAGCAGAATAAACTTAAAAGGATTTTTTTATGGAATTGTTTTAAAATCTTATTTAATATTATTATATATAGTTTTTTAGGGTTCCATACCCGAAGGGTGCCAATGGTACTCTATTACTAAGCCTTCGTCCATCTGTCTGTCAGAGGGCTGTATCTCATGAATCGTAATAGATAGAGTTGAAATTTTCACAGATAATGTATTAGTATAATAAATATAAATAAAATAAATAATAAAAATAAATAAAAAAAAAATAAAAATACAAGTAACATTTTTTTAATGTTCGTAATGGATCATTAAAGTTAATACACTACATACATAGAGTAAAATTCATATTAATAAAAAATACATGTACGATGGTACGGAACCCTTCGTGTGCGAATTCGACTCGCACTCGACTGATTTTTTTAATGTGTAACTGAGCTGACTTCTTTGAGCTTTTCTTATGTAGTCTTTTGGAAATAGATTTATCAAATGGGTACAGCGTCTACACTGTACGGTGTCAGTTGTATGAGGATAAGAAGAGGATAAGAAGATATAATAATAACTCCTTTGATCGTAACAACCATTCTTTCATATTTTTATATATTTTAACAACTACGATAGGTTTTCGGTATTAATTAACTTTAACCTATATGCTTCTCTACATTTTTGTATAAAATTATCTTTTGCCTGCGGCTTCACTCGTGTATTTATTTATGAATTACTTAGCCTAAATCTATAAACCTTTTCCTTTGTAAAAACTTCACATAAAAAAAAAAACAAAAAAAAAACCTCTAAATTGAACGAAATAATATAGTTTTAGATATTAACGTTTTCAAACAAACAAACAAACAAATTTAGCTTTATAATATTACTACAAATAATTAAATACATAATTATTTCATTTACAAAAAATATTATTATTTTATTACTATTGTCGTTAGTACTTTTTTTCTGAGCAGTACCTAATAAATAGTGTCGTTTCTTATTTCCTTGTGACCGGAAGTCCGCGTCGCCTTTGTTCTAGTTCTCTTTGTGATTATTTATGGAAACCCTTGTGATATTTAAGTGGAGATGGCTATCGATATGTTAACTTCATTTCTTTCCCATTGTATCATGTAATTTGCTATTTTTCTTGCTAAAAATGTAATGTTTACTTATCTATTATCGTATTATAAATTATTATATGTATTTCCACTTGTCTTACCGTGAAGGTAAACGTCGTGAGAAAACCTGCATGTCTGAGAGAACCAAGTAAGTTTTCGAAAGACATGTGAAGTCCGCCAACCCGCACTTGGCCAGCGTGGTGGACTATGGCCTGATCGCCCTCGTATTGAAGGGCCCGTGCTCAGCAGTAGGATGTTAAACAGTGCCAAAACATACATACCTAATATGTAGAAAAGAATAATTATTTTGCTCTTTGTTTTTCTGGAGAGCACCCGGGCGTTTAATTGTGACTGTGAGCTTCGTTGAAGTTTGTTTACCGGCATGATTGATTTAAAGCCGTATTTGTAAATTGCGGCGTTGATTTTTTCAGCCGAAATCATTTATCATAGAAATTTTGATTAAAATGAATGAATTCTATCGATCATGTTTTGTTATTAGTATTGTTAGTACTGTTGTTTTAATTTATTATACATATGTATGTATGGCACGTTTGGCTCAGTATATAGTGACCCTACTTGCTGTGCCAGCGGTCGCGGGTTCGAGTCCCGCTGGGGGAATCATTTGTGTGATGAGCGCGAATGTTTGTACTCCAGTCATGGGTGTTTATATTTATAATATGTATGTATTTAAAGTTATATATGTGTAGTGTATCAACTATCTGGTATCCATAATACATGCCTCGTTGCTTACCGTGGAACTAGATGGTGCTGTGTGTTAATGTCGAAAAAAAAAAAACATATGTATTAGCTATACGCTCTTACCTCGCTCAAGCGTCGTTTTCTTCAAAATTTTACTTGATATAAGAACTAACAAAACATTTGCATTGCAATATCCTACTAATATTATAAATGCGAAAGTTTGTAAGAATGTATGTATGTATGTATGGATGTGTGGATGTATGTTTGTGGCTCTTTCACGCCAGAACGGCTGAACGGATGTAAATGAAATTTGGCACAGATATAGATTATAGTCTGGAATAACACATAGGCTACTTTTTATCCCGAAAAAATGTACAATTTCCGTGGGATAAGTTTTTTTTTTGTTTTGCTAGGAGTGAACTCGAGCGAAGCGAGAATGAGCCCCTAGTTATTAGATAATTAAATCAATTTAGACTTTTAATCTTACATTTAATTATATTCACAATAATAATACAGAAACTTGGTATTTCAGCTTCGTACAAGAGAACAAAGCTGACAGGTAGTCCACTAAGAAATAGAGCGGTCTCTGACCTAATTACGTGCATGAGTTTCCCTTTGCGTTACCGCAAGGGCTAGCGTTCTAACGCATCACTGCGAATACAATACAGGAAATTACTTTAGTATGTTAAAGGAAAATAATACTCCTACTCATTCGTATACACTGTAAATAAATAAATAAATAAATAAATATGTTGAGCATTAACACACAGCACCATCTAGTTCCATGGTAAGGCTACGAGTTATGTGTTATGGATACCAGATAGTTGATTCAGTACACATAAGACACATACATATTATAAATATAAACAGCCATGACTGGAGTACAAACATTCGTGCTCATCCCACAAATAAATACTCCCAGCGTGACTCGAACCCGCGACCGCTCAGCGAGTAGGGTCACTACAAATTGAGCCAAATGTGTACTGTGTCTGTTAAAGACGTAAAAGGAGATTTAAAGAGGAAAAGAAAAATAAAATTAGATAAATAGAAACTAACGACTTACCGTCTCTATTGTGTTTACAATACCTACTAGCGACTCACGTCGGTTACGTTTTGACGTTTAGTTCAGATATGAGATATTCTCCCGTAGTAAAAAGTATCCTATATGTTGACCTGGATACTTAGCTATCATCATACCAAATTTCATCAAAATCCCGCCAGTGGATTTTCCGTGACGCGCTAACAGACAGACAGACAGACAAAAATTCTAAAACTTTAGATTCGGCCTCTGTATCTATAATAATGACTATTTCAATAAGATTTTCCAAAAAATATTTAATGTACAGATTCAGCTCAGAATTTTGTTAAATGTATAGATTAGCCCTTATTATTAACAATAGTGTATATGCTACTTTAGGTTATAGTCAATCTACTGAATGTCATTGAAATCAGTTCAGCCGTTTTAGCGTGAAAGACAAACAAACACACAAACATACATACAAGCTTTAGGTTTTGTAATACCAGTATGATGAAGGAATGTAAAAAAAGCTCGTATTTTATATGAATATATCTTTTAAGCTTTATATTTCTGTAATATTCTATTATTTTGTCATATTTTCAGATTCTTTATTTTGTTCGTTTATAATTATGGCCTCAGGCCATCATTGTGAATTGTTTTAATTTATATACTGTTATTTATTATATATTTTAGTAACGCACTGCGTTATATATATGATTAATACTGCGTTTGTTTGTCTGTAGGTAATTGTAACTAATATTCATCCAGTAGTTGAAATTCGACGATAATATTTTTTTTTGATAGCACTAATGTTCGTGAATAGCTAATAAAAAATGATTTTTTTTTTTTGAGAAAGAGAGAAGAAAAATATACCGAGCTGTTTTCACTTTACCTATTTATATATAGATATGTTAACTGTTATGTTTTAGTTACTTTTATAGTTAACTTAAAAAAAACATGAAAAATAAAGTTCAATATATTCTTGACTTTGCGAATAAATTGTACTAGCGTCTCTAGTTACATTTTTATTGTTTAGTATAGATTTCTCAAAGATGAGATATTTTCCCGAAACAAAAAGTATCCTATATGTTGGCCCGGCTAACCAGCTATTACATCAAAATCTGCCCAGTGGCTTTCTCGTTATACGTTCCCAAACAGACAATTTAAGTAATACAGTAATTAATATTACGCTCTATATTAAACTTTATTTCAAATGATTACATAAATAATATTTAAGCTGAATGTGACATTCATCCTCTCATCCGGAATACTTTCACAGCCTAATTGCGGAAACTCAATAGTTCGCCTTTGGGTAGAGCGTGCTCTATCGCCCCAGTGCGTAAGGACCCTCGCTTTGAGTTTATTTGGCTACATAATCAATAGCCGTCCACTCACTTTTGATATGTAGAATGGAAGGAATGATTCGTTACATTTGTGCAAAAATTTCATTCAATAAAATATACGTATATATTTTGTGTTAAAAAAATGAAAACCTCATATTATTTTTGTTGACTGAATATTTTTAATAAAGGTATTTTAAAATACATGTTTTTGAGTATTAAATGGACGTGAATTTGAGTATTTATAAGATTTTAAAGTTTTGAACATGCAATGATAACACCCAAGCTTTACAACTTTACATGCCGGCATGTATCGAAGTTACCGCTATTTAAACAGATCATCTATACTAATATAATATTATAAAGAGGTAAAGTTTGTGAGTTTGTGAGGCTGTAGGGCGTAATCTCTAGATCTACAGAACCGATTTAGATGAAATTTGGTAAGAAGATAGTTTGAGACTCTGGGAAGGACATAAAATACCTTTTATGTCGGAAATTATCCCATTAGGGGTGAAAATGGGGATGAAATTTTGAATGGCGAATCAACCTAGGGACGAACCCGAGCGAAGCGAGGGTGAGTCGCTCATAACATATAATTATGTATAAAAAAATGAATTTGATGTCTGTAAAGTGTAGATACAGAAGTATTCTACTATTAACCTTCTAGTTCCAACATAACTTTACTTCAATGGCAATAAATGGTTATAATTTTACATACCGGTAAAGTTGTAACTTATGTATGGATATGGTTAAAATTGACTTCTATTTGATTACATATGACTATTGAAGTTATTAAAAACTGGTATAAATAAATAAATAGATCTATATGAATGAAATTCTTCATAAAAGTTATTGAAGAACGAACGAGACATTTCTAATGTCGTGTAACTATGTACATTTTACTTTTATTATTCTATATATAAATAGGCAAAAACAAAACAGTTCAGTATCTTTTCTCCTCTATTTGTCAACTGGTTTTCTTTTTTTTTGTATTTACTAGCTTCTGATGAGCTTTAATGTTATAAAAAAACCTTTCTTTGAATATCGAACACTTGGCGAACACTATATAAAATAACTTTTATTGCCTGATTTCATCATAAAAAAGAGTGAAAGAGCTCCGGAAAAAAGATATTTTAAATTTCATCTCTTAAGAATTTAATACCTGTGATAAAATCGACGGGTGCAAAGTAAAAAGAGTTATATGAAAAATAGCTACTTTTCAGGAGAGCGCAAAATAGGAAAAAGTGCTCCCATTTTATTAATTTTCAACCAAATTTGTTGAAATTTTCATTAATACTTTATTATTTCATAAGGCATCCACGAGTGTATTTAATTTTATATAATTATGCTTATTTTACGAGATATTGCAGTTGTCTGCATCTACATTGTACTTTAAAATATGACAACTGTGTTAACTACCACTTGGTCGTTTCTACATGCCAATTCAAAAATCTGGATTTATTGAAGTATGTTTCATATATTTCAGAAAATACCAAAAATGTAACATTTACGTTTATTAAAATTAGTTCTTGATTATGATAAATCCAGAATGCACCAAGTTCAGAACATAATTATGCAGATGTATCTTTCTACGTCTTAAAGTTTGTGCTAGTACAAGATTTAGAAGGAGGTTAAAATATGAAATATTTACTAAGGTTTTATTGATTTATTATAGAAATAAGTAATCTCTTCACATTTTTTTTTCTAAATAAAAAATTTACTAAATATTTATGACGTAGATTAAAGTAGTTTATTTAAGAAGTCAACAAAAAAAAATATAATCTTCTTATAACAAATCAATTAAAATTAAATCTAAAAAAGAGCTAAAGTATTAATACCTAAAAATAATTAAAATCAGTCTAATAATCATCACATAATTAACTTTAGTCTAATAATCATCACAAACATCAGTATTAAAGTCAATGACCTAGTCATAGTCAAAATAATAATATTTTAATAAAAAATCTATATTTTATGAAAAAATAGGTATATCTTTAATGATAAAAATAAATCTTTTGGAACTATACTTAAAGAAATATGAAACAAAATAAATCTTTTCTAATAATTATCGAGTCTCATTATCGTTAGTATACGAACTATGTTTCAAATTTTTATAAAAACTATGGTACCTAGGAGGTATTAGATTTTGCTGGCAGAGGCTTAATAAGTCTTTGTACTTGGCACTTGTAATCATGATTGGTTCATTATAACATTTAGTTCATTATAACCCTTTCCGCGCCCCGCGTTATTACGGCCAGCGGCACTTAAACGTAGTTACATCGTGCAATTTTAAACAACAGTCGTAGTTGTCTCACTTTACGCGAAAAAAGTACAAAAAATAAAGCGATATTTTATTTTTTTTCTTTGCCATGTTATAGAACACGATATTTTTAGTAAGTTACTGCAATAATCAGAAAATCGCAAAATTGCAGTTAACTTTTTTTACTTTGCACCCGTCGAAATATGGATGTAAAATAACGTTTTATAGGTCTTTAACAATAAGAAGCGTGGCAGTGCAGGGGAAGTCTCCACTAGTAATCACTATGCACTCATACAATATGCAAAAATACTGCTCTATTTAGTTATGTCTAAAGTGTACAATTGTTAGTTTTTGTAATTTTCAAGTTAACTATACCTATCTATAACGTATTCATTTCTTTTAAAAATATTCACGAAAAAACCAAAAAAATTGCAAGCAATCAACAAATGAACTCCATTTGCGCCAGAAGCTTCGTTTAAAATATTCCTTGAATATAAATATCCGTAAATTTGTGAAATAAAGCGCCTATCAAAATATCAGATTAACTTTTTCGGATACACCGGAACGCTCCGAATTTGAATCAGGAAATGTAGGGAAAATGTTACGCTTATTGGACCGCGATGAAACAACTTTTTCACTGAGTTCCAAAAATATCTAAAGAACAGCAATCTGTAGTTTAAGTACATTACTATGTTTTTGTTTAAAGTCGACTATAAAATAATACTAGACTCTGAAATATTTATACTTCGTCAGTGTAATAGTTTATAGAGTTTTTTTCTTAAAATAAAGTATCTATTAAAATACTTTTGGATCTACAGTTTATCTTTTTGGGTCCAGTTGGAGTATGGCATCGAGAATATAGAAAGTTCACCTGTGTTTGCTCGTACATCTATTTGGTGTGATATTTTCGACCTCAGAGCTAATATTAGTTATCATACAATAAAATAGCAGATTTGAATATCATACGAATCCATACTAATATTAAAATATGAACATTGGTGAGGATGTTTGTTACTCTTTCACGCCAGAGCAGCTGAACGGATCTGGATGAAATTTGGCACAGAGATAGATTATAGTCTGGAATAGCACGTAGGTTACTTTATAACCCAGAAAAACATACGATTCCCGTGGAATAGATTTGTTTTTGTCTATGAACGAGCCAGAAGCGAAGCGAGAGTGAGCCATTAGCTTATTATATAATCCTCCGCTTCTCAAGTCAGCTAAAAAAATTACCTTAATATTTATATACTTTTGTTATGGATAATTCAAATTTAGGAATATAATATGTTTGTATATAAAACATATTTTTTTAACATTAACATTTACAATGATGGCACGTTTGGCTCAGTTTGTAGTGACCCACCATACTTACTATACTAGCGATCGCGGGTTCGAATCCCGCTGGGGGCATTCACTTGTGTGATGAGCACGAATGATTCTACTCCAGTCATGGGTGTTTCTATTTATAATATGTATATATTTAAAGTTATATATGTGTAGTGTATCAACTATCTGGTATCCATAACACGAGCCTCGTAGCTTACCATGGAACTAGATGGTGCTGTGTGTTAATGTCCCAACATATTTATTTATTTATATTAAGTAACTATTAACTAATTAACTTTTTAAGTAATAAAAAAAATAATTCCACGTGTTTCAAAGGTAGCTTAATTAATATTTTAACTTCATTGTTGGATACTTTAAAATATATTTGAGTGACAGTGTAATGAAGATTAATGTCCTAATTCCGATATTTCACTTGAAAACAAACGGCTTGATTGATTGCGGGATAACCGCTAGCTAATTTATTGCTGCGACGAACTTCAAGTCTCAATTTTCTGTTAAGAGATCATTCTCCTAAATAATTTTTTTCATATTATTTTTATAGTTTTTTCTAGTTTTTTTCATATTTTTACACTTTCTGTATTAGTAATAAGTTATGTTTATGATTAGTTAATACTTAAATACGACACGGAAAAAAACTAGACGAGAGATTCAGTTAACAAAAATAAGTTATATTTAAAATTTAAAATTAACTCAATCAACTCAAACTAAAACTAGTGAAAAACAAATACAAATTATTAGAAAAAGAAGTAACCTATGTGCTATTCTAGACGATAATCTATCTCTGTGCCAAATTTCATCAAGATCCATTCAGCCGTTATGGCGTGCTTGAGTAACAAGCATCCAACAAAATTTTCGCATTTATAATATTCGCTATTTAGCTTAACTCGCTTCGCTCGGGTTCGTCCCTAGATACATTTTAATTTTTTTGATGGAAACCCTAATTATTTTTCTTAAATAAAAGTAGCCTAAGTTACTCATTATAATATCAGCTATCGGCCAGTGAAAGTTTCGTTAAAATTGGTCCAGCCGTTTCGGAGATTAGCCGGAACAAACAGACAGACAGACAAACAACAATTAAAAAAAAAGTGTTTTTCTTATAAGTACCGTATATAATTCCATATGCATTTAGTATAAAGCTATTATTTTGACATTACAAACAGACACTTCAATATTATTTATCTGTATAGATAATGGGATGTCAAATATTCGCGTAAATCTAAGAACGTATTAACGATCAACTAATACTAACGTTAATAAAAATAGATTAATAAAGCTATTAACGTAACACGTGCATGTATACTCCACCTACAAGTATCTCTATTTTAAATCAAAATTAAAAAAAAAAATGTTACACTGGATACAATAATGTTTTCTGCTGTCATCCCCGAGACTATAACTTAGGTATGACTGTAGCCATAAATCTATGCTATGCTATATCTAATTCATGATATGAATGTACTATTTGACACTTGATACCTCGCATGTCACACGTGAGTCGCGCGCTTGTTGAATTTAGACACTTTTAGACCAGGAATGTGTATAAAATAATCTTACTACAAATCGAATTGATTGTGGAGGATCTATCACTTATTTAATCTATTATAAAAAAAAGATAAAACTTGTTTGTCTCTCTGTTCCGCTGGAACTATTTAATTGATTTCAATTTTGACGACACGTTTGGCTCAGTTTGTAGTGACGCTACTTGCTGTGCCAGCGGTCGCGGGTTCGAGTCCCGCTGGGCGCATTCATTTGTGTGATGAGAACGAATGTTTGTACTCCAGTCATGGGTGTTTATATATATATATATATATACATATATATATATATATATATATATATATATATATATATATAAGTTATATATGTGTAGTGTATCAACTATGTACCTGGTATCCGTAACACAAGCCTCGTAGCTTACCTTGGAACTAGATGGTGCTGTGTGTTAATGTCCCAACATATATATTTTTTTATTTTATTTTTAACAAAAATGTAATACTCGGTAGCATTAAAAATGACATGTTCTAAATACCATCCTCGAGATGTCCTCCTAACCAATTTTAGCCACGGCGGCCAATCTCACTGAGACTAGCCAACTGCGCAGAAAATATTATAGTGCAGCGCGTTTATACGCAGACTCAAGTGCACTCTCTACTCCTGTACTGTCAAATTCCGATGGGACAATAGTTCAACACGACCGGTGAGAGTTCATGCCAAGGAGTGACGGCTTTAGGTTATCTCCGTGGCATGGGGGAGAAACACTGCCAGTTTCCCAACACTGGATTGTTACTGGAACTTTCTTAACAGAAAGACTCAATAACTAAGCAACTAAGCTTGATCCGACCCGGGATTTGAACCCAGGACCTCCAGATATACATACATGCTAGCCCCTATACAACAGCAGTTAATAATATAGGTTCTCAAGAAATTAAATTTATTTCAAATTGTTCTTTCCATTATCTATTAAATCAATCATAATTATTATTACTAACGTTTTAATTAGTAATAATAATCATTAACCCTGCACAGGAATAGAAGCCACGATTAAAGTAGTATCTAAACAGAGTACAATTTAATATTATTTACCTTTTAACATTTAAAATAACCATTTCAGTTCAAATAAACTCTCTTTCTAAAGTACAGGATCTTCTCCATGTAATATGGTTGTGGATGCTATGACGGTAATTAAAATCGACACCCCATGTCGCACGACTCACGCCATTTGCTAATTGAAGCTGTACACGAACAAAGACTGACGGCGACGTTAGTTTGATTGGTACGCTTTGAGAACGCACTAAATATGAATTTTGATTGAGAGACCGTTAATTTGAGCCACACTGTAGACTGGTTGTTTTAAAGATTGCCAAACATTTCGATCAATTGAATACGTTGTGGTAATTTTGTTTATATCAGTTTAATGGAAATGTAAGGAAAAGTATTTTAAAATGTAGAGAGACATGACATTTATACACAGCACCATCTAGTTCCATTCCAGATAGTTGATATACTACACATATACAACTTTAAATACATACATATGTATTATAATTATAAACACCCATGACTGGAGTACAAACAATCTTGCTCATTACACGAATGAATGCCTCCAGAGGGACTCGAACCCGTTACCGCTGGCACAGCAAGTAGGATCGCTACAAACTGAGCCAAACGTGTCGTCCAACTCACACTCCACTGTCTTGAAATGTTTTTTCGAATAGATATTTTATCATTATATGTAGATAACAAAAGATGTATTTGTATTCTTTTATTCCAAGTAAAGTCATTTTGGAATCACATGTAAATTGCTAGATGGATTCAAATATGATTTATTAAATGTCACATTTTATCGTAAAAAAAAAAATTCTAAGGTAATGGAAAGAAAAAAAGCTTTATACAAAAACTACAAATTATAAGCATAGGTTTTTATTAGCTTAGAAAATCTTATTAAGGTTTGAAATCGGCAAATTTAGAAAAGACAGTTTTATTAAGTAACACGACTTACTGAACTTAATTACTATCCTCATAATTTTGAAACTACTTTCGAAGATTTACGCGAATATTTGACATTTTTAATAAAACTTTCTTTTCGGTGTTTTTTTTACGGATTTATTCTGATTTTTGGTTTCTAATGCTTTACAGTAATTACGATATAATAACGGAAGAGACTGAGGTTTTAGACATCTCAAAGGTTATATTGCTATTACAGACAATTTCTACCAACAAAAAGAATGATTTCAAAAATACAAGTTTTTTGTATCCGAAAACATAGTTTTATTTGAAATTCTGAAACTCTTATGAATATAGTTATAATAGGGACGTGTCTATTATTCAAAATGGAATTTAAATTTTAGCATCTCTTCATCAGCGAGTTAGAATGCAGCTGTTAATTAACTGCATAACGTTTTTGACGACGATTTGTATATTAATTCATGAGTGACGTGTTAACGTCACTCATGAATTAATATACGAATTAACGAGTGTTAACTCGTCTAAGAGCAGTAGGAAAATATTATCCCATGAGCCCCATAAATAAATGAGTTATTTTATTATTTCCATTGGAGTTTTAATAAAGATGTGTTTTATTTCAGAAATGTTGAACAATTTTATTTATGTTTGTTGCTGTTTGTAATATCAAAATAACAGCTATTTACTAAATGATATAATATATGAACGCACTCATAAGATTTCTTTAGTTTTTCAGGTCTTAATTACTATAATATCAGATGAGAAGGAAATTTTAATAAATCTTTATATAGACTATGTATTAACATTCTGTCGTGCGAATTGGATTCAACCGAAGTATGATTAATATTAGTTAACATAGATTATAACTAAGCTTGTTTAAGTTTGTGTATAATTGAGGCTACATAATATGTAAGTGTTATCAACTGCACAAGCGTGTATAACCCTATTGCACAGTGGTGCTAATGATTGCTAAGTTGAAAGGGGATTCGATTTTTCCTTAGTTTAAAGCGGTCTTTCTTCTCATAAAGGATTTTGAGTTGTTAGTTGTTATGTATCTACTGAATTCATTATATAGACAATATATATTAATAATGTAAACGATGTGACTAAGAAGGTTTTCAAGAATTCTATTATAATTAAGTATATATGTATATTGTATAAGTACGTTAAGTTTTGATATCATCCAATTCATTCCAACTTACTTTAAGTTATAATGGACTTGTATAATGTATCAAATTAGAATCCTGATCTAAATTATTGAAATAGTCATTAGTATCGATGTAGAAGCTGAATCAATAGTTTCCAGATTTTTTTTCTGTCTGTCTGTCTACCTGGGAACTCATCACGAGAAAACTACTGGACAGATTTTGATGAAATTTAGTATGATGATAGCTGGTTATCCGGGTGGACTTATAGGATACTTTTTTCTGATGTAAAATATCTCATCTCTGAGAAATCTATACGAAACATTAAAACCCTAGGGACGAACCCGAGCGGAGTTACAATGAGTCGCTAGTATACAATATTATAAATAAGAAAAATGGAGTGTCCATATTAAATATGAAATTGAATTTTATGAACATTTTCATAAAACAATATTTATTTTCACGTAAAATAATAACTTCGAAAATTTCAACATTTTCTATCCACGTAAATTCCGTTTTAACGTTTAAAATAGATAAAATATGACGGTTTAGTCCCACTCTTATAACAATTCTATTGTTCTATACCGAGTTTAAACTATAATGGGTGGAGAGACAGCTACAGCGACACATATTGTGCTGGGGTGAAAGTGAACCGTTAAGTGAAGGGTTAAGGTCGGTAATTGTACGGCGTATGTGTTGATCCTTTGTAGGATCGAGGCCCTGACGGCTTCGAACTGGAGTTCCGTATTTCGTTAGCATACTAATGGACCCTCGAGGCGTTCATATTATTGTATTGTTAGTATTGTTAGTGCCCCTTAGAGTCGCTTGAGGGTTGTGTGCCACATTAACCAACTTTAAATGCGAGGGGTATCATTTGGAAATGTAACTTCTTGCTGTAGTACCCAAGTTGTAAGGAAATACGTGTTATCTACGGACATTGTGTCTATTTTTTGTTTTAATAATTAAAGTTTCACTGAGCTTATGATGACGCTACAAGTTAGATAATTCAAATAGAACAATACACAAGCTTAATAAGCTCTGGTAAGCTTTATGAGAAAATATTTAAATCCAGTTATTAATATTTTTACAAATAAAAGGATGTTTCGTTCGTTGAAACTTAATATCTTCAATATTCAAGGTATATTTCTTCCATGTACCACTCTTTTGTCCCTTGAATATAAATATAACAAATTCCGCATTTATAATAGCAGTCCGTTAATGGGATATATATTTTGTTATAGCGGGTGTTCGCACAGTGGATGTCCAGGCAGTGGAGGGGATGGTAGCGCAGTTCCCCTGTGACCTGGGCACCGCCGCCAACGACAAGGTCTACATGGTGTTCTGGTTCAGAGATGACGCTGGGATACCTTTGTACAGGTTAGTTCAATTAGTAGTGTAACTACGCCTGTTGTTTTTAAACGTATAAACATTGTAAATATATGTATACAGCCCTTTTTTTTACGTCCCACTGCTGTGCTGAGCACGGGCCTCTCTTCAATATATGGGGGATCAGTCCATAGTCCACATGCTGGCTAAGTACGGGTTGGTGGACTTCCTGAATTCTCTCAGACATGCAGGTTTCCTCAAGAAGTTTTCCTTCACCGTAAGACAAGTGGTAATCATGTTGGAAATGATTCGCACATGAAAATATCAGAGGTGCGAGACCCGGGATTTGAACTCACTTTACTCGATTACCCAAGCAGGCGCAATACCACTGGGCTATCACTGTCATTTTGTAAACATGTAAAATTAAGTAAATAATAAATAGGTTAATTCATGATAATAGCTTATATTAATACTTTCTTCTTAACGTCGGGAACCAAAAATCAAAATAAATCCGCGAAATAATCCGAAAAGATAGTTTTATTTAAAAGCTTATATTAAAGTTACTGCTTGTAACTTTGTGTTAAAGAGAGAGAAAGAGAAAGAGAGAAAGAGATAGGACATAAGAAACTTTAGAATTTTCAGTCCCTGTTATCCTACTTTGAATATAGGTTAAATTGAACTTTATTTTATCATAGTGTTACGATCTTGTGTCGATGTCTATTAAATCTCGTATGATCATTAATTATTTAATCGAGTTAAATTTACATTGAAGTAAACTTAAGCTGGTGAGTTCGTTGAAAAGTTGTGTTAGAAAAAGCACTCATTTTATGAATGTCTAATATAAGAAAAAACTGAAATAAAAATTATCATAAACACATGTTTTTCTTCTATAAAATGTAGGGTAATTTTTGATAAATAATGATAATCTCATTTTGTTTTGAGGCATTCAAAATAATAATTCATACAAATATATCAACACATTTAGTGAAAAAAATTGACATTAGAAGGATAACATTACTTATAGTCAATTTTTATAAGTGCAAGTAAAACGTAGTATATTTTAAACGGAAATCGAACCTACGTCCTCGAGTTTCGTAGGCTACTTTATATCTCTGTATGATACGTATTAAGATCTCATTCTAATTACATTCCCATTTTACTCTTTGAGTTGAAAACGTATAAATCTTGAAATCTCATTAAGATGAGTTGTTAGTACTCGTACATGATCGCGGGCGCGATAATTACTTCGATGCAAAAGTTGTGCAGCTTTACTATGGGATCTTATTAAACCAAAACTAAATCCTTATTCTGACTCAAACTTTGCTAGAATTTCACCCTATTATATGAATATATGAATGGATTTATTATGAACTATTCCAGGGCTTAACTATTGTTTTCACGCTTAGTTTCAAGACAGGTATTATTTCTGAGATGTCATGTAACTTGTATGTAATTGAAAATTATTACGGTTTTGTGTAAATTTAACGAGCTGTAATGAAAATGTTATGTTTTACTAGCGACTCAGCCTTGCTTTGCTCGGGTTCTCCCCTAGATGATTCCTTAAATTGACATAACTTTTTTTATTTAGGTACCGATTGAAATAAAATATATACTAAATGTTAAGTGAAGCTTACCACAATACATTAGTGAAAACCGTACCCAAATCGGTTAAGCTATTTCTAAGATTAGCGCGCACAAACGCACAGATAAACAGACAAACAGACAAAAAAACTAAAAATCATTGTTTTGGTTTCTATTGTGTTAATAAAGATCCCCAATTATAGTTTTTCTCAAATATCTTTCATGTACAGACAGCGATCAGTTATAATTTTATTATATGTATAGATATAGGTTAAACTTTTTTATAGAAAAAATACAAAATACACAGTTTATATGTACATTATATGCATAATTACAACATGATTAATCTTTCGCTTTTTTAACTATGGGAAATGCATTTAGGCGTACCACCTGCATACATAAATTAACATATAGCCTAACTGAACTGAAAATATTTTAAGTTTAAATAAATGATATTAACCAAGCGTTCTATTTTTTTTACTTAACCAAGGGTTCAACAAAATTTGATTGAACGGATATTTTGCTTACTATTTGGGAAGCTGCTTTTAAAACTGACAAATTTTAGTTTCTATACTCCTAGCATATATTCCAATAAAATCTCATTAGTGTAATAATAAGGCGAATCATCAATATTCACATATAAAAAATAAAACTATACAAATTTTGTATTTGCTTTCCGTATACAATAATCGAACTGGCGATCTTTACTGCAGTGTTGTCAACGTCCATCTATTATTGCAGATCCTCAAGCAGTTACGTAACAATTTTTTGTGCAGTCATCCATAGCGTTGTATTAAACCAAGCTAATGTGTTGGCGGTTCGAAATAGGGGTCAGATAACAGGCTGGCGGCGCGCCAACATCGGTTAAAAAGCGAATCCAGAAAGACAATTCAGTTATACCTTGACGTACCATTCGTTTAAATCTTTAAATTGTTTGTATTGCTAGATAGTGATTACTATATTATATTGTCATGTACTAAGATTTATTTACACTGTAGCAGCTACTTGGCATCTTTTTTTAGGGTTCCATCCCCGAAGGGTTCCAATAGAGCCCTATTACTAAGCCTCCGCTGTCCGTCCGTCCGTCTGCTAGAGACCTGTATCGCATGAACCGTAATAGGTAGAGAGTTGAAATATTCACAGAGTATGTATTTCTATTTCTGCTATAACAACAAATAAAAAAACCTAGATGGCGAATTACGATAAGGCGGCCATGCAAATAAAAAAAATCTATTATGGTGCAGAACCTTTCGAGTGCGAATCCGACTCACACTTGACCGATTTTTAAAGCTATGATGAATACGTTTATATATTTTTGTTTGTCTCTTTTTCTTGCTGTATAACAAAGTGTAATTGAATTGGATTAATGGAATAAATAGTAAAAATATAGGGTTTACTCATCGTTCCCATAGAACATGGCGCAGACCTCACTGTGACGTGAAAATATAAATTCTATGTCCCATGAAACACTTAAATATAACGCTTGCGAAAAGCAAGGAAATAAAGTAAAAAGTGAACATTGTTGGGACCAACTTTAAAATTCATTAGCAAACTAAGTCTGAATTCTTACACAGATGTTTATTACTCTGCATAGGCAAGAAAACTATACGTTTCACCAAGTTTGGCGCAATAATTAATTCATACAACTGACTTGCAAATTTTCAACATGTACAGTTCAACTGGGCTGTAGTTAACTACGTTTGAAAAGGCAAAAACTATGTTTCGAAGTTTTTCTTCCTCGTTTAGATAATACACGTATAAATAAATATCTGGTAAAATTCTTCCTCATACTTTTGGTGCATCTTACTTTTATGCACTAATTGAATAACAGATTAATATATATATTTTTGTAAAATAGTGGGTAGGCACTGTCTGTAACAAGTATATAACGCCTTTGAGATGTTTAACACCTTAGTCTCTCCCGTGACCATGATTGCTGTAAAGCAATCGAAACGTCGGGAACCAAAAATCAAAATAAATCCTCGAAATAATCCGAAAAGATAGTTTTGTTTTATTTAAAACAGATTAATCGTTATTGCACTGTATTCAGCCCTTTTTAACATCCCACTGCTGGGCACGGTCTTCCTTTCAATACGTGGTGGGTTAAGGCCATAATCCACCACGCTGGCCAAGTGCGGGTTGGCGGACAGCACATGTCTTTCGAAAACTTCCTAGATTCTCTCAGGTATACAGGTTTCCTCGCGATATATTCTGTCACCATAAGACAATCATGTTGGAAATGATCGCATATGAAAATATCAGATGTGCGAGATCCGGGATTTGAACCCGCTTCACTCGGTTTCCCAAGCGAGTATGTTACCACTGGGCTACTGCCTTAGAATTGCCTTTCAAAGATATTATTTATTTTTTATTCATTGAAAACAAGAAGGATAACAGCGGCATATTGTAAAACGTGACGGAAGCTTGTGATTATTAAGGCCAAAAATGAATTATTAAGGCTAAAAGTATGTAAAGTATGAAGTCTTTTTGACCGAATTTTGGCCATAGTAGATAATGTCGCTGAAACTAGTTTCAGCGACATAATCCACCATGGCCATGGGTTATGGCTAGTCATAGTAGAAGATTTTATAGAGCGCGTGTACGCGCAGACACAAGTGCACTTTTTATACTTTTCAATCTCAAAGTTAGATTGGCCGACAATGTAACAGAACAATGCTTATCACTAGATGGATAAAATAACAAAGGAACAAAGATTAATTGAGTTCCGACTGAACCCTAGACATCCGAATGTATTAGCAATACATACATCTCTAGATATAATTATGGAAATAAGTTCAATAAAAAGTTTTTTTTTCTGCCGTTTTTTTTGGAAAAAACTTAATCAAAGTCTGTTAAGTCAATAAAAGTTATCGTTTAAATATTTATGAAACTTTTGTATTTTAATTATTATAATTTATGGATTTATTACCTCAGGCTATACTTTACTAGATAACTTAGAAATAATAATGTTATAAAAATGTAATATTGAAAATAAAAAACCTGTCTGCGTAAAAAGCAATCTAAAAAGATCTGAGCAAGTGGACGAAGGAACATAATATTATGCATTTGGGGCCGTACATGTTTTATACTAGCTGCGACTCTTACTACGTGTGTGCAATATCTCCGACTGCATAGATATGTTGATATGTTATGACATTTTTAGTTTTATTTAACCATTATATATATTTATATATTTATGTAATCATTAAATTTTTCAAGACATACAAATTGGCATCTAAAATCCACCATTTTGATTTTTAATTATATCTAAATACTCTATGATACTTGCGTTATCAAGACGAATCTAACAATACATGAATCATAAACATCGGTTGCGCCGTTTAATAATTACGAGGGAACATAGGGTCGGATATACATACATACGTCTAGGTCAAACACATAACATTAATACTTCGCCACAGTCGGGTAAAATATATATTAAATAATATTTTAATATGCGCATATAATCAAATACTTCAGGGTTCACTTCAGTCTTTGTTAGTATAATCTTGACCTTTTATATTTGATACCGTTGTTGTTGAACGAGTATCGTATGTAACGTTGAGATCATGTTTAGTTATTGATTAGATGTGAATATTTATATTATCTCTGGGGACTTAACCCTCACATCATCCACTCGGCTGGACGGATTTTGATGAAATTTAGCCCACAGATTAACTATGATCTGAGGTAACACATAGATTACTGTAATAACCAGGGAATCACTCGATCGAAGAAAGGGTTAATCGTTAATTTACAATTTCCTCAAATAATGTAGGAAGATATAATCTATATAATATCATAGAGGCAGAGTTTGTTTGTTTGGACGTGCTAATCTCAAGGTGCCTAATAAGTATAGAATATAAGTAATTTATTACAAAAAGAAAAAAAATCAAGTATAAAAATAATTAAAATTATAAAAATGTTGCCATTTTTCAAGTTATTTAAATTGTTTTGTTATTTTCTGGGTAGGCTGTCTGTAACAACTATATAATACCTTTGAGACATCTAACACCTTAGTCTCTCCGTGACCATGATTGCTGTAAAGCATTCGAAACGTCGGGAATCAAAAATCAAAATAAATCTGCGAAAAAATCCGAAAACATAGTTTGATTTAAAAAGAAAAAACATATTGTGTGTATAAAACTTATTTTCGTTCAGCACCGAATAAAAAATATAAAACTATATAAAAATAATTATAATATAATACATATAAAAACAAGTCACGTAATTAGTATAAAAATAAATATATTCATTTGTCCCTTTTAATTCATTGAAGGCTGAACTCCCATTTGTTTCATAACGAGCGTATTGTCTAAATGTATTATATGATATTTTGTTTGCAAAAACACCCCTGGGCTTATGTAATGTGAAGGTGACACTTTTAATTATGAACCTTTTTACACAAAAATATTACGTGTTAACTGTTAATGGGGAAGTTTTCAGAAATTAGTACTATTATTAGTATATACTTAATATTATAAAGCTGAAGAGTTTGTTTGTTTGTTTGTTTGATTGTTTGGTTGAACGCGCTAATGTCAGGAACTTACTAATACGATTTGAAAAATTCTATTTGCATTAGATAGCCCGTTAACTAAGGAAGATTATAGGCTATATATCATCCCGGGAAAATGTACGGTTCCCGTGGGATAGATTTGTTTTTGTCTAGGGACGAACCCGAAGCGAAGCGAGGGTGAATCGCTAGTTAGTTATATAAGTATATTTTTGTAATTGTCTCTTAAAAGTCTTATTCCTGATATATCATTTGATAATACTTTCTTAGATTTACACGAACATTTCACATCTATACGCCGAATATAAGCCGAATCGGTACATAAAATATTTTTTGGAAAATCTTATTGAAATAGACATTATTATCGATACAGAGACCGAATCTATAGTTTTTAGAATTTTTGTCTGTCTGTCTGTCTGTTACCGCATCACAGAAAAACCACTGGAGGGATTTTGATGAAATTTGGTTCGATGATAGCTGGTGATCCGGGTCAACATATAGGATACTTTTTATCGCGGTAAAATATCTAATTTCTGAGAAAAAACACAAAAACTGATTGGAACAAAACCACCACGATACTATTTATAAATAGTTTAGCAAGGCAATTTACTAGATATGGTAAAAACTATTAAAAATAGCTTATCTTGAAAATCAAATTATCAATAGCGCTATTTTATTCATTAAAATAGTTATTTTAATTAATATTTATGTGTATTTAGATACTCGACAATAGATGTCGCCATGTGTTTTTAAAATACGTAGTTTTAATTCCAAAAATATGAATGTATGAATGTATGTAGAATTACCTACTACTAAATTACCCGCGGCCCCACCCGTGTTGAAATTATCAATAAAGCAAACTTTTGATTTTACAAATGAGTAACTATACACAATAAAATTGTAACTAAGCCGAATCCGTACATTCAATATTTTTCGGAAAATCTTATTGAAATATTCATTATTAGCGATATAGAGGCCGAATCTATATAGTTTTTAGAATTTTTGTCTGTTTGTCTGTATGTAACTGCATCACAGCAAAACCAATGGAGGAATTTAGATGAAATTTGTTATGGTGATAGCAGGTTATCCGGGTCGATGCATAGCAATGCAATTAACATTTTAGCAAGGAAACTTAATATGTTAAAACTATTAAAAAAATCTTATCTTAAAAGAAATATCAATAGCGCTATTTTATTCATTAAAATAGTTATTTTGATGAAAATTTATTTATGTGTTACTTAGATATTTGACAATAGATGTCGCCATGTGTTTTTAAAATACGTAGTTTTAATCCAAAAAAATAACAATGTACAGATATGACCTTTCTATGACTTTATTAGAATTGCTACTAAATTACCCGCGGCCCGCCAGTATTCAAATTATCAAGTAATATTTTGTTGGTCGAAACAATTTTCAAATGAAAATATTTGTAAATTTTTATTGTTTAGTAAATAATGTTAATATATTTTTTTTATCTTTAAATGTAAAATTAGGCAAATGCAAATCCAACTCGCGCATTATAGGTTTCGTATAGCAAAATTCTGTGTTGTTTTCCGTACTTACGTGTTTTGTTAGGTTAACACTAAAATAAATACGAATAATATTTACGTTTCCGCAATATCGACTCATTTTATCAACCGTAAAAATAAGTGGAAAACAAGTTAATGGGTGTTAAACTGACAAAGCGGGTAACTAAAAATATTATTCTATATCTCAAAAACTATGAAAAAGTATTTTAGGAACTGTTATACCTCAACTTTTTCACTTTTTCTTGACACCTTTTCTTGGAAGGTAAAGGCTTAAAGGACACAATAAAATGCTTACGACTTTAATCATATTAGCAGAGCCATATGAAATAAAAAAAATGTATTCGCTTAGAATTATTTACTTATTACACTTTCTTTTGAAAATCGATTTGGAAAATATTACTAACTAACGCTAACCAATCCCTGTTTCGCGACAAATTAACATTAAGAAAAGTTACCATTATGTAATTTAAATAATCAGCTAAATATTAAATTAATCAATAGCTATCTATTAGTAAAAAATAATTCAAATTAATTCCGTAGTTTGAGAGTTTATCGCCCCAAACTAAACAAACAAAACAGAAGTATAGACATACATAAATGTTATTGCTAAATCAAAAAGCGCAATATTACTAAATCAACTACCTATGAGATTAACGGAGGAACCTTTGTGGCATTGTCAATCACTGCCATTATTTACCAATCATACGGTGCGCAATGAAAGTGGTATAGGTAAGAGTATAGGTACTAATGTGTAAAACCTAAGAATTTGGTTTTTGATCATCTGAACGCGGGCGGAGCCGCGGGAAATGCTAGTTTTAAATAAAACTATCTTTTCGATAACTATATTTTGTGGATAGGCTGTCTGTATCAACAGACAGCCTACCCACAAAATAACAAAATAAATTCAACAAAATACAAAAATGGCACCAAAGATTCTTTAGGTACTTTTATTGAGTCGTTAAAAACCTTAGTCTCTCCCGTGACAATTATTGCTGTTAAGCAATCGAAACGTCAGGAACCGAAAATCAAAATAAATTCGCGACAAAATCCGAAAAGATAGTTTTATTTTAAACACCATTTGATAATTTAAAAAAATCTTAGATACTCAAACTGGTGCCATATATTCGCCATTTTATTTGTTTATAATTCAACAGGTACACCTACAACACTCGCATTACCAAGATAAATATTACGATCTAATATTTAACAAAATCGATTCAGGTGTTTAGTAATTACGAGGATATATAAAGTTGGATATACGTATGTATATATGTACATACAGCTTATAGATCAAGCACATAACCCTCCTTTTGGAACTTTGTTGCAGTTGAGTAAAAAATAAAACTATTTTCTGGGATTTCTTCGCGGATTTATTTTGATTTTCGGTTCACAACGTTTCGAATGCTTTACGGCAATCATAGTCACGGGAGACGGTAAGGTTTTAGACATCTCAAAGGTCATTATATATGTAGTTGTTATAAATCAGTCCCTACCAACAGGTCCGAAAAGATACGAAAAAATATTTTTATGTAAAATGTCAAATATTCGCGTTAATCTAAGAAAGTATTAAGGCTGTTCAATGCTACCATTTAGTATTCATTAAAAAGCAGGTGCAGAACACCAAAGCTTCTAACTGATGCACAAAAACACCCAAACTTAAATACGTCCGCAAAGTTTCCGTATATTTCACTGTTTTAGCCACTTAAGACAAATTACTTTCTGTCGTTTTAGGGTTTTTCAACTCATAATTTCACCATTCGTTGCCCAAAACCAGTTTAAGTACTGCAAAGTGGATTTGATATAGAACTTTGTAACTTGAGCTACGGAACCTACGCTTTTACCTACGAAACTTTCCTTAGATACACTTATGTTATTGTATCATTTGTAGAAGCTCATTTGCGATGCGCTCACTTTAAAAAGTCAAGTGAAGCGGGTTCAAACCTGGGTTTCTCAGATTTGGTTTTAGTAACTGTTATAATACGGCGAAGGAAATTTGCATTTCTAAGAAAACCCAATTAGTTCTCGGAAGAAATGGGGAATTTTCTAACACGTACTTGGCCAACGTGGTAGACCCCGGCATGTATCCCTCCCATCTAAACGGACTTAATTATTATATTTTTACATTTTTGTATAGTTTGTAGTGTAGTTTGTAGTGACCCTACTTGCTGTGCCAGCGGTCGCGGGTTCGAGTCCCGCTGGTGGCATCCATTTGTGTGATGACGAATGTTTGTACTCCAATCACGGGTATATAATATGTATGTATTTAAAGTTATATATTATGCGTAGTCATCGACTATCTGGCATCCATAACACAAACCGCGTAGCTTACCATTTAACTAGATGGTGATGTGGTGCGTTAGTGTCCCAACAAATTGTTACGTTCTATGAGTTCGAGGATCGGAAATTAAAGCACGTCATTTGTACTACTGATGTTTCATTACTCTTAGTTAACAAGAGTGACTTATGGAGATTCACTAACACACGCAGTATATACACAGTTTTGGTTAAACTCAGTCACTGGAAATTAATTTACACCATTAGATACACTTTCACTATAACTTCACTCCACTTTTCTTCATTTTTCACTTTTTTCGAATTTCTTCGCAATCTTCACTTAATTTCGAAAATCAACTGATCTCTCGACACACTGCCGGCCTTTTTATATGCATAAACAAAGAACATTCTAGTATTCGAAAATTCGAAACCTTTCTAGTCATTTCGAATGTTTTGTTCCTCTCTCACACGGTAATTTACGATTATTTGTTCTTGTCTAAATCTCGAAGCTTCTAGTAATTTCGATGCGTCTCTGAAAATATTTTGACAACTGTCTTAGGATGTATAATAATAATAATGTCCTCCTGACCGATTCCGGCCACGGCGGCCAATCTCATTGAGACTAGCCAACTGCGCAGGAGATATTATAGTGCACAAATGTACGCGCAGACACAAGTGCACTCTCTATTCCTGTCACTCTCATACTCCGGTGGGACGACTACTCGACATGACCAGTGAGAGTTAAGGCGCAGGATCGATACTCTACGTGTTTTTCGAAGCCCAGTGGTGAAATACTGCCAACTTCCCAACTCCAGACTATTTTTATTTTCTAAACAGAAAAACACATTAACTACATTGTATCAGACCCAGGATTCGAACCCAGGACTACTGGATCTGTAGCCGTACATGCTCACCACAAAACCTCTGTAGCTGTTCATATGTAGGTATTAATATAATAGTATATTAATTATACTACTTAATATCTATATCGTAATTAATATTGTTCTTGATATGTGATGTTGCGTTAATTTAATTATCTCTTATGAAGTGTTAAATGTTTAATTACTTGATAAACAAAAGACTGAGTTCAATAACTACGTATGATATTAATAATCACAATACATTTATGATACGTAAGTTTGTACGTTCCTCCTTCACTCTAGAACGGCTTTTTTTATTGTTAGATAGGCTTGCGCTTGACGACAATCAACGCTGAGAAGCACTGATGAGGTCTAGGTTGGAGCGCGCTTGCCTAGAAGATGCCTATTGACTCTTGCCCTGAAGGTACTTATATTATAGGTGACAGGCTAAACTTGGATGAAACTTGGATGAAATTTTTAATACAGATAGATTATGACCCCAAATACTTTTGTAATATATAGGCATCGATCAAAAAAATACTAGATACACAATCACATGCAAAAGTTCTCTTAAAACTGTCACCAATTGTGTTTAGATAATTATTAATTTACAACAATATAAATTGAATCTGCAATTGAAAATGCAATCTTACAGTTGTTTTTAATAAAAAAAAATTAAAAGCGCGCTCAAATGTTCAAATGAGCGCTCATTCAGTGAGGACATTTTTTGTCTGTTTGTAGTTCTTTTTTGATCTATGTATATAGGTTACTATTAGTAATTAAAGCCAAAAGGTAGCACGTTCAAATATGAAAGAAACCTTCGGCTCGCCCGAGCTAATTGAAGAAAAGTCTTTAGTAATAACTAGCAGAACCCGCAGCTTCGAAATACGAAATTTCATGCAAATATGTCCAAGGAATAAAAAGTTTCATACTAACTTTTATCCCCTATTTCACCCCTTTGGGGGTTGAATTTTGGAAAATCCTTCCTTAGTGTATGCGTTCGTCATATGAGGAATACGTATGCGAAATTTCAATTTTCTAGCTTTAAGGATTTGGCCTGTGCGTTGATACATCAGTCAATCACTTTTGCCTTTTATATATAGAAGATTAGCGCTGTATATTTTAGAGCTTTCAATTGGGTATGAGGGCTCGTGTCGTGAAGAAACTGTTAAGTAGATAATACTGATAATCTCGAACTAATACTACGAGTATACTTCTTCTAATATTGATTGGATTTTAATCTATTTATTAGAGGTTGGCCTTTCTAGTACTCTTTCCACTTATAACCACGTATACAATAGCAAGATTTAAAGCTCTGAAAAAACCCCTTTTATAAAATAGAATTTTATATTATGATTTTAACAAAGAGTTTAATTTAAAATTTTAATCGGTTGAAGATCTATAATTTGACGTTTAGTATAGATTTCTCAGAGACGAGTTATTTTCCCGCAATAAAAAGTATCCTATATGTTAACCCGGATACCTAGCTATCATCACACTAAATTTCTTTAAAATCTGTCCAGTGGTTTTTTCGTGATGCGGTCACAGACAGACAGACAGAAAAAAATTGTAAAAACTATACATTCGGCCTCTGTATCTATAATAATGACTATTTCAATACGATTTTCCAATAATACTTTCTTAGATTTACGCGAATATTTGACGTTTTAAATAAAACTATCTTTTCGGAGAGACTGATGGTCTCTCCCGTGACCATGATTGCTGTAAAGCATTCGAAACGTCGGGAACCAAAAATCAAAATAAATTCGCGAAATAATCCGAAAAGATAGTTTTATTTAAAAGGATTTTCCAAAAATATTTAATGTACAGATTCGACTCAGAATTTTATTATATGTATAGATTATGGAGTTAACATAACTAAAGTTGTGAGTTTATACGTGTTTAAGCTACTTTAAGATTGTGAATTATGTGTACAAATTATTAAACGTGTAAAACAATAAATAGTTCTAAAGAAAGATAGTACGACGTCCATATATTTAACAATGAAGAAAGTTTTTCGTTATTAAATAAGCGGGTTTAGAAATAAAATGCAATTTCGCATTTAACATAATTCTGTCAAAAACTTCCCGCAATAGAAACTTCTGCTGGGTGTTCTGGCAAAGTTTATACACCTATATAAATAAAGTAAATTTTAGCGTGTAACGAACGTTATGTGTGCTTCATAAACTAATATAACTTATGTCGTTGGTAAAAACCACTATTTATACACATTTTAACGTTTTATCCACTCGTAGAAAAGAAGGTTTTATATATATACTATAAAAACCAATTGCTGTTCCTTAGTCTCGCTAAAACTCAAAAACGGCTGGACCGATTTGAATAATTCTTTTTTTGTTTTGTTGGGGATATGGCAGGGGTAGTTTAAATATAAAAAAAATAGCGAAAATAAAAAAAACAGCTGGAAAATCAAAAAGTTCTGAAGTGTTTATTTTGTACGGGAATCACTAACCGTTAAAACGTACCTAGGGACGAACCCGAGCGAAGCGAGGGTGAGTCGCTAGTTTATATATATTTTTGCCTAAATTTATCAATTAGTACAAACTAGTCATGTTTCAAAACTGTAGCACCGGGTCTTCTTTTATTAATTAAAGTACATTTGAAGCATAAAAGGGGGTTATTGTATTCTTTTATGCACTTGTTACATGCTCTTGTCACTCGAGTATATGTAAAGAGGGGAAGAGATATATGTGTCTGCGTGACATGCACACATTTATATTGACAGCTGTCAGTGTCACCTGACATCTGTCCGTGATGACAAGTGCGATCTATTCTTCACTTCAGTCAATAAAAAAAAGTTGGTGCATCAATATGTCTATTAAATAGGCAAAGATAAAACAGTTTAGTGCCTTTTTCTCTTCTGTTTGTTTGTTCAAATGATTTTTTTTTGTTGTTTTTGACAAGCTTTAGTATTATCAAAAAAAAAGTAGAAAGCAGTTACTTTTTAATATAGATAAGTAAATTATATTCATATATATTTCCCTATTTGTAATAATGATTATGCTCAAATATCGATCACTTCAAACACAACATAGTAAAGAACAACAAAAAAATATATAAATGGAGATAAATCAGCTCACTTGGTGATTTTATAATTAATAAAACAAATACCATACTCTTAGGATATAGATAATACACATAATATATTGTCAGAACTATTCAATTGTGAAGTTCATTTGAATTTTCCCAAGCTTTGTACATTTCTAAATATATTTTATTTCACTTCCATCGTGAAATTTTTATTTCAATACAAATTTAATAAAATAAAACACAATCAGACTAATTGAATTTTTAAATATTATTGTGTATGAATTGATCAAACAGTGCATAATGGATGCAAAATAAATTCACAATAAAATAAAATTTAAATTAGAAAACCAGTATTGAATAACCTCGAACCAACGATGATTCTATTCCATTTCAATCACGATCGCAAATAACAATTCATATGTAACATGTACGTAAAATATACATTGTACACGGTTTTTATATTTGTTTTTGCTTTATGTTAGTACAGGATTTAATTTTTAGCTTAAACGATGCACCGCCTTTAAAATTACTGAAAAAAATATTATTTATACTATGTGTATTAACCTTATAATATTTGAAAGAGCAACTGTTGAGTTTCTTGCCGGCTCTTCTCAGCAGAACTGCTTTCCGAGCCGATGGTAGCTTCCTCACGGACTGACTACACTGATGCTCTTTAAAATAAATTGACGATTAGAAAGTTTAATTAAACACCCCATAACTCCATAGTTGTAAAAATTTTTGTCTGTTTATCTTTTGGCTTTGTTGTATTTTGTAGTATTTATGTATAGCACTATATAAAAATTCGTCGCGCAAAATATTGAATTTGAATAATCAAGTAAAACTAACATATTTTGAAATAACTGATATAAATTACTTTTATTTTACTTAAGAAAACTACAATAGTTTAAAACAAACAAAATGTAAATGTAAAGTTTTATTTCACAGTTAAATTTCACACCAGTTTGTTTCAGTTCAACTGCATTCAGATCAGATAGAAGCTTTTTCTAAGCTTTCTGTTGGCCTAACTGTTGGTCGATTTCAAATAAATAATAAAACTTATCTTCAAAGCTTAATGACCATACATATGAAGATTGGTGGACTTCACATGGCTAGCTTTCAAAATCTAGTTTTATTTTTGTCGATACTTATAGCTTATAATTCTTTTTTTTAGATACGTAATATCTAGATTATATGAAGGTAAATATCATAAACATTTTTTTTTCACTATCTATATTATAATATTATAAAGTAGTAGGATTTTTTGTTTGTTTGTGTGTTCCGAATAAACTCCGAAACTACTGAACGGATTTAAATGAAATTTGGTAAGAAGATAGTTTGAGACCCTATGAAGGATATAAGATAGTTTTTATCCCGGAAATCATCCCTTAAGAGGGTGAAACGGGGAATGCAAGTTTATATGGGAAATCAATCATTTCTCAAGGGATATAAAACTCATAATAACTATGTATACACTAATGTATAGTCTATCTATACCATACTAAATGTTAAAACGTACCTAGTAACGAACTCGAGCGAAGCGAGGTTTAGTCGCTAGTTGTTTATATTTTTAAAACCCATATAACATTCTAAAGCTGTAAAGTGTGTGAAGTAAAGCTTAGTGTTGTATGAATATTCTATGAACAGACGCGACCTCTATAAAATTTTATTATATTTTCCGTACAGCCGGCGGCTCTACAGGCGAAGAATTTCAATCGTCGTTCATTGCCTACTTACTAGCACAGTGACAAAATATAATAATAAACAATAAAATTGAAAACTTTTGAAAAAGTCAAACTAACAAATAAAGGCAAATAAATAAACAAAATATCTAAAAATCTAAAATCTAATGCACTCTCTATTATAATAATTTTTGCATAAACTCATACAACGCATAGCTTTCATAAAAAGTATATTAGCAAATTATAAAACGTGAAGCTTTTTATTCGGAGCTTTGGCATCGTTTATTGGAATGCATAAAATATTTAAATGGTTTTTATGAAATAACAAACGGCTGATAGGTTTTTGCAGTGACACAGAAACTGAATTATTGTATTATACATACATTTCGATGTTTACCAAGTTAACTGTGTTTTAATTGTGTTTAGGTGTACCACTGGGTTTTATTTTGGATACTGTTTTATTCCACTTAGTTTTAAGTGAAGTATATTTTGGTACTATCTCAAATACGTACATACATTATGTCATTATAATCATTTGCATCGACTAGGAATTGAACCTGGGTTTTCTGATAGTAATCATAGGAAGTTTCTATCAGCTACAGTTTAAGACATTAGCGTCCAGCAATATAGCGGGGCATGAAGCCATGAGATACACAGGGAGGTGGCCCACTTTGGGGGCGGTGTGCCCTACACGTTGCTCCTGGTACTTCTCTGACAGCAGAGTGCACCGTGGAAATAACCCCTTGGTTGGTAAATGCATTTCCCAACGTTAAAAAAATGTATTGTATATTAAAATAATTAATAAATATGTATTGTATGTATATGTATTGTGGTTATTAGTTTGGGGTTATGAAAATTATTGTATTGTATAACTTTAAAATAATACTATAAATACATGTAGATTAGAACCTTCTCTAAATTTTAAGCAATGAGGTAAAATTACTTTTTCTATCCTTTTTTTTACAACGTCGAGCGATTTCAGTGTACCCGCTTCTAATGGACTCTTTGCTCTTTATGCTTTAACAAAATTCCTTCCGCCTCAATAAGCTTGAAAAATAGGCGTCTTTTAACTATTTTCAACTTTATTCCAATCAAATAAGGTCTAGCCTGTTATTATTGCTTCCGTACAGTATTTGTTTGGGTCACTAGTTTATGGTGTTTCCGGAGGTTCACTGTTAGACCCATTATATATATATATATATATATATATATATATATATATATATATATATATATATATATATATACTGTAGCCCCCATCGTGATACTCCATTTTGATTTTTTTTCACGATTTTAAAATAAATTAACCTTTTTGTATATTTTCGTTTCGAAACAGTTTCAACATACCTTCTGTAGAATATTTCAGGAAAAGCCAGCATCATGTTTCAAAACTTTATTGATTTACAATTTATTAGAAAACACTAATACCTAACAATTTCTTTTTTTTTTTGTTCTAGTTAAAAATCAGGGATGGCATCCCCCCTGTCAAGTCTCCTCCAATCAATCCCCTCTTTTGTTTATTTCCTCTTTCTATTTTTAATTGTATTTTTATTTTATTTATTTTTCGGCTTAAATAATCACTTCATTTTTAACTGCTTGATTTACAAAGGTATCATAATTTGTACGTTCGCGTCGTCACTGTGGCCAGTATGTATTCAGCCCTTTTTAACGTCCCACTGCTGGGCACGGGCCTACCTTCAATACGAGGGGAATAAGGCCATAGACCACCACGCTGTGGCTAGTATAATCAATTAATAACTGCTTTATTACACATGAAAATAGCGAAACCTTACACTATAGGAGTAAACCTTAATGCGATAATTTTTAAATATTAACCAATGTTTGATCAAAACTTAAGCCATGTCCGTCACGTCAAGGCACAGATTGACCAATTTTAATTCAGTCACGTTTTTTACTATATATGTATATGTATACCATTTATTAGAAGTTTTAATAAATAATTACCTTCAATACATAGTATAAAACAAAGTCGCTTCCCACTGTCCTGCTGTCCCTATATACGCTTGGATCTTTAAAACTACGTAACGGATTTTGTTACGGTTTTTTTATTAGATAGAGTGATTCATGAGAAAGGTTTATATGTATAATATAGTAGAGAAACACTGATAATTTTAGAGGGTTCTAATTTGATGTCGTAAATAAACACATTTTTTTGCACTTACATTGCAAACGCTGGCTGAACCCTACTAGATAGACCAAAATAATGTAATACAGTTTTGCACACCTTGAAAAGGTGAACAAAAAAGTCTGCGATGACATATGTCTATCTCTTAAGGATAACATACTACGAGTATATCCATTTCACTATATCCAAGCAAGGGACGAACCCAAACGAAGCGAGGGTGAGTCGCTAGTTAATTATAAAACTATTTTTTTAGTTTGGTAAGTTATTTTAGTAACCTAAAAATGCTATATAGTGTAATATCCCATTCAAACTAACGTTTTAGTATAGCTAGCTATAGATTTTAAAATGGTACTAACGGAGTGAACATGGCATAGGGTTAGTAGTTTACGATAATTTGAAACGTTAACGATACGAGTCGTTGATGCTAGCAATGCTTGCCTATCTCGATACGTATAACAAATAAAAATATAAGCAAGAAAACGTTTTATTTTTAACATATTATATCTAATATATAAATATTTCGTGTCACGGTGTTTGTGGTCGCACTCCTCCGAAACGTCTCGACCGATTTTTATGATTTTTTTTTTAATATTTGGTAGGTATGAGAATAGGTCGTAAAGTATTTTTCACCCTTCTATCCCCACCTCCCATTTTTTAATCGCGATTTTAGTATTTTTGTATGAATAATATTATACAAATACATAGTCACGAACCCAAGCAAAGCGAGGCTGAGTTGCTGTATAACATAAAGCCAAAGAGGTTTTATATATATATATATATATATATATATATATATATATATATATATATATATATATATATATATATATATATATTGAACGAGGGCGTAGCCGCAGGTTCTGCTAGTATAACATAAAAAATAGATTTACAGTATAGTATAGAGCTTTGCCTATCATATTTTTATCTCAGTGAGGGCCTGTAAGATTTTGTTTACAATACAATACCTAACCAAGTACATCCAGCCTAAGATAACGATACTATTTATTATAACCGTTGTGAAAACGTGAAATTTAATACATTTGCCATATTCAATGGTATATTTTTGTTTTATCGTACCATGAAGCATGAATCCCTTTTTGTAAAATAAACATGGTTGTTTAATTTTGTAACGTAACAAGGTGGTATGGGCTTTTGTCAAAAATACAAACGATATATTCGTAACCCTTACGCCGGAAGAGCCTTAATGCTGAACACACGGTGCAGGGGCGGGGAGTGGATACATTTTTAATTGAGGTAAAACGTTGAAGATCTAAAAATAGCAGGTTATCATATCATTTTCTTATATTTCAATGTTTTTTTGTATGTAAATATTTTTTTTTGTGACAGCATGGCGTATTGAGAACTCATGAAGTTATAGCTTTAATCCGGGGATTTTTTGTAAGGAACATATGTTTATTTAGGCCTAGTGAAAGGTTGTAATGGTTGAATTATAAACTATGGAAAAGGAAATTATTTATTTCAAATATTTGTATAACATTTTGATTTGGAAGTAAGATTTTTTTTTAATTTTTGTATAAGTTACGCGATATTTTCATCAATTATGAACAATTATCAAGTGTAACCGGTAGTCTCATATAAATGTCCTAAAAATTTTGTATGTATGTATTCAGCCCTTTTTAAAGTGCCCATTGCTGGGCACGGCCTCCCTTCAATACGAGTGGGCGGACTGCACATGTTTTTCGAAAACTTACTAGGTTCTCTCAGACATGCAGGTTTCCTCACGATGTTTTCCTTTACCGTAAGACAAGTGGTAATCATGTAGGAAAATGATTCGCAGATGAAAATATCAGAGGAGTGAGACTGGGGAATTCCTGTACATTTTTAAATAATTAAATTTAATGCTTACTTTTGCTCATTCCTTATTTCTATTAATATTAATGTCTTTCTCTAGTCATTGGCATGTAAGGTTTTTTTAACGCACTGTGATTGTTGCACTAATGAAAAGTGGTGAGCATAGGCTTTTTTACATTCTATGTTTTACATCAATCCATTCAATATACAATATTACGACTCTGAGTTTAAATGTATATATTATAGAATAAAATAATAAATAAATAAATTGGGACATTAACACACAGCACCATCTAGTTCCATGGTAAGCTACGAGGCCTGTGTTACGGATACCAGATAGTTGATACACTACACATATATAACTTTAAATACATACATATTATAAATATATAAAAATATAAATATATAATATATAATAATAAAATGGAGTAAAAATCTTGAGAGATGACGAGAAGAGATTGCTATTAGCATTCGTATTCGTAGTTGGTCTAGACCAACCTGTAACTTTTAACAAAGTTGGCAGTACTAGAGACAAACCATGACTAATATTAAATAGCTGAAGATCCAGTACCTGTTCGATTTCTTCTTCTTTGAAAAAATTTTAGAAGTATATTTATTGAGGACCTTTATATGTATAAGGGGATCTTTTCTTTATTTGATTATTATAGCCGAATGGTAACGCGCTCGCTTGAGAAATCGAGTGAAACGTCTTCAAATCTCGAATCTCGCACCAATGATATTTTCATGTGCGAATTATTTTTCAGCATAATTAGCACTTGTCTTACGACGAAGAAAAACATCGCGAGGAAATTTGCATGTCTGAGAGAACCTAGCAAGTTTTCGAAAGACGTGTGAAGTCCGCCAATCCGCAATATGCGAGCATGATGGACTATAGCCAGATGCTCCGTAACATTGAAGGGAGGTTCTTGCCCAGCAGTGGGACGTTAAAAAGGGCTGAATACATTTAACTAAATATAGATCCGCATCCGCGTCTTACATCGCCTAATGCCGGAAGCAAGGCTAAGCGCGGCACATCCGCCCGCACAATGACCGGTGGATGTCAGATACGCATTAGTGGTAATAGAGTTATTGCTGCCATTGTAAGCTACGTATTATACGGTTTGCGTGAATTGTATATCATATATTATGTTTATATGTTGTTAAAGATATAATACTATAAGTTCGGTTCTGGGTTGAGGTAAATATTTTTATATGTTACCTTATGGAGGATTTTGTTTCGTTAATTCGTGTAACTGAAGTTTTGGGAAAATACTGATTTTTACTTTATAAAAATAATCAGTTCGTAGATATGTAATTTTCAAAATATATGACTATGATATGTTTATGGAAGCCCTTACACTTATATCTTCAGTCTATCAAATATACAGCAATTCTTATAGGTAATATAATATATTCAGTTATACATACTATTGATTTAGTTCAATTATTTTTGACCAATTTCAGTATGATCAAATAGTTGTTCATGTAAAACTCGAACGTATGACCCACAGCGTGATGATAATTACGTAACATCCGACTATCTATTATATTCTATAGATACCAAGAGACTCTCTTAATTGAACCCGAAGTCAAACCCAGGAATAATAATAAGGATCTCCTGACTAAATTTGGCCATGGCGGCCATTCTCTTTGGGACTATGTGCGTAGTAGATTTTATAGTGCATGTATACCCATATTAACATTAAAAACGTGAAACGTTTGTTTGTTTTTTTGTCTGTCCTTCTTTTACGTCGAAACAGAGTAACGGAGTGGCGTGATTTTTTGTGTGGAGATAATTGGAGGGCTGAAGAGTGACATAGGCAGGCTATTTTTCACCACGGGAGATTATCTCATTTCCGCGGGAAAACACGTTATAATACAACCCACAACAACTCATCATACCTATTTATATATAATATATAGTCTATCTAATCCATATAAAGTGATAAAACGTACCTAGGAACGAACCCGAGCGAAGCGAAGTTGAGTCGGTATTTTAATATAATTTATATTAGTTTTGATATCATTTTTACTAGCAATATTCAACCGACTCCAATCTATGCGGTGGATTGACTGAATGTGCTTTCGCTGAACTATTTTATATGGATAGCTTGCTTTTATTTACAATCGAATTTCGCCAAGTAAGCCGATCGACTACTCGTAACCCAAACCGATTTGATACTATAAAATATACAAAATATTTATTCTATATTGTTATTTAAATATGTGGAATAACTCTTTAACGTTGTTTAGTTTCAGTGGCATTTTATCTATATATATAAAAATCAATGCCACTTTTCGTTGAAATTTTATAACTCAAGAACGGGCTCACCTATGCAAACCAAATGTTTAGGTTTTGTTTGGACTATTTAGTAGATGGTTTATTAGAAGTTTGCGCAAAATTGGTCGAGCGGTTCTTCATTTATCACATTTTTTGTAACAAATAATCTGTACGTGCTAATCTTCGAAAATGGTTTATGGAAAATGGTTTAATTTAATATTTTATTTTTAATATCCCGGAAAACTAAATAGTTCCCGTGAGATAGTTAAAAAACTATAGTAACTTATATAGCTTCAAACACAAATACGACTAATTAGATTTTAATGAAATTTTACAATAATATAGTTCACACATCAGAATAATAAATAGGCTACTTTTTATCCCGGAGAAATCTACGGTTCCCTGGGATAGATTTGTTTTTGTTTGTCGAGAGGTGAACCCGAGCGAAGCGAAGGTGAGCCGCTAGTTACACTTAAAATTAAAATGTCAGCTTTCTGGGCTCAAAATGTCAGTTTCTTGACATAGGTCATAGATGGAGTCATTACAACGCGAGTTGAGTGGTCGTGACGAAGTTTTTAAAAAATACATTATTTTCACAACTTAGGTACAATTAGTAGCTTATAACTTAATTTATTCTAAAATTATTTGTTTATATAATATTCAAAGACAGTACAGTACATGGATACAGCTAGTGGAGATGGTACAATATCTTAATGTTTATTATCTAATAATCCAACTCTGAATGGCTGCTGAAACTATTATACCTTATAATTACACTGCATAAACAAGTCTCGTATCACACTGTGGGACACCTTACGGTAATTTAACTCGCGACGTGAAGAATAAAATAAAAAATAGGTATCTTTTATTACTTTTTTTTAGTTCTGTAGCCAAAATGCCTGCCACAGTTGTTTTACTCGAAGCTAAATTATTGAAACCGAGGAATAAAAAAATTAAGTAAAAAAAGACATGCGGGTTTATTCAAGATAATTTTCTTCAACATATTAAGCAAGTGGTAATCATTTTGAAAATAATACTCACATAAAATATCATCGATAAGAAGACCAGGATTTGAACCCATTTTACTAGATTTTCCAAGTAAGCGCTTTATTACTGGGCTACCATTGCTTCAACGTTATCTATACATATCATAAAATTGGAACTAATCGCTGTCTGTACATGAAACATATTTGAGAAAATCGATTATTTTGACTGTTTGTCTGTGCGTTTGGCGCACTAATCTCAGAAATGGCTTAACCAAATTGAGTGCGGTTTTCACTAATGTATTGTGGTAAGCTTCACTTAACATTTAGTATTCGGTTCTTAAACAAAAAAGTTATGTCAATTTAAAGAATCACCAAATCAGAAGTCTATACATATAATAAAATTCTGAGTTAAATCTGGTAAATTAAATATTTTTTGGAAAATCTTATTGAAATAGTCATTGTTATCGATACAGAGGCCGAATCTATAGTTGTTATAATTCGTGTCTGTCTCTCCGTCTGTCTGTTTTTCCGTGATCGCATCACGAGAAAACCATTTTGATGAAATTTTGTATAATGATAGATGGTTATCCGGGTCAACATATAGGATACATTTTACTGCAATAAAATATCTCATCTCTGAGAAATCTATACTAAACTTTAAAACTTAACCAGGGACAAACCCAAACGGAGCGAGGGTGAGTCGCTAGTAATTAATATAATTATAATCTTATAACCATACGTCATCCTTTTGTCACTAGTTGGTGTACGCAAATTTTGAAGCACGTCTCCAAATGCGCTACACAAATGTAATTAACGAATGAAACTTTGTACCAAAACACACTTCCTTTTGATATTTAATTTATTTGTTTTACCCAGCGTATTGAAGTTAGCTCTCTTATATACCTTTGAGTAACTGCGGCTTTATCTAACTTTATATTAACTTACCTATATAGTATTATACCAGCGGGGAATGAAACTTATATCAGTCGAAGGAAACTTCATTAGAGATATGTTTATGTTGTTGTAAAGTTAGTAAAATAAACGTGAATGATCATATTCACAGCTGAATGGCAGACTGATAAAAGTAGTATAATGCATGCATGCACACACACGTAAGCACACACACACGCACGCATGCATGCACACACACAATCATACCTTGGAATCAACATTATAAGATTGAATTTAGAATTAGTAGATAAGAGATCTAGGAGAAAACGGATTCTTAAACGAGAGAGAATTTTATAATTTATTATTTTATAAAACTTTATCTAATTAAACTTATTATTAGCACTTTTGATTCGTCAATTTAATTTAAAGAGTTTCAGTGTAGTCTGTCCGTGAGAAAGCTACTGCCGGCTCGAAAAGCAGTTCTTTTGAGAAGAACCGGCGAGAAACTAAACAGTTGCTCTTTTTAATATCGAAGTTACATTTATTTTATTAACATAACAATATAGATAGATTTCCATCAACAAAAAAGTCTTGAACAGTGTAATACGCTTTACTCAGTAAAATAATATTTTTTATTGCATATAAAGAAATTAAAATATTGACTCTTAAAATATTGCTTCTCAAAAAACTGCAGCTTTTTTAAAAAATCAACGATTTTCCCATGAAGAGTGTATGATCATACAGATCATACACTCTTCTTGGGCAGAGAAGTAAACATAATCTTGCAGTACCTACTCGGTTGTACAGTCAGTAATTTTTTTTTTAGAAAAACCGTTCAAAATGCTTCTATTGCTACTCGTAGCTACATACTAATTCATATGTATTCAACCCTTTTCAACGTCCCAGTGCTGGGCATGGGCCTCCCTTCAATATGAGGGGGGCCAGGCCATAGTCCACCACGCTGGCCAAATGCGGGTTGGCGGGCTAGGTTCTCTCAGACATGCAGGTTTCCATACGATGTTTTCCTTCACCGTAAGGCAATTGGTAATCATGTTAGAAATGATTCGTACATGAAAATATCAGAGGTGCGAGACCCGGGATTTGAACCCGCTTCACTCGGTTTCCCAAGCGAGCGCGTTACCACTGGGCTACCACTGCCTGTGCGTAGCTACATACTATTCATATAATTATTGCGTTTTTTTAACTATTTGTATATTGTAGATATTGTCAAAATTATAAAGTTTTCTTGCACAAAAACATAATTAAGTATATCACTGGCGCCTGCTTCATATTAAAATCGGATTGTACGAAATATTATGTAAAGCAAACATTCTGATTGCTACTGAAAAATTAACTCGCTTCGTAATTCCGTCGGTGCATTGAGAATTTTCGTGCAAGTCCTCTTAGCAAATTTCAGTTTCCAGATGTAGACTCAATTTGAATGTATTTACATGTTTTATTTTTATTAATATGTCAATTGTTAGCGTTTTATGACACGTTTGTTACATATACTAGCAACTTAACCTTCTAGTCAGTCTATCTGTGTCATCAAAATCAGTCCAAGTATTTCAAGGTGATATAACAAAACAATAATTCACACAAACATATATATATATATATATATATATATATATATATATATATATATATATATGTACATATGTATTCGGCCCTTTTTGATATCCCATTGCTGGGTATATATATATATATATATATAAACACACTAACTTTTGCATATGTAACAGCACATCGCCTTAGTGCTTATTTGTTTAAACGACCATCAATTTACATTTGAGTTTTTTATATTTTAAAAACAAAGCTTTATTGCTAAGGTTTATACATACATATATGTATAGATAAAATACATTTTTTTCGGCTTTATTAAAGAAAATGTTTATAAGAAAATAACAATTTTTGAAATCTTTTTCTGTCTGTTTGTTCCGGCTAATCGTCGAAACGGCTGGACCAATTTTGACGGGACTTTCACTGGCAGATAGCTCATGTGAAGGAGTTACTTAGGCTACTTTTACTGACGCAAGGCGAAGCGAGGCAACGAATAGCGGAAACATACTTTCTAATTTTGTTAGTCTGTTCAAACGATTTATAGACATGATCTTGTTAGATCTAAAAATCCTTCATGTAAAAATTAAGGTAATCAAAAAGATTTATAGGTGAAATAGTGATGCGTGTAGGCTACTTTTTATCCCGGTACATTAGGTATCCTTGTGGGATATAAGCTCCTTGCGAACAACAACTAGGGACGCGCCCGGGCACAGCCAGAGTAGGTAGTTAAGCTACGAGTAGGTATACTAAACTGCTTTATGTACTTACTGAAACAAATGTTTACTGCAAATGAGTTTTAAACTATTAGCAAGTAAGTCTACTAACTATAGCACATGTATAGAAACTAGCGACTCAACCTCGCTTCGCTCGTGTTCGTCCCTAGGTACGTTTTAACGGTTAGTATGAAATACAAATCTTTGTTTTTCTCGGCTTTTCTGAACTATAATATACATGTATTATACATATAAACCTTTCTATTGAATTACTCTATCTATTAAAACAACCACATCAAAATCCATTGCGAAGCTTTAATGATCTAAGCATATATAGGGACAGACAGCGGGAAGCGACTTTGTTTTATACTATGTAGTGATTTTAAAAATTGCACTGATATGATAAATACGATGATTATTTTAAAGAACCATAATAAAACATTCCCATGTATTTTTTTTTATTTATGCTAAATTCAATTGTCTTGTTCATGGCTTCATGTGCGAATCATTACCAACATGATTATCATTTGTCTTACGGTGAAGGAAAACATGTGTAGTCCGCCAACCTGCACTTGGCTAGCCTGGTGGACTATGGTCTGATCACTTTCGTGTTGAAGGAAGGTCCGTGCCTAGCAGTGTGATGTTAAAAAAGGGTTGAATACATACATACATACATACATTATAATGTCAATCACATAAATATAATTGTCAGATTAACATATATTCGTAAAAGATTATAGAATAACATTTTGTCTATTTTACATTATAATTAATACAAAATGATCTATCATACTATATATGTAGCAGAATCGACACAAGTAAAGGCATGATAAAGTTTTCGACCCATTTCTCTCCTCCGTACCATTGAGTGCAATAATCCCAGCTGCATTGTCTTAGCACAAAGACCGCCGTTCAGGTATTAAACTCTCTGTTAAATAGAAATCCTCGGCTATTCTCACTTTTGTTATGAAACTTTTGAATTTTACACACAATATATAAACAGTTAAAATTATAACTAGATGTTTTAGGGCCATTACAAATTTTGTGTTGATTTTTGTGGGGTACATGTTTGCGTTCATAGAGTGATTTTATTAATACCTACTAGTGATCGACAAAATAAATGAATGGAACTTATCTATCTGTATGTAAAAAATTTAACTACCTATCTCCAATTTTTTTTATTGATAACACTAAAGCTCGTCAATAGCTACTAAACAAAAAAAATCGGTTTACAAAAAGAGGAGTAAAGGGTACTGAATTATTATGTCTTTGCCTATTTGTATAGATACTAGCGACTTACGCTCGCTCCGCTCAGGTTTTTCCCTACTTGCGTTTTAATATTTAGTACCTATATATTTCTCAGAGATGAGATATTTTCCCGCAGTAAAAAGTATCCGATATGTTGACCCGGATAACTAGCTATCATCATATCCATCAAAATCTGTCCAGTAGTTTTCTCGTGATACGTTCATAGACAGACAGACAAACAGACAGACAGACAAAAATTCTAAAAACTATAGATTCGGCCTCTGTATAATAATAACTATTTCAATAATATTTTCCAAAAAATATTTAATGTAACGATTCGACTCATTTAGAATTTTATTATATGTATAGATTGTATATTATTTAGGATTTAACATTATTAATTCTTCAGAGAGGTTGAATATGATAAGCACTCGCTATACAAGTTTAGAATACCGTCAGTTTATAATCTAACTTTCATTCAATTAACAATTTGAGAATGTTTTTATAACTTTTTGGACAGAAATCAAAGTTATTAGGATTTCCAAAAAAATATATAATATTTTATTGTAGTTAAAATAATTTTAACGAAAATTAAAAAAAAGTGTAATTATAACATAAATTTATCTTTCAATTTGAATAACTTTTGAACGAGTAGGTTTATCGTAAAATCATAAGGAGAATTTTTTGTAGAGCGTACAATTCCCTATAAGACTATGTTTTGGTTAATCGACTTTATTTATTGGTTTTTAAGACACAAAATTTTGAAATTGAAAAATAATTTTTCCCATACTATTTCTATGGAAGATGGAAATTCTCGATGCGCGACATCTAAATATTAATATTAGGAGTTCCGGTTTATACAGACATCTATTCTCACTACCCTGAATCTATTTCCGAGGGGATATCGAAAAAAAAATAGTAGATTTTTTGAATCAGTTTTCTCATATATCAGTAACCTAACTATACAGTTATCTAATTAATTTCCATGATAGTATTAATGATTCCATGATGGTAATATTTTTTTAACAAATAAGAAACACTATTAAAATTCAAAAGTTCCTTTGTTTCATTTTGTACGAAATCAAAATCAGTAGAAATGAAAAATATATTGGAAACAAAGGGCAGTTACTCGTAAAATTTTATTTTCTTTTGAAATCAACGCTTTTTACGAGCTTTCATTTAACTTACGTCTTTGTGTATCCTTATTCAATGTTTGTTATCAATTTTTCGAGCACACGCCTATTAAACTTTACTGACAATACAATAATATGGTGCCAATGACTTCAAAAATCAAAATAAATCCGCGAAAAAATCCGAAAAGATAGTTTTATTTAAATCTAGCTGACCCGGCACACGTTGATTTGCCATATAAATTATGGGGGTGGGGATAGGAGGGTGAAAAATACTGTATGATCTATTCTTATACCTACCAAATATATAATAAAAACCATTAAAATAGGTCGAGCCGTTTCGAAGGAGTGCGACCACATACACCGTGACACGAGATATTTATATATTAGACTAGCGACTGACCCTCGCTTCGCTTCGGGTTCGTCCCTAGACAAAAAAAAAACCTATCTCACGGGTATCGTATATTTTTCCCGGATAAAAAGTAGCCTATTTATTATTCTGATGTATGAACTATATTATTGTAAAGTTTCATTAAAATCCAATTAGTAGCTTTTGTGTACTAAGCTGTATAAGTTACTATAGATTTCTAACTGTCCCACGGGAACTCTTTAATTTTCCAGGATGAAAAGTATCTAAGACGTTGACCGGGGATATAAGATACTACCATGCAAAATTTCATTTTAATCGTTGTAACGGTTTTGGAAATTAGCCCGTACAAACAGATAGAAAAACAAAAAAAATTGAAAAAATCTGGATTTGTTCTAATTCTCTTCTTATATCCCCCTGACTCGGTTTTTAACATATTTTTCTATGTACAGACATTCGACCTGTACAGTTTTATTATATGTATAGACTAGCATTTCCCGCGGCTCTGCCCGCGTTCATATGACCAAAGCCAAATACTTAGGTTTTACATATTAGTATACTCTTACATAATATACCAATTTCATCGCATTATTAATCCCCCGGTAATCTCATATTTGATTTAGTAATATTGCACTTTTTGTTTTAGCAATAACGTTTATGTATGTCTATACTTTTGTTTTGTTTGTTTGTTTAGTTTTTGGCGATAAACTCTCAAACGACGGAATTAATTTTATTCATGTTTTACTAACAGACAGCTATTGATTAATTTAATATTCTAAGCAAATACGGTTAATAATATGATTAAAGTCGTAAGTATCTTACTGTGTCCTTTAAGCCTTTATCTTCCAAGAAATGGTGTCAAAAAAACCAAAAAAAAGTTGAGGTATAATAGTTCCTAAAATACTTTTTCATAGTTTTTGAGATATGGAATATTTTTAGTTACCCGCTTTGTCAGTGTAACAGCCATAAACTTGTTTTCCATAAAATGTTATAAAATAATACGAATCGAACTTATTTTTACGGTTGATAAAATGAGTCGATATTGTGGAAACGTAAATATTATTCATACTTATTTTAGTGTTAACCTAACAAAATATGTAAGTAAGAAAAACAACACAGTACTTTGCTATACGAAACCTATAATACGCGAGCTAGATTTGCATTTGCCCAATTTTTACATTAAAAGATTAATAAATATTAACATTATTTACTAAACAAAAAAATTTACAAATACTTTCATTCGAAAATTGTTTCGGCCAACAAAATATTACTAATTTATGAAGCCAAATGTTTGTTTTATTGAAAATTTGAACACGGGCGGGGCCGCGGGTAATTTAGTAATAATTCTAATAAAGTCATAGAAAGGTACAATTTTTTTTGGATTAAAACTACGTATTTTAAAAACACATGGCTACATCTATTGTCAAATATCTAAATAACACATAAATAAATTTTCATTAAATTAACTATTTTAATGAATAAAATTCGCTATTGATATTTCTTTTACGATAAGCTTTTTTTAATAGTTTTAACATATATAAGTAAGTTACCTTGCTAAAATAGTAGTATCATCGTTTTTTTATTTTAACCAGTTTTTGTATTTATTAAATTTACGGATTCGGCTTACTTACAATTTTATTATATGTATAGTTACTAATTTATAAAGCCAAAAAGTTTGCTTTGATAATGTAGTAGTAATTCTAATAAAATTGTAGAAAAGTCATATCTATACATTCATTTTTTGGGAATTAAAACTACGTATTTTAAAAACTCATGGCGACATCTATTGTCGAGTATCTAAACAACACATAAGTATATATTAATTAAAATAACTATTTTAATGGATAAAATTGCACTATTGATAATTTGATTTTCAAGATAAGCTATTTTTAATAGTTTTTACCATATTTAGTAAGTTACCTTGCTAAACTGTTTACAGATAGTATCATTGTGGTTTTGTTCCAACCAGTTTTTGTATTTTTTCTCAGAAATGAGATATTTTCCCGCGATAAAAATTATCCTATATGTTGACCCGGATAACCAGCTATCATCATACCAAATTTGATCAAAATCCCTCTAGTGGTTTTTCTGTGATGCGGTAACAGACAGACAGACAGACAAAAATTCTAAAAAGTATAGATTCGGCCTCTGCATCGATAATAATGTCTATTTCAATAAGATTTTCCAAAAAATATTTAATGTACAGATTCGGCTTAGTTAGAATTTTATAATATGTATAGATAAACGTCAACATTTTTTGTTATAGTTACCGTTTCGCTTCTTTACAAAACGGGGGCTTTATAGTGCTGCCATTTAGCATTTGAGTAATAAAGAAATAAACTTTTTAAAAGTAAATATTTCATACATTTTAAAGTTCATTTTGTTTTCGTAAAAATGTTAGTAAAATCACTGATAATTGGCAATATTCGCTATTTTATTAAAAAAAAAGGAACTAAACATATATCAAAACATTTATCTATTATTTGTTTGGACAATTATAGTAAAATGTAAAACAATGGGCTGACAGATTTTAGTATTCTAAAGAGAATGGCTTGAATGTTATTTCAAACTCAGGACATCTACTAGGATTTCCTGTGCATTTTGTTCCATAAGACGCTTTCGGCTTAAACTTTCATGGATATTTTTATCGCTTCCTATCGATACACAAAATACATCACGATTTTGACAACGCGTTTCGCTCAGTTTGTAGTGACCCCTACTTGCTGTGCCAGCGGTCGCGGATTCGAGTCCCGCTGGGGGCATTCATTTGTGTGATGAGCATGAATGTTTGTACTCCAGTCATGGGTGTTTATAATATGTATATGTATTTAAAGTTATAATTGTGCAGTGTATTAACTATCTGGTATCCATAACACAAGCCTCGTAGCTTACCATGGAACTAGATGGTGCTGTGTGTTAATGTCCCAACATATTTATTTATTTATAGCACTAGTTTTTTCTAGCGGTCCCGCTTGACAAATTTACTTATGTATATTGTTTTCGCTCCTTAGACACTTTCTTTAATAATATTATAGTACCTGGCGACCGAGCTTCGCTCGGAGTTCTTTTATGTTATATCGTATTTTTTAGATAAAAAAACTAAAATCTTGAATAAATACAAAAAAAAAAAAAACAAAAGTAAAAACTTTGTATCCGACCGGAATTAGAATCCGGACACCTGTGAATGTCAATCTTGCGCTTTGCCCGCTTGACCACGACGCTTGTGCCACAGTGTAAGAAATTAGCGACCATATTTTGCGTGGAATAATGCATGAAAACTCGAAAACACGCGTTTCCCCAGACATGAGACTAATTTAGATCGATTTTTCGCCCCCGAAACCCTCCTCATCCCAAATTTCAGCGAAATTGTTAGAGCCGTTTTCGAGATCGCCGGTATAACTAAATAAACAAGAATTGCTTGTTTAAATATATTAGATAACTTACTTTAATTGTAGTGCTCTGTGGTTTTATAATAATAATTGTGTGGTTTTGTTTACTTTACACCAGCTCTTAAAATTTATATATAAACATGTAGTCAATATAAATTTTAATCCCTAGAGAGAACTAAAACTAACAACAGTTGAAGTTGAAAAATATTAAACTTAACAAAAACAAAATGTTTATATAATCTGGATTAAATTTTATAAATTTCAAGCAAAACCTTGTAATATTCTAATCTCATATTATTTGTTACTAGCGACTCACCCTCGCTTCGTCTCGGGCTTGTCCCTAGACAAAAGCAAATCTATCCCACGGGAACCGTACATTTTTCCGTAATGATATATAGCCTATAGTCGTCCTCAGTCAACGGGCTATCTAATGCAAAAAGAATATTTCAAATCGGATCAGTAATTACTAAGATTAGCGCGTTAAACCAAACAAACAAACAAACTCTTCAGCTTTATAATATTAGTAGAGATTACACAGCGAATAGGGCAATATTTCATTCGGATTACGCGATGGAGCCTAAAGGAGTCAGATGAACGTTCTCCACTAGTTTATGTCTATGATTTGGTATCCTTCAAATGAGGTCACATGTATCCAACTAATCTACTTATAAAGTGTAATATATCATACATCAAAAACAGCTTTGAAGTTAATAAATGTTCAAAGCATTATTCATGTCTATAAAGATCAATGAAATTGAACTGTCTGTTTGTAATGTCAAAATGACAGCATTTAATTAAATGTATATGAAATTATTATATACAGTAGTTATAAGTAAACACAATTTTTAAATTTTCTGTCTGTCTGTCTGTTTGTTCCGGTTAATCTTTCAAATGGCTGGATTGATTTTGATGGGTTTTTCACTGATAGATAGCTGATGTTATACAGAGTACTTAGGCTACTTATATTTAAAAAAATGGGTTCTGCTGCGTATATAGGGACGCACCCAAAACGTCAACGCAAAATGAGATGCAAAAACTTTCGTATTACGAGTACGTATACTTTTATGCGAAGGCAGTGGCCGCCCAGTGGTAACGCGCTCGCTTGGGAAACCGAGTGAAGCGGGTTCAAATCCCGGGTCTCGCACCTCTCATATTTTCATGTGCAAATCATTTCTAACATGATTACTACTTGCCTTACGGTGAAGGAAAACATCGTGAGGAAACCTGCATGCCTGAGAGAACCTGGCAACGAAAGACATGTGAAGTCCGCCAACCCGCATTTGACCAGCGTGGTGGACTATGGCCTGATCCCCCTCGTATTGAAGGGAGGCCCCTTCCCAGCAGTGGGACGTTCAAAAGGGCTGAATACGTACATACATACATACTTCTATGCTAATTAGTAAAATTATCAAGCTTTACATTAAATTATTAGTATATGTAATATGTATATAAATGAACTTTTGATTTTTACAAAATAAATTCGTGTTTCACCATCCACACATTAAAGAGCAAGCCAATTTATCACACCAGTTAACGCTAAAATTGCCTATAATTAACTAAATAATTAATTACTCAGCGTCAAACAGCGGTCATACTACATGTTATTTATATAGCTTCTAATATAGATGGACGATCATCTGACATAGTGGTTTATCTGTTTTAAATAAATACGGTGTAGGGTTTGGGTTCCCTTCTTGCGTAAGACAAATATGTATTACTAGCGACTTTGCGTTCCTAGGCGCCTATGTTACTCCAGGCCATTATCTACCTGAGTACCAAATTTCATCCAAATCCGTTCAGTCGTTTAAGCGTCGAGAAGTAACATAAACGAGCATACAAATTTTAATATAATAATAATATGTTGGGACATTAACACATAACACCATCTAGTTCCATGGTAAGCTACGAGGCTTGTGTTATGGATACCAGATAGTTGATACACTACACATATATAACTTTAAATATATACATATTATAAATATAAACACCTATGACTGGGGTACAAGCATTCGTGTTCATCACACAAATGAATGCCTTCAGCAGGACTCGAACCTGCGACCGCTGGCACAGCAAGTATTGTCACAAACTGAGCCAAACGTATCAAAAATGTTCGCAATTACAGTTTTGATTATTAGATTTAAAAACAAATATACAATTTTCAACTGAACAAATGACATTTCTTGTATTTTGTACAAAATAAATGTTTATTACGACAGGTGACCCGCACTTTATCGAATAGCTTTATATGTACCTATGTATGAATTATTCATGTACGCTAACAGCGTATTTGTTTTAAATGTGTATTGTACGTATGGAAAATATGCCTATTAAAGCTCCATTGTAAAGTTTATTTAACCAAATAAAAAAAAAGAAGTACGTCACTTGGTTGTATGATTTTTTGTTTGTTACGCGATACCTATGCTTCACTACATAGTATAAAACAAAATCGCTTCCCGCTGTCTGTACTTATATATGCTTAGATCTTTAAAAGTACGCAACGGATTTTGATGCGGTTTTTTTAATAGATAGAGTGATTCAAGAGGAATGTTTATATATATAATACATAATATAATAGAGAAACACTGATAATTTTAGAGGTTTCTAATGTGATGCCGTAAATAAACACATTTTTTGCGCTTACATTGCAAACGCTGGCTGAACCCTACGAGATAGATCAAAATAATGTCCTACAGTATTGTATACCTTAAAAAGCTCTATAAAAAAGTCCGCGATGACATATGTCTATCTCTTAAGGATAACATACTATATCCATTTTATTATAACCAAGCTAAGGACGATACCGAGCGAAGCGAGGGTGAGCCGCTAGTATAATATAAACCAATTATATTGTTTTTAAGAACAGTTATTATTATAAAATTTGTAGGAAAAATTAAGGGATGATAGTTGAGGTATCTTCTGGAACTTTAGTCACTTAAAATGATTTTAAAATCGGTGAAAAATTTGGTTAAAGTAATTAGTAAAAATAAAGACTATCTTTTACGCTTATTCTTATTAGAAAGTTTTATATTTCATAAATAATGTTCACAAGACATACTTTTTAACCGACTTCCGAAAAGAAGGAGGTTCTATGTTCGTCTGCATGTGTGTATTTTTATATATTGTATTTAGTTATCATAAAAATGTTAGTGTCATGGATTTAATGTGGGAAAAATGCTAATTGAAAAGAAGTCCTTCAATTTTTATATTCAGTATTATCAAGTTATAAAAAAATAAAACTATTAATCATCACGTCAAAAGTTTTTAATAAGCTCATTTTCAATTTTCTTTGCAATAATTAAACGAACATTCTACAAAATTGGAATATTTTAACACGAAATATAAGCCCTAAACTTAGAACTAAGCTTTCATACAATAGTGAAAATCATCTCTGTGCAGTTAGACAAAGTGGGGGAGCTTAGCGGAATCTCACCATCTCGAGTCCGCTGTTTTTGACATTTCTAATAATGATTTATGTTCGGACTAATTTTCATAATAACTTCGACTGGTATTTCGGCACAATGGCAAATGGCTAGACTGAGCTCGAGGCGTGGTCAATCGCTTATTACTCATTATTCTATAGCTAAGATTTGTGAGCTTTTGGTAATAACCTTTGATTTTCTTGACAATTTCTTTATTTATATTAAACTTTATTTAAATAAAAGAGACCTCGCTCCGCTTGGGTTCGTCCCTATTTATGTTTTAACGTTTAGTATGGATTTCTCAGAGATGAGATACTTTCCCGTAGTAAAAAGTATTCTATATGTTGACCCGAAAAATCAGCTATCATCATACCAAATTTCATCAAAATCCCTCCAGTGGTTTTTCAGTCATGCGGTCACAGACAGACAGGCAAAAAATCTAAAGACTATAGATTCGGCCTCTGTATCGATAATGACTATTTCAATTAGATTTTCCAAAAAATATTTATTGAACAGATTCGACTCAGTAAGAATTTTATTATATGTATAGACTAGCGACTTGCCGTCGCTTTGGTCGGGTGCGTTCCTGTTTGAATTGTTGAGGAACGCATAAAAGACAGACATCTGATCCAGTAGTTTTTGAGTTTATTCGCTACAAAGATACAAAAATACTAATCTTTCTTCTTTATAATAGTAGTGTAGAAGTTTAAATGAATAGCAGCAGGCGTTATTATATCTACACGAAGTAATATGATGGAGAATATTACAAGAAAACTAATGATTCTAGTTTTTTCTACAGGGCTTTTTTCGAGTGTATATGTATGTAAAGTGTGGTAAAATTGCTCCATATACACTGTCCTTTATTGTGTGTCACTTGCATTAGTTTTACAGATTAATATTAAATTTTCTTTATTAGAGTATTATTATTTTTTAAGATATTAGCAGTATTTTTATTATTTTATGATCTTCATTTACGTAAAAAGGAACATCAATTAAAAAGTCATTTTAAATGTAATTATTACACCCACATGAGTGGAAATTTTTCTGTATTAATTATTATACAGGGTGGATTTTTGAGACGGGACAGTAAGGGCAGGTACCTTAAATACTATAGTTACAGGAAAACATTCCTAGGAGACCATTCATAACTTTCTGAGATATTCTGAACTGCATTCACAGATTTTGGAAAAAATGTACAGTCAGCGAGAAAAATGCTAAAATACGAAAAATTTTTTTATGTCAATCGATCCTATTTCATGTAGGGATCAAAAGAATCTATGGGACCATTTAAGGTTTGAGTACTAGAAATGACAGAAATCGCCAAAATCTTTTCCCATACATTTTGTGCGGAAAAACGTTTAATCAACTCGAAATATTCTTTGTTGCCAAACGATCCTATTTTTTAATGTGATCAAAAGACTCTTTGAGGCCAACTGAAGTTTGAGTAGAGGCATTTTATGCAGCGGGCGTAAGATAATTTTTTTAGTTTTTGTTAAGCCGATCTTGTGGCATACTGTACCTAAAAGCAAAAGTACCTACCTAAGTAGAAAATCATAGTTGTATCCATAGTCTTCTACAACATAAGAACTACATAAAAAAATTAATTAAATCAATTAAACAGGTATTTTAACACAAACGTAAATAGGTAATATTTAGGTGATCTACAAAATAAATTGCTTAAAATGACTGCCGTTCTTACGAACCATTAAGTTCACTCATTTTTGTACTGAGCAAGTAGCAGCCGATAATTTACTTGTATGGATATGCTGTTTAAAAATACATGTTTATTTGATATAATTTTATTTTATTTTTATTTGTCGATGCAATTATGATTTTCTACTTAGGTAGGTACTCTTGCTTCTAGGTACAGTATGCCACGAGACCGGCTTAACAAAAACTAAAAAAAATATCTTATGCCCGCTACATAAAATGCCTGTACTCAAACTTCTGTTGGCCTCAAAGAGTCTTTTGATCACATTAAAAAATAGGATCGTTTGGCAACAAAGAATATTTCGAGTTGATTAAACGTTTTTTCGTACAAAATGTATGGGAAAAGATTTTGGCGATTTCTGTCATTTCTAGTACTCAAACCTTAAATGGTCCCATAGAGTCTTTTGATCCCTACATGAAATAGGATCGATTGACATAAAAAAAAATTTTTCGTATTTTAGCATTTTTCTCGCTGACTGTACATTTTTTCCAAAATCTGTGAATGCAGTTCAGAATATCTCAGAAAGTTATGGATGGTCTCCTAGGAACGTTTTCCTGTAACTATAGTATTTAAGGTATCTGCCCTTACTGTCCCGTCTCAAAAATCCACCCTGTATAATATCATCATTAAAATATAATATTTATACATCGGTTCACAAATGGATAAAGTAACATACATCTAAAATATTAAACGAGCAATTCTTGTATATTTATTTATTTATACCAGCGATCTCGGAAACGGCTCTAACGATTTCGCTCTGGTATGTAGGGGCTTTCGGGGGCGAAGATCGATTTAGATTAGTCTTATGTCCGGAAAAACGCATATTTTCGAGTTTTCTTTCACATTATTTCACGCAAAATATCTTAATAATTCGCATCCTCGGTCACAAGCGTCGTGGTCAAGCGGCCAAGGCGCAAGATTGACATTCACAGGTGTCCGGGCTCGAATCGCGGGCGGATACAAAAATTTTACTTTTGTTTTTTCTTTTTTTGTATTTATTCAAGTTTTAAGTTTTTTTTAGGCCAAATTAAAAAAAATGCACTTTTGACCAAAAACTCCAACTACAAATAACATACTCTAAAACTGAGTATGTTTTCCTTTTCAAAGTTAGTCAAATACCTAGTTTGAGTTTCCTTTGACATAAAGCGAATCAACATATGCAAACGTGCACAACCAAATACAGAAGCTGTTTCAATATAAATTTATATCTCCTGGACTATCATATATACATAAAATATACATATACTGAAGTTATAGACCACACAATCCTCCACTTGGGATCGTAGAAATTTTGGGTATGCCGCAAATACCGGCAAAACACCGGATTTGTCCATTATTATATTACTTTTTTTATGTTAAGCTTTTTGCTTGAAAAAGAAAGTTTAATATAAACTATTTCACAATAGTTTGAATTTTATCTATATACTTATATATTACGGTTTAATGTTTGGATTACTCAGAGATGAGATATTTTCTCACAATAAAAAGTATTCTATATATTGACTCGGGTAACCAGCTATCATCATACAAAATTTCAGTCTGTCCAGTGGTTTTCTCTAGAAGCGTTTGCAGATAGACAGACAAAAAATCTATTCAAAGCCAGGACGGCCCGTTAGTAGATTATTATCTAAACTAATATTAAAAGCTGAAGAGTTTGTTTGATTGTTTGTTTGTTTGTTTGTTTGGTTGAACGCGCTAATCTCAGGAACTACTGGATGGAATTGAAAAATTCTTTTTGTGTTGGATAGTCCATTTATCGAGAAAGGCTTTAGGCTATATATCATCCCGGAAAATGAACGGTTCTCGTGGGATAGAGTTGTTTTTGTCTAGAGACGAACCCGAAGCGAAGCGAGGGTGAGTCGCTAGTAATATCATAATTCTAACAAGCCTAAATAAAACTTCTAAAAAGACAGAGTCAAATTAGCTAATTGTTTGTTGAAAGTTTGATTAATGGGCGGTGTAATCTAAAACAAGTTTATTTTGCGCAAAATAAAGGCGTCAAAGCGTAGTGAGTAATGACGATCTGGCATTGTCTTAGAAATACGTTCCGAACAAAGCACTTGCACTGACAATGCTGGGTAATTAAAATATAGCACTTGGGTGGCGCTGTATGTTACTGGCAATGTATATAGTACTGCCATTCTATATAACGTCTAGACTATTATTTGACTCTATGTTTTATCTGATTCTATGAAAATATCTTATTTACGAGTATATTCAGTCATGGGTGTTTATATTTATACATATAATATGTATGTAAAATACCATAAAATATATCATTGAAATAAAGTCATAAAAACTTTACTAGGTATTATAATGCAAAACTGGATTCATGGTTTATCCTTACGTATAGCAGGAACGAAGTTGAGACGAGAAAGTGAAACTTTATAGATATTCTTTATGGGCAGAAGTCACCTTTGATTTAGTTTGTAGTGATCCTACTTGCTGTGCCAGCGGTCGCGGATTCAAGTCCCGCTGGGGGCATTCATTTGTGTGATGAGCACGAATGTTTGTACTCCATTCATGGGTGTTTATATTTATAATTTTATATTATTTAAAGTTATATATGAGTAGTGTATCAACTATCTGGTATCCATAACACAAGCCTCGTAGCTTACCATGGAACTAGATGGTGCTGTGTGTTAATGTCCCAACATATTTATTTATTTATATGTTTAACGTAGCGACTGACCCTTGCTTCGCTAGACGCGTCTTTGTTACTCCAGGTTATATTGTATGTACTAAATTTCTCCCGAATCTATCCAGCCGTTTATGCGTAAAGGAGTAACTTGCATGAAACAATATATGTAATAGTAACACGATAGAAAAGATGAGATGATAACATTATATATGTGTAAATAGCCAAATCTATACCATATTATAATATTACAAAGAGAAAAGATTTTTTGTTAGTTTGTTTGTAACAAGCTCCGAAACTACTGGACCGATTTAGATGAAATTTGGTAAGAAGATAGTTTGAGACCAGAGTTTTTATCCCGGAAATCATCCTTTAAGACGGTGAAAATATGGATGAAAATTTGTATGGGGAAGCAACTTAGGGATAAACACGAGCGAAGCGAGGGTGAATCGCTGGTTTAAATTATATATTAAAGTTTAATTTTTTAAATCAAAGATTATATTATGATCTTCTGCCGGTTTTTTCAGATGTCTTAAAAGACGGTTAGCGTACGATTAAAAAAATTATGCTGAACTTGTTGTCGATAATGGTAGGTACGAAACTTGCGCCATTCACCAAACGAAATTCAAAAAGTTGTTGTGGTCTATGACCAGAGCTTTTAGAGGGTCAGTAAAAGAACAACTTACGTATATATTTTCCTCAATAGACGAAAACGATATACTTCTTTTGAAAACATGCTAGGTTCTCTAAAATATGCAGGTTTACTTACGATGTTTTTCCTCACCGTATGATATAAATCATGGTGTTAAAAATGATTCCCATATGAAACTATCAATGGTGCGAGACCCAGAATATGAACCCGCTTCACTTGATTTTCTAAGCAAGAGCGTTACCACTAAGCTACCACTGCGAAGTTTACATGACATTTTAGTTATTCTGTGATATCGCGACCTGTAGAGCTTTGTGCCATACGTTAATGCATGTGAAATGCGCGGAAGTAGGAACATAAACACCGCAGTGACGAGGGACGTGCACTAATTGTGTGTGCTGGATTTAGTTCGACTCAGATTACTTCACTGCAAGTAAAACATACACGCTTACCTACTTTGTATGTATCTATTCAGCCCTTTTTAACGTCTCACTGCTGGACACGGGCCTCCCTTCAATACGAGGGAGATCAGATAGTTCACCACGCTGGCTAAGTGCGGGTTGGCAGACTTCAGTTCTCTCAGACATGTAGGTTTCCTCACGATGTTTTCCTTCACCGTAAGGCAAGTGGTAGTCATGTTAGGAATGATTAAAAATATCAGAAGTGCGGGACCCGGGATTTGAACCCGCTTCACTCGGTTTCCCAAGCAAGCGCGTTACCACTGGGCTACTGCCCTTTTTTCTTTTCAATAACAAGCTTGAGTTGCCAGGTGTTCGAAAAACATATTAATAATTTCCTTGATTTACGCGAATATTTCACATCTTACTAATATTATAAATGTGAAAGTTTAGATGTTTGGATGTCCGTTACTCAATCACGCAAGAACGATTGAATGGATCTGGATGAAATTTAGCACAAAAATAAATTATAGTCTGGAATATCACATAGATTACTTTTTATCCCGAAAATATCTACGGTTTTTGTGGAATTGATTTATTTTTGTTTTTCTAGAGGCGAATCCGAGTTAAGCGAGTTATTAATGAGTATATAAAACATCACTAGAAAGTTATCATGTCCACTCTAATATGTATGTATTTTTCTTTGACATACTTTATGTTAGTAAAAAAGAAAAAAACCTCAATAATAAAAGTTTAGAACAAAGACTTATACTTTATATCTGACGAATTAATTCGTTTGTCCTGTTATATTAGACAAAGTATTTAAGCGGTTCCGCGTCGCGCGTCGCAGCAATTTAGTTTCACAGATCTTTGTTCGCAATAAAGCGAAATATCCACGAAGGCGTGAATTCGAATATATTTTCTGAGAAAAAAAGGCGAATAAATTCGCTTATTCGTAGCGTTTTCTTCACATGCAAATTATTATTATTGTGCCAGCTTCGGTTTTAACGGGGTTTTATTGCGAAGACCCTTTTCCTTCTAACACTCCGCGTTTTTGTCCTCTAGGAATCTATCGGTTGTCGCCTTATAATCATTTGATATTTGTCGAGATTCACTTGTCAGAGTGGATTTATTTGATGGCCGGATGGGTCTCTATCTATGTAATGAAAGATTGCCTTTTTGTGAGATACGTCAGTTTTAGTGACTCGCTTGGGAACGTATAGCTTATATCGTTATACTGTTATATAAAACCATTTATGATCTAAATGAAGATGAGATCATATAACTAAATGAAGACAAGAAAGTGTCTTGAACAATAGAGAGTCCGGGAGAGCCACTCCCTATCCCTCCTCACTCCCCCCTCCCCCCCTCCGCCTCCCTTCCTCTTCCTCCTTCCCCTTAAAAAAGAAATTAGCTTTCTATAAATTTAATTTACTGTGACTAATTGAAAAAAAATAAAAATTAAAGAGTGCGTGTATGAATGTGAACACGCGCAAGAAGTAAAACTTCTGTAGGTTATCGGTACTCTTTATGAAATTCAATTTATGTTTTAAATAATTAGGATAGGTGAGATACTAAAAAAATAACGCATATTAGGCATATTACAATCATATATTTATAGAATATCATTTAAGGAAATAATATAATATTATATATCATTTGTCAGACAATAACAACGGTTACCATGGCAACAAACGTACGTACATTTTTTCGTAAGGCATTCACCAGTTTACCCCCCAAATCAAGCGTGCGTAAAGAAGTTTTACTTTAATAAATTAACTTTGTCTTAATGAAAAGTAACGTTGATTACATAAGTTTAACAGTGAGAACAAAAACTTCTAAGCACTATAGAAGATGGATAAAAGCTTCATCCACCTCACGAACAGATTACGTCACATATTCACGACCTTCTGAAAAACATTGTAACCTTCACATAAATTGATAAAACAACATCTAATCCATTAAAAGAAAGATCCTTTTATACAACAATGTATTTAGACCTCAAAAAGAACTTGTAAACGCTCAGTTTTATTTATAACTTTTACAACTTTTTCTACTGCTCAGAGAAAACTATGTTCTCGAATGATTATTTCGCGGATTTACTTTGATTTTTGGTTCCCAACGTTTCGAATGATTTACAGCAATCATGGTCACAGGATAGATCAATAATCAAAATAATTCTGCGAAAAAAATCTAAAAAAATAGTTATTTTTTAAATAAATGTACATGTTTCCAGGATAAAGAGTAGTTTATGTGTTATTCTAATGTATGAGCTATATTATTGTAAAGTTTCATTAAAATCCATTCAATACTTTTTGCGTGAAAGAGTAACAAACATCCATACATCTATACATCCATACATCCAGACATCATCACAAACTTTCGCATTTATAATATCAGCAGGATGTAGAGCTTTTTTTTTATTTTTCTTCAGTACTTCAACGAAAGGCAATAGTAAATCTAAATTATTGCCAGCCTGCGCCAATCGATAAGTTTGATGAAAGTTTCACACCACGGTTTCAATTTTGTCGGAACGTTGACAAACTTGTCTCATAAGCGTCAGTTACGTAAGCAGTCACTTGCTGGTATTACACGAACACATCGACATTCACCCCGCACTTTCAATTTTCGGTACAATTCAGCCCATACCCTATAATTCTTTTGTCACTTATTATTTTTTACTTTCTATATATCATATATGTACATGTAATCTATACATTTAACAAAATTCTGAGTCGAATCTGTACATTAAATAATTTTTGGAGAATCTTATTGAAATAGTCATTATTATCGATACAGAGACTGAATCTATAGTTTTTTTATCGGTCTGTCTGGGAACGCATCACGAGGAAAGCACTGGACAGATTTTTATGAAATTTGGTACGATGAGTTTTAGTTTAGCTACTTAAACTAAGGAGTATAGCTGTTTATCCGGGTCAACATATAGGATATTTTTTACTGCGGGAAAATATCTCATCTCTGAAAAATCTGTACTAAACATAAAACGTAACTAATAAGTTTAAAGTATTGTAAAGAAAAAATAGAAAACCAAAAAATAATTGTCTGCGAATATGTCTTATTATATTCGTCTTATATTTTAAATTTATTATCTTGGTAGTTTTAGATTTTTTTTTTTTACTTAACTAGCTATGATTTTTCAGCCTTCGCTGGTGTTTTTCATTTTTTTTTTCCTTTTTTAAATATGAACCCCTTTTAGTATTGTTATTCTACTTATTGATTTTGTCCTTTGAAATTAGCGTAAATTTCATTGATCATCATCAACATCATCATCATTGAATTTCATCGCCATTTTTAAGCTACGTTTATATAAACAGAGAAAGGGGCATGCAACAAAAACTGAAATTTATTTGGTTAAATCTATTTGCTTTCAATATGGCTAAAATATATTACCGAATAAGCTCCGAAACTAAAGAACTGATTTACATGAAATTTGGTAAGAAGATAGTTTGAGACCCTAGGGAATAAAATAGGGAAGGACATAGGACAGTTTTTATCCCGGTAATTATCCCTTAAAGAGTGAAAATGGGGATGAAATATATTATATATTGTCTTTTTTAAATCATATAAGATTTATTTGATACCATTTTTTTTAAAATCCTAATATTCGCTTAGTTAGTATCTACTATCCTAGTGTCATAGCTTATTCGTCTAGTACTTGCTTTTACACTTATTTTTAATAATTAATACTTTAATATAATATACTACTAAATGTTGAATTCAACACATACACAATATACACAAATCAAAAAAAAAATCGTAAAAGTTCTTATTCCTAACATCAGAATAAAGTTATCCTCTGTATTATATCAGAAAGTGCGATATATACGCAATCGATGCAAATTCATTAATTATTTGTTAATGCACAATATTGTTTCAGTTAAACATCCATTAACTGTAAACGAGTTAAAAAAACATTGCTACACTTCAATAAATCACAGTTAACTACTAAATGGTGTATTCGGCCCCCCCTAGGTTTAATTAATAGGCTTTTGGATTAATTCGTAACTTCGGACCCTTAATCTCTTGGCAACTTGACCGCCGTATGTTACAAATTATATGGGTCTGGTTGGGACCAACGATAGTTTTAATATGACAGGATATTTCAAGTATAGAAATTTCTACAAATCTTTTAATTAGTCCTAATTAGATTTTAATTGACTCTAAAAGATTGAGATGAGGTATGAAAGTGAAAATAACTGGATATAAGTATATGAAGCAAAGTATGACCGCAGCAGTATGATAGGTGTGAAGAATTATTTACCGCAGCAGAATAAAAGGTGTGAGGTTAGTTAAGTGTAGAAGCGGATTCGATTTTTATATTCCATAAATCATATTAGTAGTATAAATGTGAAAGTTTATGTTTTTTACTCTTTCACGCTTAAACAGCTGAACAGATTTTAGTGCATTATACAGATAGATTATAACCTGGAGTAATATATAAGATACTGATAGTAATAAGTTCTGCTGAAAGGTGGTATTGTCTGTGTGTATATTCAGTCTTTTTTTAACGTTCCACTGTTGAGCATGGTCTGGGTCTCCCGGTGCGAGTGGGATCAAGCCGTAGTCCACCACGCTGGTCAAGTACGTGTTGGCAAACTTCACATGTCTTTCAGCAACTTGCCAAGTTCTCTCAGACATGCAGGTTTCCTCACGATGTCTTCCTTCACCGTAAAACAAGTGGTAATCATGTTAGAAACGATTCGCACATGAATATGAGAGGTGCGAGACACGGGATTTGAAGGCGCTATACTCGGTTTCCCTAGTGACCGCCATTGGGCTACAACTGCCTGCTGCCTGTGTACAACATTAGAAAAAGACACTTAGGAATGTATCTTTATGTAAACAAGCAAAGACAAAACATTTCAGCACCTTTTTTCTAATCTGTTTGTAAACCGATTTTCTTTTTTTGTTTAAAAGCTATTGACGAGCTTTAGAGTTATCAAAAAAAAAATTATGATCAAATTTCGCCCACTCTGCGAACACTTTGTTTTCGTAACAAAACAACAAAAATAAGCCTATCCCACGGGAACCGTACATTTTTCCGGGATAAAAACTATCATATATGCTATTTCAGACTATTATTTATCGCTGTGCCAAATTTCATCCAGATCCGTTAAGCCGTTCTAGCGTCAAAGAATAACAAACACCCATATATTCATACTCACAGACTTTCACATTTATAATGTTAGTGTAGATTAACTTCTCTTTATAACTAGCGACGTCGTCCCTAGGTTGATTCCTCATACAAACTTTCACTCACCCCCTTAAAGGATGAACTCCGATGATTGATAAAAACAATTTCATATTCTTCCTAGGGTCTTAAAATATCTTACCAAACTTCATCCAAATCGATCCAGCAGTTTCGGAGCTTATTAGGTACAAACAAACAAAGAAAAAAAAAACTTTCCTCTTTATAATATTAGTATAGATACTAGTATAGCATTATAATGTGATATTTGGTGTAAATATAGATAACAATCTTTATTCATTCGTTATGAAAAATATTTTACGAAGAGAAGGGCTATCGTTAATTTTTATATTTCGTAACTGGGCGACCGAGCTTCGCTTGGATTTTTTGGTCAAAAGTACAATTTTCTTTTTAATTTGTCTTAAAAACAAAAAAAAATGTAAAAACTGGAATAAATACAAAAAAAAACAAAAGTAAAAACTTTGTATCCGACCGGGATTTGAACCCGGACACGTGTGATAGACAATCTTGCACCTCGGCCGCTTGACCACGATGCTTATGCTTGAGTATGCGAAATTATATTTTGCGTGAAATAATGCGAAAGAAAACACGAAAATACGCGTTTTCCCAGATATAAGACTAATCTAGATCGATTTTTCGGCCCCGAAAACTCCCACGTACCAAATTTCAGCGAAATCATTAATTAGAGCCGTTTCAGAGATGGCCGGTATAAATAAATAAATAGACATACAAAATTTGCTCGTTTAAATATATTAGATTATTATATTATCATTATTTAATATTATGAAAGTTGAATCACCTCTAAACAAGGTTTAATTTTTACTTTATAATTTATTAACTAACTTTTCGAACCGGAGTTTAAAATTAAAATTGTTAAATACTTTAGTATTTTCTTCCTCCAACGAAAAATTCATGTTCTTTATTTTGTTTTTATTTCATTTTTTGTTATTGCTTATAATTTATAATTATTTTTCCTGTCAATGTCATAGTATATTACTATCTTTCTTTAATCTATACATGTAATAAAATTCTAAGTCGTATGGAAAATCTTGTTGAAATAGTCATTATTATCGATACAGATGTCGAATCTATAGTTCTTAGAATTTTTGTCTGCCTGTCAGTCTGTCTGTGTATCTATCTGTCTATCTAGAAACGTATCACGAGAAAACCACTGGACATATTTTTATGAAATTTGGTATGATGATAGCTGGTTATTCGGGTCAAAATATAGGATACTTTTTACTGCGGGAAAATATCACATATCTGAGAAATCCACACCAAACGTTGAAATGTAACTAGGGACTAATCCGAGCGGAGCGAGGGTGAGTACTTAGTCTATATTATATAAATAGACAAAGACAAACAGTTCAGTACTTTTTGCTTCTCTGTTTGTCAACCGATTTTCTTTTTTTTTTTTTGTAGCTATTGACGAGCGAGCTTCAGTGTGATCAATGACAAATTTTTAAAACAATTTTAGTTTTTTTATATAGATTTTGGCTTAAATTTTCAATACTGATCATGATCGAGTTTCAACCACTAGTCATCATAGTTGTTCTTAAAGTAAATTGTATTTAGACTGAATATTGTAAGTTTTAGGTTATGTTAAGGAAGTAATTTTATGTTAGTTTCGCAAGACTTATACAGTAATAGACAAAAATTATAAAGGTCTATTTATATATTTTGGAATCATGTGTAAATTATTATTGTGATGTGGAACGTAATATTTACCATATCTAGCACTTTGGAGAGTTCCCGATATTTCGGCACTATTATATTAACCTCGTGGCCATGGTGTTTGGAACAATACCAAAATATCCGCAATTCTCCAAAGTAAGCATCAAACATGGTAAATATCTCATTATATATATATATATATATATATATATATATATATATATATATATATATATATATATATATATATATATATATATATATATATATATATATATTAATAATATTGTTAGTAATGCTGGAAGTTTAAAGACTTATACATGCGTAAATTGTAAAAAGACGTGGATAGACTTAAATAATTGATAAATTAATATCGACAGCTCCATCTGCGTGATCTTTAGTAAAATAAAACTTAAAAAAACAAGAAAATGTACTCGTATCATTAAAGAATTCTTAAAAAGGGTACCAAAAATTCTAAGCATATTTTTTTGAGGAAATTGTATCTAGCCGCAAACGACATTAGCCAGTTATTTCGCACGACACGCACAACCCTCGAATTTGTCACGTACTACGATCGCGCAAAAAGTTTACCACTTGCCTTTGATTACGTCCCTTTTGTATCGTTTATACGTACTAGTTGTCTTTGAATTTCACTTGGATCATTAAACAAAATCTTTTTCATATAACAAGACACTTTATGCTGTCTATTTATGAGCTATATGTTTTTTATTTGACACTCGTGCTTGTCTCCGGATATGCCCGTGTGATTTATTTAGGTGTTATAAATATTCCTACGTTATTTTGGTTGTGGGATGGATAAATTATTAAAGAACGTCTTCTGCACTATAGATGTTTTATTACTTTTGATTCCCAAGAGCCACTCACTTATGCAGTTTCTCAAACACACACTCAGGATAAAAACTCCTAGGGTCCTTTCCAGGATACCAAACTATCTTCGTACTAAATTTCTTCTAAATTGGTTTAGCAGGTTTATAATTTATCTATTACAAACAAATATACAATACTAAAAAAAGATCTTTTTTTCTCTGTACAATATTACTATAGATATAGATGAAAACGTATCGCGCGAGCAGGTCGAGCCTCACGCATCGATTTCAAATTTGTCACGTACGTTACTGTACAAAAAGAGTGGCACTCCTCTTTGATTGCTTCCTTTCCACTTTATCGCATAGATATTGTTGAAAGATAACATTTTAACCGTTTCTATGTAGATATGCTTTTATTTTCCGTACGTATTTATTAGTTCGTCCATTCTTCAGGGTTCCGTACCCGAAGGGTGCCAACGGAACTCTATTACTAAGTTTATATTGTCCGTCTGACTGTCTGTAATAGGTAGAGAGTTAAAATTTGCACAGAGTGTGTGTTTCTATTGCCGCTAATAATAACCTTCCGACCGACTTCGGTCACAGCGGCCAGTCTAATTGAGACTAGCCATCTGCGCAGGAGATATTATAGTGCACAAGTGTGCGCGCAGACACAAGTGCACTCTCTATTCCTGACACTCTCATACTCCGGTGGGACGACACGAGACACGATCGGTGAGAGTTAAGCCGCAGGGCCGACGGCTTTACGTGCTCCCCGAGGCGCGGGGGTGAAACACCGCCAACTTCCCAACTCCGGGCTATTACTGAGACTTAATAAGCAGAAAGACTCAATAACTAAACTCGGCCCGACCCGGGACTCGAACCCAGGACCTCTCGATGAATAGCCGTACTTGCTAACCACTACACCACCGTGGCAGTGATTGATATTATTGCTGCTAAGCAGCAAAATAAAAAAAACAAAATGGTGAATTTCAAAATGGCCACCATGCAATTAAAAAAAAAAACGATTATGTTATTGCTCAGCGCATTTCAGTATATATAATCCACTAGCGACTCACTCTCGCTTCGCTCGAGTTCGTCACTATGTACGTTTTAACGGTTAGTGATTCCCATACAAAATAAACAGTTCAGAACTTCTTGATTTTCCAGCTGTTTTTTTATATTTAAACCACCCCTGACACACCTCCAACAAAACAAAAAAAGAATTATTCAAATCGGTCCAGCCGTTTTTGAGTTTTAGCAAGACTAACGATCAGCAATTGATTTTTATGTATAGACATATCTATGGGAATGATTGTACAATAAATGAAAAAATATATTTTTTTTACTAAAAGTTATTGATGCAGCAATTTTAGTTCTTCATTACCAGCTAGTGCAAAAGAAAATATTTTATTTGTCTGTCACCGTTTTTCATAACAAGTCATTGTACTCGTACTCGCATTGATGATAATACTATTCCTTTTGTATATTCTCGACAGTCCTTCTCAGAATTCAGATATTATATTATTTTCGAACTAATACCTTATACGATAGTTTTGATAACACGTTTGGCTCAGTTTGTAGTGACTCTACTTCCTGTGCCAGCGGTCGCAGGTTCGAGTTCCGCTGGGGGCATTCATTTGTGTGATGAGCATGAATGTTTGTACTCCTGTCATGGCTATTTATATTTATAATATGTATGTATTTAACGTTACATATCATTCTAACATATTTAAAAAAAAACTATGGTTTTTAGTCAGTTAGTGTTTTACTATCACTTAAATGATTTAGTTAAAACGTACACGATAATGTAAACGTAATGTAAACAACCCCTTTTAAGTAATAATTCGTTATCAGCTGTGAAGAAGAAAATATTTACTTGGGATTATACATAAAATAATTACTATTTTCCTAGTATACCACTTCTAGGGGGTTATTTTGATAAGATTATTTCAGAGAGCCCTAAAGCCCTATTTATTCAATGAAATAAAAATCGGTTAACAAATGGCGTAGATATCGCAATCCACTCTCAGAAAAACATAACGAAATGAGTGAAGCCTTCTTTTTTGTTCTTCTCTAACGCAATAGAAATGAATTGATGTGATTTTTTATTGACATACGAGTAAGTCATGGGCAGGGAGTGACTTTTTTTCATCTTTACTTATAAAGTAGTTCCCGAAGGCTTTTATTGATATAAAAAGAGATCTAGCGGCTTTTGTAATGTTATTTTCATTTTTTATACAATTCGCATTGAATACTTTCTTAGGTTTATGTGGATATTTGACATTTTTATTAAGATTATCTTTTCGGATTTTTTCACGGATTTATTTTGAATTTCAAAATTTCAAAAGGTCAGTAACTAAAAGTTACTGACCCTTTGAATGCTTTACAGCGCATATGGTCACGGGAGAGACTAAGGTTTTAGACATCTCAAAGGTCATTATATAGTTGTTACAGACAGCACCTTCACACAAAATTATACAATTATTTTAAAAATACAAAATTAGATACAATAAAGCAGCTAGCTTTCAATAGATTCTATGAGCTCTATTCATTTTACATTCACGCCATTATGTAAAAATCAAACCAGCTATTGTTGGAAAAAATCAATTTTGTATTTAAAAAAAATACATTAAACTGTTCTATAGGGACTGCGCATTCATCTTTCAAATGAAATTATTAATGAGCGGTCTGAATGAACCGTATGCGCTCATTTAAAACTATTAAAAGTAGGATACGATAAAAAAAATCCGGACAAGTGCGAGTCGGACTTACCGACCGAGGGTTTCGTACAGAGTAGGAGATCTGTTTAACTTTAATTTTCAACTTTTTTTATTTTTTGGAATTTTTCCTTTATTTGTGCTGTAAGACCTTGCTTTTTGCCAAATTTCGTTATTATACACCAACGGGCACTATCATATGATATCTAGTTGACCTAGAATTGTCAATTGTGGTTAAAAACAAGGTCTTTCAGCACAAGTAAAGGAGAAATTCCGAAAAATAAAAAAAAGTTGAAAATTAAGGTAAATTTTGGTACTTACAAATTTTCGCGAAAATCTAAATTTGCCCATATCTTTTTATCGTGTTGACTCAAGACCTTGAAGAAAATCGGTGGTGACACACGGACAGACAGACGGACAGACGGACAAGAAAGTAATCTTATAAGGGTTCCTTTTTTAGCTTTTGAGGTACAGAACCCTAAAAAAAATGAAATTATATTTTTTCTAGAAGAATTATTCAATTCATAATAGCTCGTTAAACAAATAAACCCACTAACAAATAATCGGCTTTCTCTCAGCTCGAGAGTTCCAATCATCGATTCTATCAAGTTTCATTGGAATATAACGTTATGTAATAATTTATTGACATACTATTTGTTGCAGTGACTTCAGTTGTAAAGATTTTTTAAAGAATAGTGGGGTTACGTTTTAACGCTTAGTATAGATTTCTCAGAGGTAAGATATTTTCGTACAGTAAAAAGTATCCTATATGTTGACCCGGATAACCAGCTATCATCATACTAAATTTCATCAAAATCTGTCCAGTGGTTTTCTCGTGATGAGTTCCCAGACAGTCAGACAAAAATTCTAAAAACTATAAATTCAGCCTCTGTATCGATAATAACGACTATTTCAATAAGATTTTTCAAGAAATATTTAATGTACAAATTCAACTCAGTTAGAATAATATAAATAGATATTAAATTTTAATATTATTTTAGGTGATATCAATTCTTAACTCTTAGTCTTTCATCATTTAATTAATAATTTGCTATTTAAATGAACTCCGCATAAATATAATTTGTTATTAAATAATAGGGGTTAAAGTACGAAATTGCCGATTTCTGCTGAAAAATTGAAATTAGTTTTTTTTAATTCAACATATTTATTTAATCAAAATAATTATCATTATTATCTATACATTGCTGCCATCTAATAGGAAGGTCATTTATGCCTTTGCGATAGAACTCTGGTGGTGTAGATTCGACAAACTGTATGAAAGCATTTTGAACTGCCACCTGAGAAGAAAACTTTTTATCACGTAGAAAATTGTCCAAATCACGAAAAAGATGGTAGTCCGTTGGTTTAGGTTTAGCGAATACGGAGGGTGACGAATGTTTTCTAATTGCAGTTCCTGTAGAGTTAAAACGGTTTCTCGTGCTGTATGAGGTCTCGCGTTATCATGGAGCAATAATGGTGAAGATCGATACATGAGTCGGGGCTGTTTCACTGCTAGTTTTGCTATCATTGTTCGGAGTTCGGCACAGTAGACATCTGCCGTTATTGCTTGACCAGATTGGAGAAAGCTATAGTGAATAACACCATGACGAGACCACCAAACAGTTACCATTATCATTTTATTGGTAAGCTTTGCTTTAGGACACTGTTGCGGCGTTTGACCTGGGGTCAGCCATTGCAATATTTGCTTACGGTTATCGTAAAGAATCCACTTTTCATTACATGTCACAATGCGATCCAATATTCCTTCATTTCTGTATCGATTCAACAAGGCAACACAAGTTTCAACACGTGTTTCTTTCTGCAGATCAGTCAAATCTTGAGGCATCCATTTTTCATATTTTTTTTATTTTATTGATTTGACGCAAATGAGTCAATATTGTTGGTAAGGTAACGTTAAACCATTCCGCTAATTTCTAATTGACTTAACTTTTTTATTTAAGAACCGATCGAAATAAAACAAATACTAAATGTTAAGTGTAGCTTACCACAGTATATTAGTGAAAACCGTACCCAAATCAGTTAAGCCGTTTCTAAGATTAGCGCACACAACCACACAGGCAAACAGACAAACCGACAAACAGACAAAAAAAAACAAAAAAACCATTGTTTTGGGTTCTATTGCGTTAATAAAGATCCCCAATAATGGTTTTTCTCAAATATCTTCCATGTACAGACAGCGATCAGTTACAATTTTATTATATGTATAGATATAGATTATTTATGTTTTGATAGCACGCCTCGTTTCTGTCTTTTTAAATCGTCCCACCAAAGGTTGTCTGATAGAGATTGCTTTTAGCAATAAAACCGCCTTTGAATGCTTAATGTACTTTATCTAGCAACACCTGTACATTTTGTCTTTATATTGTGTGTGCAATAAATATTATTAATAAAAATAAAAATATATATATATTTCTTGTATACATGGCAAGTCTCAGTGAGATTAGTCGTAGTGGCCAAAATCAATATATTATGGATATTCTTATTCATTATTTTTTGAGCTTCTTCCAAGTTATAAGCAAACGCAGCATCCGCACGCAACTAAAAATAAGAAAAACTTAATTTTTAATCTACTTAAAGAATAGAAATCTTAGCATTGTTTTTTAAAAGATGTAACAAAAAATAATTATATTTATGAAAGCCTTCTCATATAATACGATAGCACTCTTTTTAATTACTTTTGTTACATAAATATTTGATGTACAATGACATCGTAATAGGTTTATCATATTACTAGGGGTCCACCCTCGCTTTGCTCGGGTTCGCCTCTAGAAAAATAAAAACAAATCTACCCCACGGGAACCCTACATTTTTTCGGTATAAAAAGTAGCCTATGTACTATTCCAAACTATAATCTATCGCTATGCCAAATTTCATCCAGATCCGTGTAGCCATTTTGGCGTGATTGAGTAACAAACATCCATTCAAATATCCAACCATCTAAACTTTCACATTTATAATATCAGTAAGATCATAATGTACATTAATTTTAAACTCAACACCACTGACCGATAGTTGTATTCAGCCCTTTTTAACGTCCCACTGCTGGGCACGGGCCTCCCTTCGTAACGAGTGAGATCAGGTTATAGTCCACCACGCTGGTCAAATGCTGGTTGGCGGACTTCACATGTCTTTCGAAAACTTGCTAGTCTCTCAAATATACAGGTTTCCTCACGATGTTTTCCTTTACGTAAAGACAAGTTGTAATGTTGCGAGACCCAGGATCCGAACCCAGTTAACTTAGTTTTCCAAGCGTTACCACTGGGCTACTGTTAGAAGAATCTACTCAATAATAATTGATTATTATATTCAATTTTTATACCACGCACTGCCGTTCCGTACTCGCTACTTTACGACGCTACGAGCTATGAATGTTTTATACATCATAACATAATGCATGTATGAAAAATAAAAAATGTTGTAGCTTTCTCTTTTTTTTATTATTTTTATGGAAAATATTGTATCACAATTCACAATACATATCTTCGTAAAGAAACATACTATTTTAAAATTAGTTCTTATACAAATTGTTTAGAAACTTCACGGTTTTTGGTTTCACGTAGATTAGATATTTCAATTATTTTATGTATGAACTTAAAACCTAAGCTGTTATTGTAAAAAAATGAGTGTCTGTGTTGGCAACAGCGACAATTTATAGTTTGAGGTGCCCTCTATTTCCGTATAAAGTAAAACGTCATAGATGACAGCGCCTTGGAAACAAAGCTGTCATCCCCCACTTTGATTACGTTACCTTTAAATACGGCTTCTCTTGCTAAAAACGGTCATTCCTGTGCAAGTGAAGTTAAGATATATAAGTGTCAGTGAACTATAATTAGTGAAGTGCAGTGATTAAGTTAATTATTAGTTAAATATATATCAAGTGTATAGTGATTATTATATGTGGTGTAACTAAATGAGGAAGTTGAAATAAATAATGTGTAATAGCTATTGAGTGTTTACTTATACATATATACCGTCGTTTATATCAGAAGTGGGATGTGAACTATGGGAGGACGAAAATCACGCCGTAAGAGGGTTCGCTCACGATCCTCTTCTAGCAGTTCTAGTGCTGCCACGCCGCCACCGCCACGGGCTAAAAAGGTATCACGTAAAGCTGATACCAGAACTGTGAGTACTACTAATGCCATTACTTTAAACAACATTATCCCGGAGTTCGACCCGTTAAAAGATGACATTAATGCATGGCTTAGTATTATTGAAACATATGCTATAACATTTGCTTGGTCCGATGAAATGATCCGTTACCAGGCTTTAAATAAATTAAATGGGTCGGCTAAACTATGGTACGACTCTTTAGTGCGCACAGTTAGAGAATGGCCATCATGGAAATGGGACCAATGGAAATTGAAATTAGCCTCTAGTTTTCAAATAAATAGAAATATGTTTGAACTATTAAAAGAGATAATTAATAAGAAACCTCTTGAAAATCAATCCTTGTATGAATTTTATTTTGAACAAAAATGTAAGATAGATAAACTGCATTTGAACTTTTCGGAAAAGGATATAATTTCAATAATAATAATATTGCAGATAGTAATATTGGAGCCACCATAGAGGCTAGTAATTTTAATACTTGCGATAGCCTGGCCAGTTTCTTACATAGTCGCATTTATAAAAAGATTTCTAAACAAAATAGCAGTTGTGATAGTTCGTCTCGAGTTAATAATAACAAGGAACAAATTATTGAAAAACCATCTCCGTCTACTGATTCTAAGAGACCGGATCAGCTAAATAATACACAAAATTTTATTCGAAAACCAACCAAATGTTATATTTGTGGAGGAAATCATAAACGTCATCAATGTGATGCGAATAAATGTGATTTCTGCGGTAAAAGAGGACATTTAGAAACTGTGTGCTTTAAGAAAAATTCTGTAAAACCTGAAAAACAAGAAACTAAATTCATTTCAACATCAAATTCCCGAGATAAATTCATTAAAAACATAGATATAGATAATTTTTCCCATGAAGCATTTATTGATACTGGAAGTAGTTGTTCTTTAATATCTGAATTTTTAATAGTAAAACATTCATTAGAGAAAATTGCGTTACCTACACCAGTTTTACTACAAGGATTTTCTGAAGAAGGCTCTAAATCAGTTAAATTTAAAGTCAAAGTTAACATAAAAATTGATTCTGTTCAATTATTTGGCGTAGACTTATTCATTATTGATAAGATTGTTGGATGCGATATTCTAATCGGTAGAAATATTACCGAACGGAAAAACTTGATGTATTCACGAATTGGTAACGAATTAAGATTTGATTATGCTGAATTTTGTCTTAATTTAAACGAACTTCAATTAAATGCAGATACCCCCCATTACAAACAATTAGTAAAATTATTCACAACATATAGAGATTGTATAGCAACTAATATAAAAGAATTAGGAAGAGTAATAAATCATGAGATGGTAATTAATTTAATTAATACACAACCAGTACAGTGCAGGCCCTTCAGATCTCCCAATGTTAATAGAAAGATAATTCGTGAAATAGTAACAGAACTACAATCATATGGCATAATTCGCGATAGCAAATCCCCTTATGCTAGCCCAGCGTTACTTGTAGATAAAAAGAATGGAGAGAAAAGGCTTTGTATTGATTATCGCTTATTAAATAAAATAACTATTAAAGATAAATACCCTATGCCACGTATTGAAGACTTAATAGATAGACTTCAAGGCTATAAATATTTTACTAGCTTAGACTTGAAAAGTGGATATTATCAAATAAGTATGCATAAAGACTCTATAGAAAAAACCGCATTTATAACAGAGGATGGTCATTATGAGTTTTTAAGGCTCCCATTGGGTTGGTAAATGCACCATCATGTTTTCAACAAATGATGAACAAAGTTTTGGGAAATTTACGCTTTGGTAAAGTAATCGTTTATTTGGATGATGTTTACGTAGTTAGTGAAACAGTAGAAGAAAATTTATTGTTATTAGAACAAATTTTGAAAATATTCCGTGAAAATGGTCTAACATTGAACTTAAAGAAATGTCATTTCTTTAAATCTGAAATCGAATTCCTTGGATATATAATAAAACCTAATTGTGTAATGTCAAATGAATCGAAAATAGAAGCTGTACAAAATTTTCCTGTCCCTAAAACAGTCCATCAAGTTCGACAATTTCTTGGCCTTATTAGTTATTTTCGCAAATTTATTAAGAATTGTGCATTAATTTCAATTCCCCTGACTAGGTTACTAAAAAAAGACATAGCATGGTCATGGGAAAAACCTCATCAGGAGGCTTTCGAATTATTAAAAAGTAAACTTACTTCTCAGAGTATACTAACAATTTTTGACCCAAGTAAACCGATTATATTATATACAGATGCAAGTAGAGATGGCATTGCCAGTATTTTAATGCAAGTAACAGGCGTAGGTGAAAGACCAGTTCACTATTATAGTAGACAAACCTCTGAAGATGAAAAGAAATACCATTCATTTGAATTAGAATTGCTAGCTATAGTGTGCTCATTACAGAAATTTAGATTATACTTATTGGGCACAACGTTTAAAATCGTTACGGATTGTAATTCTGTTAAATTTGCCTTAACTAAAAAGGAAATAATTCCTCGTATTGCTCGTTGGGTATTATCAACTCAAGAGTTTTCTTTTGAAATAATACATAAAGAGGGCACACGAATGCAACATGTGGATGCCCTTAGTAGAAATCCAGTCCATGCCGGTGAAAAATCGGAAGCTGAGATATTGCTGTCCATAACTGAAGCAGATTGGTTATTGTCTGTGCAGTTACAAGACCCCGAAATTACTAAAATTAAGAATATATTAGAATCAGGAGAGGCCGACAATAACAAAACTATATTTAATGAATACGAATTGTTGGGAAATAAAGTTTATAAAAGAACCTGTTGTGGTCGCCGTTGGGTTGTACCAAAAAAATGTATTTGGCAGATTATTAAATGTAATCACGACGATATAGGTCATTTTGCTCTCGATAAAACTCTAGAAAGAATAAGAAATCAATATTGGTTCCCCCGAATGCGTCACATTGTAAAAAAATACATTAAAAACTGCATTAATTGTATATATTTCAAAAATAAAGGTGGTCCAAAAGAAGGTCAATTATATCCTCTGCCTAAATATGCGCAACCATTTCATACAATTCATATTGACCACATAGGTCCATTTGTATTAACAAAACATAAAAATCGATATCTTCTTGTTGTTGTTGATTCATTTACTAAATTTATTTTTATTTCACCGGTACCGTCAACAGAAACCAGTAATGTAATTAAGGAATTAGATAATATTTCAAAAATATTTGGAAATCCCAAAAGAATTATTTCTGATGCAGGCACATGCTTTACTTCGAACAATTTTAAAAAATATTGCAATAGCAAAAACATACATTTACATACAGTGGCTACCGGAATGCCTCGCTCAAATGGACAGGTAGAAAGATTTAATAAAACTATCCTAGAAGCCATGAGAACGATAGGTGCAAATACAACAGATGACAGTTGGGATCAATATGTTAAAGTGTTACAGCAGGATTTAAACAGTACTTTACATAAGTCGATAAATGCTGTGCCATCAGAAGTTTTGTTAGGATATAGGTTACGTACAGACAGTGACGGGTTAGCTCCTAATCTAGACAACGAAATTGTAACAGATATAACAGCATTACGTAAAACAGTTGAGGAAAATATTAAAAGTAGTGCACGATATAATAAAGATAGATTCGATAAACCGAGAACGAAAGCAAAAATATATAAAGAAGGTAGTTTAGTTTTGATTAAAATACCGAGTCAAAGTAATGAGGGTCAAAGCAGAAAACTATTGCCTATTTATAAGGGACCATTCAGAGTAAAAAAAGTATTAGGTCACGATAGGTATGAAGTAGTGGATTTAAGAGGTAGCGAGAGGAGTTAAAAGCCTTATACGGGTGTAGCAGCCGCTGAAAATATGAAGGCTTGGATTTGTATAGACGATTGGGACACTGAATAAAATTTATTATTATTATTTTTTTATACTCCGTGTTGGCAAGGTATGTGTTATTATATTGTTCTGTCTTTATTATTTATGTTCAGCGAGTCTAATCTAAACTCCAAAAATATTTTATAACTTATGGCGTGCCTAGTGTAACAGTTACAGGATTCAAAACTTAGCTTGGAAAGCTTAAGTGTGACAGTGATCCTTTAAGTACAAGTGGTTTTAAATAAAAGACTAGCCTGGTTCGCTAAGTGTGACAGTGTTCCTTTAGGTGCAGGTAGTTAGTCTTGCGAACTAATCCTTTTCTGTTGCACTAGCGTCATATGTTAAGACTAATTATTTAGGTATTAACCTTTGATTTGTGTAAAGACGAACCTGGTACACTTGAATCTAACAGAGTTTCTTTAAGTGCAGGTAGTCTTTAGAACATTCCATTGGTGTCCAGCAATGTAGCTGATGTCGAACGATCATTGTCATTCTCTTACTACAAACAAATAATATACTTAAATATTTTCAGTGTTTAGATCCGACTCGTGGGGTGCCTGGGACAGTCACCGTGCAGCATGGCCGTGTTGGCAACAGCGACAATTTATAGTTTGAGGTGCCCTCTATTTCCGTATAAAGTAAAACGTCATAGATGACAGCGCCTTGGAAACAAAGCTGTCATCCCCCACTTTGATTACGTTACCTTTAAATACGGCTTCTCTTGCTAAAAACGGTCATTCCTGTGCAAGTGAAGTTAAGATATATAAGTGTCAGTGAACTATAATTAGTGAAGTGCAGTGATTAAGTTAATTATTAGTTAAATATATATCAAGTGTATAGTGATTATTATATGTGGTGTAACTAAATGAGGAAGTTGAAATAAATAATGTGTAATAGCTATTGAGTGTTTACTTATACATATATACCGTCGTTTACAGTCTGTTTGTTTTCACTAATCTCTTAAACAGCTCCATCGATTTTAATAAACTCTCACTGACTTACGTGTCAAAATAACTTAAAATTTACCTCTTTATTAAGAGAAAATATTCATTCGGTAAACAATGTAATAGACACACTGATTAACCGTTTTTGATATGCTTTTTATTACCAAAAAGATGGTTCAGGTGAGAGTGATTTACAATAAATTCTACTAACCTATGTGTATTTGCCTTTTTCTTACTAGAGAGAATTTGACAAAGCATCCAACTTATGTAAAATATTAAGCCACAAAAATGAATGATAATTAAAATTAACCATCAGTTATTTCTAAACACGCAGACGATAACTAATAAAATAATCAAGATAATGTTGATAATGAGGGCGTCAATACTAAAACGTCCGGAACATTCACAAAGTGGCTCTTTAAAACAATTACACACGGTAATATTACCGGTTGTCACGTGACTATTGATAGCGAACGAAGATACCACACCTATCAGACCCATTAACGGGGCCATATACAATGAATGTACCGGTCATGTTATGGTGGAGTGTCCCTAACTTGCTAATTGCTTACGTGGCGGGTTACTGCCAAATGTCACGAGAACGTTCCAAGTGAATGAAAAGACGCGCCCACAATCGTAAAATCTAGTTATGCCGCTTTTATGATGTGACTTAGCAAATTAGTAAAAAGTTATTTTAAATATTTTTTGTAGACTTTTTTTAGGGTTCCGTACTAGAAGGGTGCCAACGGGACCCTATTACTAAGCCTCCGTATGTCATCGGGCTGTATCTCATGAACCGTGATATGCCAATAATAAATTGAAGGGTAGGAGGGTGAAAAATACTTTGCGACCTATTCTCATACCTACCAAAAACACAAAAAAAACATTAAAATCGGTCGAGCCGAGCCATTTCCGAGGAGTGCGACCACAAACGCAGTGACACACAGTGGGCTGAAAATCGACTTTCATAGACTTAAACATTTTAAATTTTAGAGGTCGTGTTTTTTGCTGGATATTGCTTTATTTAACTATGACCGTACTAGAATATGGCATGAGAGTCGGTTTTGAACAAAAACGAATGAATTATAAAAAAAATTCGAAAATTTTGTATGGAGCTAAGAAGAAATTTCCAATTATTTTTGGAACCGCAAAAAAACCGTAATATCCTCAGAGATAGTCAAAGTACTAATTATTTGTGATTTTTTGACATACTACACACAGCGGTCACGACTGCGTTTTTTTTTAAAAATGATAAAATATTTTTCATATAATTTTTAATTTTTTACTTAATTTTTTTTTACTTGTGATTGTAAGACACGGTTCTTAGCCTTTTATATAATGAATTATATTTATATATCACGAAGTCAAGATTATAGAAAGTATATTTGTTATTCTTTATAGTTTTTTTAAGGTACTATTTTGACGGGAGATTCTTAGTAAGTTACTTACTGTAATTGATAAATATTATTTTGAAGTATTGTTTACGATGATGAAGTAACAAAAATCAGATGTGTGGGTACTTAGTGTATTTATTAGGAAACAAATTGTTTCATGTGTAATGTTAAATGTACAAAAAGAGATATATACAAACAAAATGTTTAAAAGTTACATTGAAATAAACTAAAACAAAAATAAACAAACAAAACATACAACACTTAATTTAATTTTCACTATCACTTTCGTCAGATTCATTTTCAGAGTCACTATCTAGATTAGATACATCTAAAAATTCGAACTGGGTTTCTGGACACATAAATAGCTCCAAAGTTTCTGCGAATAATTTCTGCTTTTTGTTGGCTGGAAACGTTGGTCTTCGAGCAGTTAAAAAAGAATCAGAAAACAAAAGGAGCATGTTGAAAATGTCCTCATTAGAAGCTTGCCTGCTTTTTTTCCGTGAATTATACTCCCGAAACTTTCTAAAATCTTTGTTGCGGGCTTCGGAGGCTTCTTCTGATAGATTCCCGATCGGGACAATATCATTATTTTCGATTATGTCTGCTCCATGGATCAGCACCTTATGGACGGTTGATGACATATAATACCAGCCATACAGCTCCACGTACTTCTCTGCTGTCTTGCGAGTATAATTTTTGAATTTGTTCACGTTAATTTCCTCCCCAGACGTAATTGCTTGAAGAATCACGGCAAACCTTCGTACAAGCTCCTCGTCCAACCCAATGATTGCTGCAGTTTTATCGGGAAGCTCGAAAAACCTTCTTGCTGTGTTTCCATCATTAGTGGTTCCTGAACCTTGTTTCACAATATCAATCAAAAGGTTAAGTTCGTCCTTAAATCTATCTTGTATAATCTTTTTTCTTGTCTCTAGCATTTGTTTGCGCTCTTCTCCTCTCGCAGCCCATTCTTTAAAGTCGAGCCGATATGCAATATGCAAAAGACATTCCATGAAATTTATTCGGGCATGTAATGATGACAATCCATATTCATAAACACCAGTGGACACAGTTCGTGAGGCTACAGCATCTAAATGGTTCATTTCTTTAGGTTTTGCTAAGCACAAGTAGCACGATGCGTTGGATAATCTCTGTAGTGATCCTTGGTCTTCAGCTAGATATGTACATATTTTTGCGTCGATCATTGTCATCATCAGTTGATGACTCACCGTGTTATTTTTGTACTCAGAGTTTGTAAGAGCTCTTATTTCTTCATCCATTTGCCTTTTGTGTTTCACGACAACTTCTTTGCTCTCCTTTTCAAAAGTGAACTGAACTGGACGGCAATATAAAGCCAAACATGGTTTTGGATTCGTCCATAGTACTTCATCTCCTGCAGTCAGCTTTAATGGCTTCAAAGACGTCATAAAACACTTGCATCATTCTGCTCTCCGTCTATTTTCTGCTTGTATCGGCTTTGATTGGAAGCACCATCGAATCCCCACTTAGAGATTAATTTCAATACGTTATTGTCTATACTGTTGGGCAAACTGTCAAGAATTCTCTTCACTGTTATATCGAGTAATGCTTGAAGGGTGACTCTTGCTGAAGAATCCGTCACAGTGATTGATTGCTTAGGAGGATAGCACAATTGCTTTGCTTGTTGAATTTTGTAATAAGACGGATAAATGTCCTTAGCACACTCCCGAATTGCAGCTTCTCGCAAAGTGATATATTGCCATTTCGTTAATTTTAATGAAATGAGTAGTCCTAATGCTTTTTCAGGTGTAAAAAATTGACGTGATTTGTCAATAATTTCTTTAATTTTAGTCGCTGCTTCTGGATGTTTCAGCAAATGTTCGATGATAGATGCAATGTCCTCCTGACCATCTTCTTTAAAACGTGCTACAGCAGAATAAGCTAATTCGTTCGCATATTCACCTTTGTGATCGTCAGACCTTCTCTTTTTTTGTTTGGTTCCTAAGTCTTCGAATGGTTTTCGGGATCTCTTTGTCATGGTTCCACATGATGTTGAAGTTGACGGTTCTGGACAAGTCAAACTTGCACTCTCATCACTGGTTTCTTGCCTGTTTAAACGAGCATGCATGAAACTTGGCCAATCAACATTTTCCTGAAGCCAATTTTCATACTGGCTTCTGAATGCATCCGCGTTGCGACAACATTTCTCCCACCTTGTAACAGCAGCACGCGTAAATCGCCGACAAAATTCTTTGAGAGTCAAACGATCTTCATCAGGCAGTCGATCACCCAATAGTGTTATAACTTTTCTGTAAAGTACTTTTTAATCAAATGAAGTGTTATCACATTTTAAAGCAACAAACAAGTCTAAATTAGTGGATAAACTTTCCATTGTAGTCACAAAATTAAGGCAATGTTAACAGTTCAGATGTACTGAGTATAGTGAGCTACAATGTAAAATTTTAGTGTATTTATTGCATTTACCTTCATTAGGTAAGTGATAATCAATTATATTATTTGCTAACTGCCTTCATTAAGACGCTTGCTTTTCTTATCATGGAGTCTTTGTCGGCAACCCAAAAAACCACCTACTTAAAATAATTTCTAAATAAAGTACATTAAATTGTCATTAGTTAATTACAAGTGTTCATATAATCTTGACTTCGCGCTAAATAATTGTAACTCATTATATAAGAGGCTAAAAGCTGTGTTTTATGGTTACAAGTAAAAAATATATAGGTAAAACATTAAATAATATTTAAAAAAAATCTATTGCCATATTCTAGTACGGTCATAGTTAAATAAAGCAATATCCAGCAAAAAACACGACCTCTAAAATTAAAAATCTCTAAGTCTATGAAAGTCGATTTTCAGCCCACTGTGTGACACGAGATATTTATATATTATATATGCTTTCTCTAGAATATGAACTTTGAAAGTCGATTCTAATCAACACTTGTTCAGTATCTGCACTCGTAGCTTGCTCCGGGCGACGGGACGTTGGAGTCGGACGGGCGTCAGCACTCATACGTGTCAATGTTCCGTTTGGAAATTTCATTATTTAGTGCCCGACGCCGGGACTGTCTGACATCCGCCCTACCACGTCCCGCCCGTGACGGGATAGCCAATGTAATTTTGGTTACGTGAATCAAGTCAAATGCTTGTAGGAAGAAGATAGAATGTATTTTATTTAAAGTTGAAATCGAAACTTATCTTTACTATTAATTACTAATATATACTAATATTATAAAGCTGAAGTTTTGTTTGTTTGTTTGTTTGGTTGAACTCGCTAATCTCAGGAACTACTGGTTGGAATTGAAAAAATCTTTTTGTGTTAAGTAGTCCATTTCTGGAAGAAGGCTTTAGGCTATATATAAAAATGTAAGGTTCCCGTGGGATAGATTTGTTTTTATCTAGGAACGAACCCGAAGTGAAGCGAGGGAGAGTCGGTAGTTTTTAATATACATATCAGTTTTTTGTAACTCTTTTTTTGTAAGCCATTAAATGCGATACGCATTAAATTAAGAAATCTTCATTCTAAGGATGTTAAGATAAAATTATCAAAAACCAACCAAAAGGCGTACTGCATAGGTCTGTATTCAGCCCTTTTTAACATCCCACTGGACAAGGTCCACCTTCAATACGAGGGGGATCAGACCATAGTCCACCACGCTGACCAAGTACGGGTTGGCGAACTACTTCTACTACTTTCGGAAACATACTAAGTTCTCTCAGACATGCAGGTTTCCTCACGATATTTTCTATAATATCATTAAATTATGTTATGTTTACAAGTAACATATTATGTATTAATTAAAAAAACTTTATCAACATTTCAACGTAAAGTCAAATATAAACTACAGAAATAGAATTGTTTTCGAAAGAAACGAGAATAAAGTGGCATTTGTTTGTATTACAAAGAAATTAATTTTGTACCATATTACAATTGTAAGAGCAAATCTTTTTTCCCTCAGTTGAGAGCCACAGGTAAAGTTAGTGCGACACAAATATTTTAAAAGCAGAAAACAACAGCGAAACCTTTAACTCCAGGAAATTGGGAGCTGAGCGTGATATAAGAATCGCTTAATGTCTCGACGTAAAGGAAATGTTACATCTTGCACTAGACATTATTGTATTTATTTTGTACCATTTGTTTATATTTCTAAACTAATCTTATTTTGAGATGGTTGTACTAGATTTATTTTACACTAGCATGTTACCCAGTTTCACTTGATTCACCTAGGTGTCTTTTGCCATCGATTTTATTGCTTTTTTGCAGTTCACGATGATTAAGCAACTCAAAAGCCATTTTATTCCCGACTTTAATTTAAGTTATTAAGATATCTGACCCATAAACACATTTTCATTGTAAAAAATGATAACTTATAGCACTCGCGGCCGTGTAGCTTCGTATCCATCCTTTTTTTAATATCGGAGCAATAGCTTTAGAGATAAGCCCCTTTTAGTTACTTATTTATTTTCACAAACTTGAACTTGAAATTCAAGGCTGTGGTAGCCCAGGTAACGTGCTCGCTTGGAAAACCGAATGAAGAGGGTTCAAATCCCATTGCCACTTTCCAACATCATTGCCACATGTCTTAACGGCGAAGGAAAATATCTTCAGGAAACTTGCATGTCTGAGAGAACCTAGCCAGTTTTCAAAAAACATGTGAAGTCCGTCAACCTGCACTTGGCCAGCGTGGTGGACTATGGCCTGATCCCCCTCGTACTGAAGGGAGGCCCGTGCCCAGCAGTGGGACGTTAAAAAGGGCTGAATACATACACAAACTTACTAACTTTACCTCTATAAGATTTGTGCAGATTCTGATCTGCACAATTAGAATCTTAAAGAGGTGAAGTTAGTAAGATCTGTCTCATGAACAAACATTTCAAGAAAAAAAAAATACATGAAAGAAGCCGGATACAGTTACTAGTTAGCTTGTTAATAATAAACGTACAGATTAGATAAAAAATGTGCTTACAATGTACCTAATAAATTGAATTTTGCTGTGACTACAATAGAGGGGGTGGGGGGTGGAGGGTTGTACCAGGAGTGCAGGTGGCGTGATCGCATACCGTAATTGAATATCGTGAATGGCCGAGCTTCTTAGAAAATATAAAGCGGAACAATTTTTCTATCGGATCGCTTGCTACCTAAGTGTATACATTATAGACTAAGTTGAGGAAAAATGGCTCGCAAAGCACATGTTGCAAAATAATAAAGTCTGTAAAATTACCCGTTTCTATGGTTGTTGCTTAAGGGTTATGGGAAATTATTAATACTATGCTTTTTAAATGAGCAATTCTTGTATATAAATTTATTTTCTGTATAGCGGAAACGGCTGTAACGATTAGAATCAAATCATTATATAGATAAGATTTTTGCTTTTTAAATTTATCTATGTAGGTCTCTTTTCTGAAAATACACGATTTTCCAAAAAAAAAAAAACAACACTGAGCAAAACTCTGTAACCCAGGTACTTATAAATATTTATTTCTCTGCATCGATAGCTTTATTTGTCATATTTTAGGTGTTCATAAAATACACGCAAGGCGTATGAATTAAAATCACAACAAATACTTATTTATGTTAAAATTAAAATATTATAAAGAAAAAAAAAACAAATCAACTTTTGTTTGAACACACTAAGATCTAGATCTATTAGATTAAAAAATGATACTAAATGCAATAATACTAAATGCAAGTCATTTGCAAGTATCTTTAGTTCTGAAATTTTTCAAATAAGCCAAATTTTACAATATATACCTATGTGTCGTGAAATATTAAGATTTAAAATAAGATTAAATTAAAAAAAAATAATTAAAATATCTGGTCCATATGCCTTTTTTCGAAGGTTTAGTAACGCAATTTACAAATGGGCTGGAAAATACTATTCTAAATAAAATTAAGTTAATAAATTTTCGAACTAATATCAATGAAAGTTACTTTGGTTAAATATAATATGTTAAGTAGTTTTTGAAATATGAAATATTTACGGTTCTGAGATATTATAATTTTAATCTAGTGGCCACAAAATTCACTTTGTTTTTCATAGAAGTACTAGAAAATAAAAAATTTATCAATAACTAGCGACTCACCCTCGTTCCGCTCGGGTTTCGTCCCTACTTACGTTTTAACGTTTAGCATAGATTTCTCAGAGATGAGATATTTTTCCGCAGTAAAAAGTATTCTATATATTGACCCGGATAACCAGCTATCATCATACCAAATTTCATCAAAATCCCTCCAGTGGTTTTTCCGTGACGCGGTAACAGACAGAAAGACAAAAATTCTAAAAACTATAGATTCGGCCTCTGTATAGATAATAATAACTATTTCAATAAGTTTTTTTCAAAAAATATTTAATGTACAAATTCGGCTTAGTTACAATTTTATTATATGTATAGATAAAATATTGTAGATGGTAAAAAATATATATATATTTAGCCTAATAAATATTAAGTCAAATTATAATATTTTAATGCTACAGAATCCTCGGTGTGCGGGTCAGACTCCCACTCATCCAATTGTTCTCATGTGAAAAGTAAATATTTTCATTTCCTCTCAGTGGCTACATTACCACTTTTATTTTGTATAATTAAGAAAATGGAATCGACTTAATTAATATGATCTCTTCATAAAAAAAAAAAAAACATTTTATCTTGTTTATTATTCTACAGTATTTTTATGAATATCCTTATATTTCAAAGTGAAGTGGAACCCTCATTTGTCATTCTCAGAGCGACTCAGCTGCTTCTTACGGTTAGAAAGGTTAGACAGTTAACTGAGATTGATACCCCGTGATTAGTATTTTGTTATTTTCATAGAAACAATAAAATTGTTAAGATTTATTTCACACATTTTGTTATTTAATTGGAATTAAAAAAATATTAAATCCATTCGAATTAAAAAATCTAGATTTAGTGTTAGTACAAAAATTAGATATTTTTCGGTTTTATTTTTAAGCTTTTTTTGATTTTACAGAAATAATGTAACATAATATATCACTGTCTAGCCCATATGTCTTTGCCGACATATCTGCCCTTTTTGTACAAAACTACGTCAATAAATAGCTACATTACTAAATGAAAGAATACCTTAGAATAAAATAAATACTCAAAAACCCGCAAATAATTCTTCATATTTCTAATATTATTAAGTGTTATAATTTATACTAGCTGCTCATCCTCGCTTCGCTCTGGTTCGCCTCTAGAAAAACAAAATCAAAACTATTTTACGATAACCATACATTTTTTCGGGATAAAAGTAGCTTGTGCTATTCCAGACTATAATCTATCTCTGTGCCAAATTTCATCCAGATCCGTTCAGTCGTTCTGGCGTTATTTAGTAACAAACATCAATCCAAACATCTAAACTTTTACATTTATAATATTATTATGATTTTTGTCCTTCTTTTTATTATTTGGATGTTATTAATGGCAAAATGTCAACAAAAAATCTAACAAACCCAAAAGAGAATTGTAAAGTCTACAATATGACAATTACCTGATATCATTCAGCTAATGAAAGATCACTTGGAAGTCTTCTATTGAAAAGATACTTTGACATTTTTATCTTTCTCTCCCGTCTAAAAAAAGATTGAGTGGCAATTAATAAATCGTTTGTTTTATCATAATTAACGTTTTGGAGAATTTTGTCAAAGACGGCGCTAATTAATCTTTCATCGAGCATCGGATACAATGGTCACTCTACAAGATACTGAACAAAAAATCTTAAAAGGGAAATATTAAATGAAAATATTTTATAAATTATGTAAAAATTGTGATATTTTTAGGTGTGTCAGGTTCGATTATTGTGTTTTACTCTATATAATGTTATTATTCAAGATAATCGGGCTCTAAATCGAAGTTTAATTTTTAAGTTTACATTTCAGCCAGAAGTTTAGCTTTAAAAAATTATAATTACGAATAAACTTTTTAATAAAACCACCTTTTCAGATTTTTTCGCGGATTCATTTTAATTTTTGGTTCCCGACGTTTTAAATGTTTTACAGCAATCATGGTCAATAAGTATTCAGTTAAATAAATCCGCGAAAAAATCTGAAAAGATAGTATTATTTAAAATGTCAAATATTCGAGTAAATTTAAGAAAGTAAAACTGTAAACTTTTAATACCTAAATTATTTATACAGTGTAAAATTCAAAGAAATACCGTCTCAATTTAACGAGCCAAGACGATGAGATAACAGGACATTTTCAAAGCATTTTTGCTAACGAGTGTGTTTTTGTATTGAATTTGTGAACTTTCAAAGTATGATATCTTCATATTTCCAAGCTAAGACCCAGTTATGTTTAGTTATCCGTAAATTACACGTAACGCGACGCAGGCGGTTCGTTAGAGCGCTTGTTAGCGTCTCGATGCATCGCTGGGACCTGTACAGCTTTAATTATATTTGTTCAGTAAGATATGTTGGGATGATTCTGATTCAACTAAAATGTTTTTAATGTTTTTGTCGCCCTCTTAAGGGATGATTTTAGGGATAAAAAGTATCCTATGCCCTTCGAAGGGTCTCAAACTATCTTCTTACCAAATTTCATCTGAATCGGTTCATTAGATTCAGAGATTACCCCCTACAACCTCACAAACTCACAAACTTTACCTCTTTATAATATTTGTAAAGATTTAGAGAGAAATTCTATTTCATAATCGTTTTTAATTATAATTGGAGCTTATAACTTGACAGAAGATTTAAAAAATCAAATAAACTTCAACGCACAAGGTCTCTACGGTATAGAAATAACTGTCTTTGATGCTTCAAAAAGGTAAGCTATTTTTAGAGTGGGTACAGCTTACGGAAGTATGAATTTATCCTAAATTGATGTATAATATTTCAACTTCAGTTTTTTTTTCGAAGTAAAACTTTACGCACGCTTGACTTGGGGAGTAAGCTGGTGAATGCGTTACGAAAAAATGTACGTACGTTTGTTGCCATGGTAACCGTTATTATTGTCTGACAAATGATATTTAATATTATATTCTTTCCTTAAATGATATTCTATAAATATATGATTGTAATATGCCTAATATGCGTCATTTTTAGTATCTCACCTATCCTTATTATTTAAAACATAAATTGAATTTCACAAAGAGTACCGATAACCTACAGAAGTTTTACTTCTTGCGCGTGTACACATTCATACACGCACTCTTTAATTATTTTTTTTTTCATTTATAAATAAGATGTTAATTTTTACTGTACCTTCATCTGTATATGTCAAAATAATCGACGCGATAATCGAATCTGCGACTTTAATCGTATCAATGAGTGATAGAAGAAGACTTACTCGTAAATTGGACCTGCAATTATTTCAAATGAAATAGCATATTATGGCTGTTACATATATCAAAACATTGTAGCGTGCAAATGATTTTAACGGCAGATTAGACGTTGGTATAAACTTCTCACACACAACTTACTCATATCTGTTTATTTTGTCAGATATACAATAGTAAGTTTGATTACTAGATAGAGTAATCTATACATATAATAAAATTGTAACTGATCGCTGTCTGTACATGAAAGATATTTGAGAAAAACTATTATTGGGAATCTTTATTAACGCAATAGAACCCTAAACAATGATTTTTAGTTTTTTTGTCTGTTTGTCGGTTTGTCGGTTTGTCTGTGCGTTTGTGCGCGCTAATCTTAGAAACGGCTTAACCGATTTGGGTGTGGTTTTCACTAATGTATTGTGGTAAGCTTCACTTAACATTTAGTATTTGTTTTATTTCAATCGGTTCCTAAATAAAAAAGTTATGTCAATTTCAAGAATCATCTAGGGGCGAACCCGAGCGAAGCGAGGTGAGCCGCTAGTAGTAAGATATATTACGAGTTGAAAGAAAGTGACGAACAGAAGAATTGTTTTAGATTTTTATTAATTTACTCGTTGTTTCCCAAAAAATCCTTTCAGATTATGTATCAAGCTATATTAAGTACTAACAACTTACCCTTACTTCGTTTCTAGGTACCTAACAGTAGCTTATGTGTTACTCCAGATCATAATCTATCTCCATACAAAATTTCATCACAATTTGTCTAGTCATTTTAGAGTGAAGAACGAAGAAACATACACATATAAGCTTTCACAGATGTAGCAGTCCGTTAGTTATACATAAATAAACATGTTGGGACATTAACACACATCACCATCTAGTTCCATGGTAATCTACGAGGCTTGTGTTACAGATACCAGATAGTTGATATACTACACATATATAACTTTAAATACAGACATGTTATAAATATCAACACCCATAACTGGAGTACAAATATTCGTGCTCATCACACAAATGAATGCCCCCAGCAAGACTCGAACCCGCAACCGCTGGCGCAGCAAGTCGGGTCATTACAAACTGAGCCAAACGTCGTCAAAATTAGTTTAAAGGTTTACTATTAAAAACTAATAATCATTTAACGTCCCGATATTAAACTATTTCATCGTGCATTCGTATAGCAGTCGTCATACCGCCGCAAAGCTGTGGTCGCGCCGCCACCGCGTGCTCTCGACGTTACTACACGGTATTCATGACTTTCAGACTTATGACAGTGTTTTTGAACAACTACTAATTATAGAAAGGTTAATACAATTAGCCTAATTATGTGTTTTAGGTAAAATAAAGGTTAGGCTATAAATCAATCTACATTGTATTCAGCCCTTTTTGACGTCCCACTGCTGGGCACGAGCCTCCCTTCAACACAAGGGGGATCAGGCTGTAGTCCACCTTGCTGGTCAAGTGCAGGTTGGCGAACATCGCATGTCTTTCGAAAACTTACTAGGTTCCTTCAGACATGCTAGTTTCCTCACGATGTTTTCTTTCACCGTAAGACAAGTGGTAATCATTTTGAAAAATGATTCGCACAGAAAATATCAGAGGTGCGAGACCTGGGATTTGAACCCGCTTCATTAGGTTACTCAAGCGAGCGCGTCACCACTGGACTACCACTAATCCACTAATCTCCATTGTAATAGCATTAGTATTATTCATGGCACTGTTTTTTTTTAAGAAAAAACTTCGATTGCTATAAGGGCAAACGCGAAATAACCACATAGATGTTTATTAATATCCACTCAATAAAGCACGGCATTTGATACAATAATGGTTTTCTTTACGGTGCAAGGCTTAACTGATTTTAACGAAATTACGAATGGAGATATATCCTCCACTAGCAGATAAATTACCCATCGTTAAGGATTTTTATTGTTCTATATATAACGTACTAGCAGAACCCGCGGCTTCGCTCGCGCTAAAGCTCATCCTGTATTTTGCCCGCTTATGGGATGAATTTTGAAAAATGCTAAAACTTGTATTTATTTAATTGTATTAAAGAGCATTAATACCAAGTTTCAAGTATTTTTTGGGTTGTATTATAACGTATTTTTCCGTGGGAATGAGATAACCTCCCGTGGTAAAAAGTAGCCTATGTCACTCTCCAGCTCTCCAACTATCTCTACACAAAAAATCACATCAAACTGTCATTTTTTAACGACGCGAAAGAAGGACAAACAAACAAACATACAAACAAACTTTCAAATTTATAATATTATTATGGATAATGCATATAATGGATTATAATACTAGTATGTATATGGATATCTGTATATTATATTATTTCAATTATATTGTAAAACGTAGAAAACGTACCCGTGGAAAAATAGAGCTACTAAGAAACAAAGGACTCTAAATTGAAAAAAATATCCAAAAACGATTTAATTAAAGGAAAATAAGCTAAAATTGCTAGTTGAGGTTAAAAAGCTAATTTGAAAGCATTTCAATATCCCGCATACAAAGCGATGTAAAAATGCCATATTAAACAAAATACTGTATAATGTAATCGATAGCAATAATGATAGGTCAGTGCCATTACAGGCACCGGCTCCGACACGACATGCTGAGTTATTGTTGAATTATACCGTATTATGGCCTGGGTTTTCGTGCTCATGTTGTAATTGAAAATAGGTCATTTAAACTCCACGATTTCAATTTTCATAGCTCTGTGATAGCTTTTCTATAGTATGATTATCGTTTTAAAACTTTTTTTGTCTAATATAAAGGTGTCTTCATACGGAACGTAATTTTAGGTTTTTTTTATTGATTCGTAAATAACATATACATATATAAATGTAATTTGATGTGAAATATGGTGTCAAATAACAAACTGGCCAAGTTTAAAACGAATAACAATCATTTTTATATAAATACCTGTCTTATTAGTAAATTATTCATATTCAGCCCTTTCTTTAACGTCTTAACTCCTGGGCACGGGTCTCCGTTCAATACGAGGGGGATCAGGCTATAGTCCACCACGCTGGCCAAGTGCGGGTCGGCAGTGGGCACACTTCACTTGTCTATCGAAAACTTGCTAGGATCTCTCAGACATGTAGGTTTCCTCACGATGTTTTCCTTCACCGCAAGACAAGTGGTAATCATGTTGGAAATAAGTCGCATATGAAAATATGAGAGGTACGAGACCCGGGATTTCAACCCGCATCACTCGGTTTCCCAAGCGAACGCGTTACTATTGGGCTACCACTCCTATTAGTAAATACGTAACTAAAATATGTATATTATGGTACAAAACCTTCTGGCTCTATTTCGACTCACACTTGACGGATTTTTATTTTATTAGATTCATCACAGAAGTTAGGGATTTTATTTGTATTTTATAAGTAATAATGAATGCTTTTTGTTACAGGTAATTAAAAGCTTCCCTACCCACATAAAGGTAAAATTTCCATCAATATTTTATTTGTCCAAATGAACGCTGTAAAAAAGAAGCCTCGTGAATAATTATCTTTTATAGATATTATACACATTTTCCTCTTTGTATTTCATAATTATTTCTGGATTTTTGTGTCTTTTGTATATAAGTGAATTATAAATTGATAATAAGAATGAATGAAGATGATTTAATGAATGTCCGAAACTAAAGTGACACAGACACTATTAATCTATATCTATACATATAATACATTTCTGAGTCGAATCTGTACATTTAATATTTTTTGGAAAATTTTATTGATATAGTCATTATTATCGATACAGAGGCCGAATCTATAGTTTTTAGAATTTTTGTCTGCTTGTCTGGGAACACATCACGAGAAAACTACTAGACAAATTTTGATAAAATTTTGTACGATGATAGCTGGTTATCCGGGTCAAAATATAGGATACTTTTACTTTTACTGCGGGAAAATATCTCATCTCTAAGAAATCTATACTAAACTTTAAAACGTAACTAGGGTCGAACCCAAGCGGAGCGAGGGTGAGTCGGTAATACTTTTTAAACAATATTATTCTACGACAGTATTATTCAAAAAATTATTGATTAATAATAATTGAAAAAAAAAACGCCTATTTTCGTAATATCAATATCTATATTTTATGGATGATTGTTACTCAATCACGCCAGAACGGCTGAACGGATCTGCATGAAATTTGACACAGAGATAGATTACAGTCTGGAATAATACATAGGTTACTCTTTATCCCGGAAAGATATACAGTTCCAGTGAGATAGATAAGTTTTTGTTTTTCTGCGCTGCGTGGGCCGCTAGTATATACATATATAAATAGACAAAGATATATCAGTTAAGTAACTTTTGCTTCTATGGATGTCAACAGATTCGTTTTTTTAGCAGCTATTGACGAGCTTTAGTAAAAAAAATTTTTGGGCATACTTTTTTTTATATATGTATAAGTAAATTCTATTCATATACATAGGTATGTTTTCCTCAAATTTTCAATAATGATTATGATGGTATTCTGCTGTACTAGAAAAATGTAATCCATAACGAATAAGTAAGAAATCGTTGGTACTAATAATTTCTTCATCACCTTCCAAGTGGGGTCAGGCAAGAAAACTAAATAGCAAATCACTCCACATCTATTAATTCCTCTCACACATGCAAATCAAGGAACTATCTTCCTATGAGCTACAATATGAGATTCTTGAAGTCTAGTTTTTAGGTCTCTTTAAGGGCTGCATCGCATTTGCAAGTCCTTTTATGCTGCACATATCTTTAGGTGATGATAGCCATAGCAACAGGTTATAAATAAATATAAAAAAAAATCGTTTTTAAAAACAAGCTTTTATATCGTATAAATTGTGTAATGTAATAAATGGGTTTGATTTAATTTAAAGTTTTATTTTTATTTTTTAGGTATTTATTCGCATTCTCAACAAAACCTTTCATTTGAAATCCATATCATAGGGGTGCATAAAAAAACATAGTCCACCGTCGTTGGGAGTCTGCCATGTTGGATTTAGAATGACTTCACTTATCTAACCATGCATTGTCATCTAAACTAAACGTGTATGCAAAATTTCAGCTCAATCGGTTAAGGAGAAATACTTCAAAATTCAGTTACAAGATTTGACCCGAACAAACATACATACAACTCTTATCTAATACATTTAAACGAGCAATTCTTGTATATTTATATCTTTATATCTTTATTTATTTACACCAGCGATCTCGGAAACGGCTCTAACGATTTCGCTGAAATTTGGTATGTGGTGGCTTTCGGGGACGAAAAATCGATCTAGATTAGTCTCACGTCTGGGAAAATGCGTGTTTTCGGGTTTTCATGCGGTTTTCTTTTGTATTATTCTACGCAGAATATGCTTGATAATTTCTTACACTTAGATATAAGCATCGTCATCAAGCGACCAAGGTGCAAGATTAACAATCAATAGGTGTGTTCGAGTTCAAATCTCGGTCGGATACAAAGTTTTGCTTTTTTTTTCGTATTTATTCAAGTTTTTAGTTGTTTTTTTATCCAAAAAAATACGATATAATAAAAAAAACTCCGAGCGAAGCTCGGTCGCCAGGTACTGTTAAATAAAAGCTTGTAAAATCTGACATTTCTTGTCAAAATTCTTCAAGTGTAAACCTTATGGCTTCCTGTTACAGTAACTTGTTTACGTATTTTGGTAGATATAAAGGGAACCCTTCCCTAAATAGAACCTAATTATATCATAACAATTTCTCAACGTGGGTATATGATATAATAACGTTTACGATCAAAGTATATGAACGTCTTCACATTATATATAAAATGGATACATGTTTTCTATGGATAGTTTATATTAATACTAGCGACTCACCCTCGCTTCGGATCGGGTTCGTCCCTAGACAAAAACAAATCTATCCCACGGGAACCGTACATTTTTCCAGGATGATATATAGCCTATAGGCTTCCTCAGTTAACGGGCTATCAAATGCAAAAAGAATTTTTCGAATCGGATTAGTATTTCCTGAGATTAGCGCGTTCAACCAAACAAACAAACAAACTCTTCAGCTTTATAATATTAATATAGATTTTTTCATTGTATTGTAAAATTTGTCGCCGAACCAAATACGTTTTTCAATTCTTCATAAAGCCTTTGTGATTTCGTTACATGAAAGCTTCTAATTTGATATTTTAATGGTATTCATAGCGTTATTGTGTTTATATTTAGACAAATTGATTCATTTCTTTTGGATATTTATTATATTTTGCTTATAGTAAAATTCTAGAAAGGATTTTTGTAGTGAAACTTCTTTAGAATAGTTGTGATTTGAAATTCGATGACACGAAAATGTGACACTAGAGAGAGACAAACTCATTAATATATAGGATTAAGCCGGCAGAAGAATGAGATAGAATACATTGCAATGTTGCCATGGTAACCGTTTTTATTTGAGATAGAATACATTATACAGGAAGTGAAAAATAATAAAATTAATTACTGAATAATATGTAATGTGTATGTATTTATGTTAAATAAAGTGTAAAATAACTTTTAAACTTGACAAAAATATTATAAAAAAATCCTTACAATTATCCTACTCCCGATACTCTATATTCATTTCTCTTTTATGTTACTTTTTTGAAGTTTCACTTCTACCGTGTGTGAATTGCACATAAACACATTTTTTTATACATAAATATGTTTCTAAAAAGCTTTTGAAAGGAAAATATTATTATAAGTGCTTGCCTAAGTGTATACATATTTTGATTTTTCACTTATCATGCTAAAATTATTTCACCGATAAAATTTTGTTTTAAAATCATATAACATCTCATAGTATAGTATAATATAGTTGGTAATTTTTAAAATAAGATAGCAACTAAAGTATTAGAAGTGTTATACTATAACTAGCGACTCACCCTCGTTTCGCTCAAGTTCGTCCCTAGCTTTTGACCTTTTTAAAGTGTACAATACTGTAGTAAATTATTTTGATCTATCTCGTAGGGTTTAGCCAGCGTTTGCAATGTAAGCGAAAAAAAATGTGTTTATTTACGACATCACATTAGATACCTCTAAAATTATCAGTGTTTCTCTACTATAATAAGCATGTATTATACATATAAACCTTTCTCTTGAATCACTCTATCTATTAAATAAAAACCGCATCAAAATCCGTTGCGTAGTTTTAAAGATCTAAGCATATATAGGGACAGACAGAGGGAAGCGTTTTTTTTATACTATGTAGTGATAATAATAAATTCAATGGATTTTTATTTAAATGATTTTTACATTTCTAAGTTAAAACTTAAAATGAAGCTTTGTGGTTATTTGCACGCTCATGTGTATGTACATATAGAGATAAATTAATATACCTGTGAAGCGACCGCAATCTCAGTATTAATGCGCCTGCAAACTGAAGGCAGCTGTAATTTAAACTAAATGATACAATTAATACTGATTACTGTATAAATTCTAAGCTTTTGTAAGTTCACACTTCGCCCAGACTGCTCTCTATTGAATATTCTAATTATAAATATTATAAAAATCTTTTGATTCTCTCTTGTTTCACTTCCCTTTGATCCTCGTCTAACTTTTTGAAATCAGACCTACATCTCTGACCCACAAACTTTAATTATACGCTAGCGACTCACCCTCGCTTCGCTCGAGTTTGTCCCTAGCTGATTCTTTCAATTGACATAACTTTTTATATATGAACCGATTGAAATAAAACAAATACTAAATGTTAAGTGAAGCTTACCACAACACATTAGTGGAAATAAAACCCAAATCTGTTTTGCCGTCTCTAAGATTAGCGCGCACAAACACACAGACAAACAGACAAAAAAACTAAAAATTATTGTTTTGGGTTCTATTGCGTTAATAAAGATCCCCAATAATAGTTTTTCTCAAATATCTTCCATGTACAGACAGCTATCAGTAAATTTACAATTTTATTATATGCATACATATAATCAGCTACAGCTTTAAAATAAAATCTATGTCGTAATGTATGTGTATGGGACTTGTTGAAACGCATACAATAAATCGACTTGAAATTTTACTAGTATCCATAAAAATCAACTAATTTACTTTACATCGAAAACATGATAAGTCTCCATATTTTATCATAAGAGCAGTTCGATAGTATTAAATTATTATATTGTCATTCGGAGTTAACATATCTATACATACAATAAAATTACAACTTAGCCGAATCTGTACATTAAATATTTTTTGGAAAATCTTATTGAAATAGACATTATTATCGATACAGAGGCCGAATCTATAGTTTTTAGAATTTTTGTCTGTCTGTCTATCTTGTACCGCATCACAGAAAAACCACTAGAAGGATTTTAATGTTTGGTATGGTCATAGCTGATTATCTCGGTCAACATGTAGGATACTTTTTACCGCGGGAAAATATCTCATTTCTGAGAAATCTATACTAAACATCAAAACTTTAGTAGGTACGAACCAGAGCGGAGCGAGGATGAGTCGCTAGTGTATTTATAAAGTCTCAAACCGATGAGACAGCTTAAATACGTTATAATCGATTTTTTGATCGAAATCAAATTCAAATATAAGTAATATAGGCTTCATTATCTCATGAAGATAAGATAAATCAAAAAAATTACTTTTGAGAAATATGAAGATCTCCCATATAAGGCAATATCTATCAAAATGGCAAAAAACACGCAGATGCCGTAGCATTTTTCTCTACGACCTCTACGACGTAGCCGCAGTATAACATCAAATTATTATTATACATTATGTTATATTATTTAAACAGCTTTTTGTGTTGAGGTTTTTAATCACAAAATACTATTGAAAGCAAAGTGGAGTTTTTACAGAAATCATTTAATACTCTTCATGAAATGTACGTAAAATTTTTATCTAAAATTTGTATAGAAAATTATTATATGTAAAAGAAAAATATTTTTATCTCAGTAAAATATTTTAAATCACAAGTCGGAAATTTCGAATAGCATTTATAAAATGGAAGACGAATTCGAATACGACTACGGCACTGCAGTGTGTAATTTTGTGAATTTACATTATAAATTCTTGTCTGGACACTTCTATAATAAAAACTTGGCTTTTATTAAACTTACTTTTGTTGCGGATAGACGTAGTCGTCGCGTAGGTTCTACATGTAGGTCGCAGCTTCAATCTCGGATCTAGAATCTTTATTTACATATAACAAACAGCTGTTTCGAACATAAAGATCTCCTTAAAAGTTCCTGAATATAACAAACTAGCGACTCACCCTCGCTTTGCTTCGGGTTCGTCCCTAGACAATAACTAATCTATCCCACGGGACCGTACATCTTTCTGGGATGATATATATCCTAGAGCCTTCCTCAGTTATTAGTTATCAGGCTATCTAATGCAAAAAGAATTTTTCAAATCGGATTAATAGTTACTGAGATTAGCGCGTTCAACCAAACAAACAAACAAACAAACTCCTCTGCTTTATAATATTAGTATAGATATAAGCTCTAAATAAAGATTTTTGAAAATAAAACTCCAAAAATGGTTGAATACGGGATGAAGATTTGTATAAAATTTCGTCTTTTTTAAACATTAAAGTCGGCATCTACGATTAAGCCAATGAAGAACCCTACAATTGTGTAATAATAAGATTGTAAATATGAGGCACTATACCTTATTGTAAAAAAACGTTTTTTCAAGGACCAATAATGCGATTCGATGTGATTTTTTTGATTGAGACGGCTTCTGAGTGGAGCGTTATAAAGGATATCTTCTTCCTGGAACATCAAGTGGTTGTACGACTACGTTACCCTACAATATTACTCTATTGACGTGCAGACGTGCGAAATGATGGGATGTTATGATATTTTATACCATCAGAATAATTTCTACTGCGGGATATATCTCATTCTTTTTATATTAGATTGATATTGATTTGAATTTGAGTATGTAGTGTAATAAATATTATATATTAAAAGTGTGGCGGTCCATTGGTAAAATGCTTGCTTAGAAAATGAAGCGGGTTCAAACCTGGGTCTCGCACGTTTGATATTTTGATTTGAGAATTATTTTAAACCAGCGACTTACCATCGCTTCGCTCGGGTGCGTCCCTAGGTACGTTTTAATTTTTTCGAGCGAAACCCTAATTCTTTTTCTAAAATAAAAGTAGCTTAAGTTACTCCTTATAATATCAGCTATCTGCCAGTGAAAGTTCCGTTAAAATTGATCTAACCATTTCAGAGATTAGCCGGAATAAACAGGCAGACAGACAGACAGGCAAAAAAAGTGTTTTTCTTAGAAATACCGCATATAATTCTATATGCATTTAGTATAAAGCTGTTATTTTGACATTACAAACAGACACTTCAATTTTATTTATCTGTATAGTTCTAACTATGAATTGCCTTATGGTGAAAAATATAATGAGGAACCCTGCATGTCTTAGAGAACCTGACTAGTTTCGAAGAACATGTGACGCCAACCCACACTTAGTTAGCTTGGTAGTTTAAACTCTGACCCCTCACGTTATGAGGAGGTCCATGCCCAGCTATGGGACGTTAAAAATGCTGAATGCAAATAACATATTAGATTCCCAAACAAATATTACATGCAGTGTAAAAACTCATTATATTTCTCATACGCAGAAGAAAAATAGCGTAAAATTATAATTAAAAAGTATTAAAAGTGCTCAGTTTTCATCAAACGTCCTCTGAAATGTAACGGCAGAGCTAAACCACGTCAGTTCTTTGATAAAATTCAACGAGAGCTAATATTTCTGTAAAGGAAGCCTAATAACATGATGAGATAAGGATCGTTTATGCGTCGTCAGCTTAATTACCTTGGCGTTAATTAGACTTGGTTTTGATGATACTTGTACAAGTTGTTACAATTTTATTAATCGATATTATCTGGTTTTATTTTAAAATTTATAAGTGCTTATTGTGCTTATAGAAACAGTTTTTAATTCTTACGCCGGAGATCGTGGGTTCGAGTCTCCTTTAATCAAGTTAATGTTCGTATCTAGCAAATAATTAATTCAAATTAAATTTTAAATTTAACTGAAATACCTAATATTTTACATGTATGGTAATTGTAAGATGTAGGTAAGAGCTTACACTACTACTACTAAAATTAATTTAACAATTTCTGTAACAAATGAAAAATAACATCATATCTAGGTCCTTTAATTTGTGTGTTTCAATGATTCGAGAATTATATACATCGATACCTCGGGGCTCAAAGGGCGTAAGCACCAAAACTCGATTTTACAGGAGAGCAAAAAAACAAAAAAAATAATATTATTTTCGACATATCTTTTTTGATTTTTGGCCTAAATAAACCATTCTAAGACCAAAAGTTTAATTTTTTTGGGTGCAGAACACTATAAAATTATATTTCGAATAGATTTAAAAGTAACAAAAATAGCTTTCCTATACGCCCCGGAAAATTGCATATTTGGGGAGTTTACGCCCCAAAAATCAATGGATGTGTGATGAGTGATGGTTGTAACCGTCAATTTGCCTACTAATTCTATCAGTTTATTGACAGCTTTTTTGTTTTCTTTGACATTTAATTGCAATTTTATGTGAACTTTATTAACTTAGCATACCTAAATTCAACTCAGATAACTAATTATAGAAAAAATTACACATGCTACAAAATATTACTTTCTAAACTTTTATGGTATTTATTTTACTTTCCCTTTAAATTAAGTTACAATAAATTTAAATTTACCAGCCGTTTCTATCTAACAGCTTTTATTTTTCGTATACAGCTTCTTGATACTTTACTATAAAGTAGATATGCATTTACGATTTCAGCACACTGTTGATATCAGAAGGATAAAATTATTGTGATATCTTCATCAAGGATACGTGTTTTACACAATCCGCAGTGTATTTGCTTTATTTGTGAAGAATATGTTTTTAAAAATTATAGAAAACCAATGAGTACAACTACTTATAACTTTATAGTCGGACTTCAAAGTACAATTGTGTAATTTACAAACCATGGGTGCCCAAAAATCATTGTCAAAATTGTGCTGTTGAATTTGGGACAGTAGTCAAGTGGAAAAAGAAGTTCGCTGAACTTCAAAACCCCTATGTCTGGCGAGAACCTATAAATTACCATCATGATTGTTATTTTGACTTTGTTAATCTAAATAGTATTAACTAAAATAACCGTAAATGGATTTATACTAACTTACTATCTAAAGCTAAAGGACCCGTTTTGCTATCTAGTGCAGCTCAAGAGTCTATACCACCTTTTACCATCAACATAAGCAATTTGTTAAGGCGCTTATTACAAATGGAGACTGTTTTGAGTCTATTGCACAGAAATTCCTTTGACTAAGTACGGAAAAATTAAAAGCTGAAACATTTAATAGGTCACAATTACAACTGTTAGCTAAATTAAGTCAAAACAATAAATGAAACAGTCTAATGCATGGAAATCATTTGTGTTGGTAATCAAAAACTTTCTTAATAATACTAAAGTTTGGTACTATCAACATTTTGTCCAAAATATGCTTGACATTTTTTTGTTGCAACATCACCGTAGAACTTCACTATTTACACTCTCATCAGGACCGATTTCCTGAAAATCACGTCCACTTAAGTTATAATATAACAAGAAAAAATATTCTACCAACAATTTCAAACCATGGAGGAACGATACACATTACTACTACTGCAGGGCAGATTACTGCTTAACTTTTGAACGAGACCTACAAGAAGTGTTAAATTCATTAAAAAGATCATTTTTGGCTGCTTTCGCAAATTAAATTTATTTTTGTAATAATTTCTTTGACTTTTTTATAAAAATACACATAAGCCATATTTGAAAAACCAAAGCTGATGGATGAAAACAACTTTCATTTTAGAGCCAGAATGCCAAATGGCTTCAGAAAAACTATTTAAACATTCGAAAAAAAAGGTTTGTAACTAACTAACCTAAAAACTATTCGATTACTCATCGTATTCATTATAAAAATCACCTAAATAAAATCATAGAAATGTCGTTTACTACCCTTACATTTATTGAATAATATGAGTGATTGCTCTTACGCCCCAAAACTACAAATATATCGATGTAAAATGTTAGGCGTAAAAACATTTGTATCATCTACGGTGTCGCTTACTACCCTCGCGTTTATGATCATTAACAGAGGTGGCTGTTACGACACAAAAACTAAAAATATCTGTTTTATTTTCTACAAAAAATAGGGTCGTAAACACCTTTAAATATACAGATCGATAGAGGAGAAAAAACTTAGTAGGACTGCATTAAAAAGACAATTTCGCCAAAATGGCGGTTACGCCCTTTGAGCCCCGAGGTATCGACATATTTATGTATGTGCTAGTGGCTCACCCTCGCTTCGATCGGGTTCGCCTCTAGACAAACAAAAACAGATCTATTCCACGGGAACCGTACATTATTCCGGTATAAAAAGTAGCTTATTTGTTATTTTGATGTATGAACTATATTATTGTAAAGTTTCATTACAATTTAATCGGTTTTTTTGTGTACTAAGCTGTATAAGTTACAATAGTTTTTTAACTATCCCACGGGAACTCTTTAATTTTCCGGGATGAAAATTTTCTTAGACGTTGACCAGGGATATAAGGTACCACCACACAAAATTTCATTTAAATTGGTCCAACAGTTTCGGAGATTAGCCCGTACAAACAGACAAACAGACAGAGAAACAAAAACTTTGAAAAAAATACTGGATTTATTCTATTTGTCTTCTTACATCCCCCTGACTCGGTTTTTAGCATTTTTTTTCTATGTACAGACATTCGATCTCTACAGTTTTATTATATGTATAGATGCATGGATGTACGTATGTATGTATAGACAAGTAGAGCTGACATATTTTTAAACAACAAGACAAACAATAAGAACCTCTATTGTATATACATCATATAATATTCAGAACATTTCTAAGAATAACGCCCTCTCTAAAATTTTACATCTGGCAGGAACTTCATGCATACATCAACAATAAAATCTGATGGGGAAAGGGCAAAAAATAGAAACGAAATATTTCTGACTCGACTTGTATTGCCAGATTCCTCGATTTATAGCACTTCGAATCGAGAATCCTTTACTAGTGTCTGTAGATGACAGTTTACGTGAAATATTTTGTTATATTCTTTATACTGAAGTTTTATATTCACTTCTTTTAAATCCCAGAAAAAGAAATATATAGACGGAGCCCACCAACAAAATGTCAAAGTCCAAAATAACAGCATGATTTGCTGTTTATGCTACTACTAGTGACTCAACCTCGCTTTGCTTGTGTTCATCCGGGATAAAAACTATCCTATGTCCTTTCCAGAGTCTCAAATTATCTTTTTACCAAATCGGTCTAGTTTCGGAGCTTATTCGGTACAAACAAACAAACAAAAAAATCTTTCCTCTTCATTTTATTAGTATCGATTCTCGATTTCGCTACACAGATTGTTTACTTTCTTTAAAGAATAAGATTTTTATAAATGTATTAGTCGTTAACTTACAATTTTTGAGAAAAAGTATAAAAAAATACTATATTCTATTGTATTTTTAAGTATTATTCCTTTCCCCTTGAAAGATAGCATAATAGTAGCTTATTTTTTTATCAAAGCAAAATCCCTGAGCTAGTTTTATTTATTAACATAATAAGCTTATCGAAATAATGTATTTTCTTTTAATATTTGTATATTATATTATTGTTTGGATTCATATTAGGTCTATGACACTATCTGTATCATTCTTTAGTACTGAGATTTAAATAAGCTCCGCGTAGATGTGGAAATAAACAAACTCTATTTTAGTTTTTATTAACGAATTAAAAAAAAAAACAACTTCCGACAGCTGTAATATTTTAATCTATACATATTATAAAATTCTAACTAAGCCGAATCTGTACATTAAATATTTTTTGGAAAATCTTATTGAAATAGACATTATTATCGATACAGAGGCCGAATCTATAGTTTTTAGAATTTTTGTCTGTCTGTCTGTCTGTCTGTCTGTCTGTCTGTCTGTCTGTCTGTTACCGCATCACAGAAAAACCACTGGAGGGATTTAGATAAAATTTGGTATGATGATAGCTGCTTATCCGGGTCAACATATAGGATACTTTTTACCGCGGAAAAATATCTAATTTCTGAGAAAAAACGCAAAAACTGGTTGGAATAAAACCATGATGATACTATTTATAAATAGTTTAGCAAGTTTATTTACTAAATATGGTAAAAACTATTAAAAAAGCTTATCTTGAAAATCAAATTATCAATAGCGCTATTTTATTCATTAAAATAATTATATTAATTAATATTTATTTATGTGTATTTAGATACTCGACAATAGATGTCGCCATGTGTTTTTAAAATACGTAGTTTTAAGTCCAAAAAAATGAATGTATGAATGTTTGAAGAATTACCTACTACTAAATTACCCGCGGCCCCGCCCGTGTTGAAATTATCAATAAAGCAAACTTTTGATTTTATAAATGAGTAATAACAAGTAATCTATACATATTATAAAATTGTAACTAAGCCGAATCTGTACATTAAATATTTTTTGGAAAATCTTATTGAAATAGACATTATTATCGATGCAGAGGCCGAATCTATAGTTTTTAGAATTTTTGTCTGTCTGTCTGTCTGTCTGTCTGTCTGTCTGTCTGTCTGTCTGTCTGTCTGTCTGTCTGTCTGTCTGTCTGTTACCGCATCACAGAAAAACCACTGGAGGGATTTTGATGAAATTTGGTATGATGATAGCTGGTTATCCGGGTCAACATATAGGATACTTTTTACCGCGAGAAAATATCTCATTTCTGAAAAACAATACAAAAACTGGTAGGAACAAAACCACGACGATACTATTTGTAAACAGTTTAGCAAGGTAACTTCCAAAATATGGTAAAAACTATAAAAACAGCATATCTTGAAAATCAAATTATCAAAAGCGCTATTTTATCCATTAAAATAGTTATTTCAATTAATATTTACTTATGTGTTATTTAGATATTCGACAATAGATGTCGCCATGTGTTTTTAAAATACATAGTTTTAATCCCAAAAAAATTAATATACATATATGACCTTTTTTCGATTTTATTAGAATTACTACTAAATCACCCGCGGCTCCGCCCGTGTTTAAATTATCAGTAAAGCAAACTTTTTCGCTTCATGAATTAGTAACTATACATACAATAAAATTGTAACTAAGCCAAACCCCTAAATTCAATATTTTTTCGGAAAATCTTATTGACATATTCATTATTAGCGATATAGAGCCCGAATCTATAGTTTTTAGAATTTTTTCTGTCTGTCTGTATGTGACCGCATCACAGAAAAACCACTAGAGGGATTTTTATGAAATTTGGTATGGTAATAGCAGGTTATCCGGGTCAACACATAGGATTCTTTTTACCGCAGGAAAATATCTCATTTCTGAGAAAAAATACAAAAACTGGTTAAAGTAAAAGCACGATGATGCTATTAAATATTTTAGCAAGGTAACTTACTTATATATTATGTTAAAACTATTAAAAAAAACTTATCTTAAAAGAAATATTAACAGGGCTATTTTATTCATTAAAATAGTTATTTTAATGAAAATTTATTTATGTGTTATTTAGCTATTTGACAATAGATGTCGCCATGTGTTTTTAAAATACGTAGTTTTATCAAAAAAAAAAATGTACAGATATAACCTTTCTATGACTTTACTATAATTACTACTAAATTACCCGCGGCCCCGCCCGTGCTTAAATTTTTAATAAAACAAACTTTTTGGCTTTATAAATTAGTAACATATTAGTAATATTTTGTTGGCCGAAACAATTTTCAAATGAGACGTACCTACTCATTTTTTGCACCGTAAAAATAAGTTCAATTTATATTATTTTATAACATTTTATGGAAAACAAGTTTATGGCTGTTAAACTGCCAAAGCGGGTAACTAAAAATATTTCATATCTCAAAAACTATGAAAAAGTATTTTAGGAACTGTTATACCTCAACTTTTTCGCTTTTTCTTGACACCTTTTCTTGGAAGGTAAAGGCTTAAAGGACACAATAAAATGCTTACGACTTTGACTATATTAGCCGAGCCATATGAAATAATAAAAAGTATTTGCTTAGAATTATTTACTTATTAAGGTTTCTTTTGAAAATCGTTTTGGAAAATATTACTAACTAGCGCTAATTAAGAAAAGTTATCATTATGTAATTTAAATAATCAGCTATATATTAAATTAATCTATAGTTGTCTATTAGTAAAAAATGATTAAAATTAATTCCGTAGTTTGAGAGTTTATCGTGAAAAACTAAAAAAACAAACAAAACAGAAGTATAGACATACATAAATGTTATTGCTAAAACAAAAAGTTCAATTTAACGGAGGAACCTTTGTGGCATTGTCAATCTCTGCCATTATTTACCAGTCATGCGGTGCGCAATGAAAGTGGTATATGTAAGAGTATACTAATGTGTAAAACCTAAGAATTTGGTTTTTGATCATCTGAACGCGGGCGGAGCCGCGGGAAATGCTAGTGTTTAAATAATAGAACTAAATTGTCGTTGTTGTAAATAATGTATTTGATAGTTACATGATTATGTAGTAGCGATTTGACTTCCTAAGAATTAGCATTTTATTAAGTTTTATAAGTCTAGGAAATAGAAGCTTTGTAAAGCTACTAACCGTAAAGCTACTATCACGCGACGAGCCTTAAGAATTATACCTACACTAGCAACTTATCCTCGTTTCGCTCGGGTTCGTTCTTAAGTTGGAAACGTTTTCACAGTTAGTGTAGAATTGATATTCAATCCCATGCTGTGAAAAACAAAAACAAATCTATCCCACGGGAACCGTTCATTTTTCCGGGATAAAAAGTAACCTATATACTATTCCAGATTACAATCTATCACTGTTTCTTTCAACCAGACCTTTTCAGCCGTTCTAGAGTAATTGAGTAACAAACATCCATCTATGCAAATTTTCGCATTTATAATATTTTTGGGATGGGATGAAATACGATTCACATAGCAGGGTAAAACTATTATAAAAAACTATAAAAAAAATTGTTGTTTGCGTCAAACCTATCCCCACAGTAGGAATCGCGAGTTTCATGCTGATGTTTCACTTGATAGTGTGTCAACGGAGTTCATCCAAATGTTGAAATAGACTTGGCTATTCCGAACTCTAAACTTTAATAGTCTCCAGTTTCGCGTAGTTTGTAGTTCACTCTATTGTTAACTTAACCAGTACATTTGCGAAAATGGGTGTTTCCTAATCTGGTTTACATTCGAAAAGATAAGGTTAACTTAAAACTTTTTCATTAGCTTATTTGGAACTTTGAATCGTCATAATAATGTTAAGTTATCGACATCTCATCTTCAAATAACTAAAAGTAATAAATGAAATTGTTACTAAAAAACTTTTTTAAATTATAAAAATGATTAAAATTAACAAATATTGTAAGGTACTTTGGGGCTATTATTGATTTTTTTGAATTCATTTTGTTATTTTGTGGGTAAGCTGTCTGTAACAAGTACGAGTATATAATGCTTTTGAGACATCTAACACCTTAGTCTCTCCCGTGACCACGATTGCTGTAAAGCATTCGAAACGTCGGGTACCAAAAATCAAAATAAATCCGCGAAAAAATCCGAAAAGATAATTTTATTTAAAATGTCAAATTATAAATATCAATCGTTATTCAATACTAAATGTGTATAGTATAATATTTCAAAGCCTTTCTTATGTGGATTTTTCCCAATAAATATTTCATTTGACCTTTTCCAGTTACACCTCAAAGTGATATTGGATATTCTATACATCCTACGCAGGTATTTAAAATAAATATTGACAACTTTCATCTAATGAAATCATTTTTTTTAAAGAACTTCTCTAAAGTTACACTGTAGGAAGTGTTCCTACAGTGAAAGCTATAGAAAATATAATTTACCTATAGCAATACTAGCGGCTCCCCCTCGCTTCGCTCGGGTTCGTCCCTAGGTACCTACGTTTTAACGGTTAGTATAGAATAGATAGATCATAGACTATATAGTATATACACATAGATATGATGAGTTGTTGTGGGTTGTATTATAACGTGTTTTCCCGTGGGAACGAGATAATCTCACGCGGTAAAAAGTAGCCTATGTCATTTTCCAGCCCTCCAACTATCTTCACACAAAAAAAATCACGCCATTGCGTTACACTGTTTCAACGTGAAAGAAGGACTGACAAACAAACAAACAAACATACTTTCACATTTATAATATTAATAAGAATTAAAAATATTTCATTATAATATTGTCCTTATTTAACATAATCTATTACTTCAGTTAAAAATAACACATCACAGTTCTCAATTTTCTCCGCTTTTCAAAGACATACTAATATTATAAAAAGGCAGATTTTGTTTGAACGCGCTAATCTCAGGAAGTACTAATCCGATTTAATATTTTTTTTTTTGCATTAGTTAGCCCGTTTATTTAGGAAGGCTATATTCTATATATCATATAATAGGTATTATATGGTCTATCTATGCTATACTAACCGTTAAAACATACCTAGCGATGGACAAACCCGAGTGAAGCGAGGGTGAGTCGCTAGTTATGTACATATATGTAGATACTAGTAACCCTATTCACTTAGTACCAAAATATACGCTATTCTTATTTCAGCCGCTTGATGTATATGAATAAAAAATATCCTAGATATAAATTCATAAAAACATGTATCTGTAGGCTGAAAATCACATTTTTTATGGCTTCGTTGATGCGTAAATAAAGGACACAGCTAAAAATAAATATTTGGTGTTTTATAATATATGTAAGTGATACACTACACATATATAACTTTAAATACATATTATAAATATAAACCACCCATGAGTAGTACAAACATTCGTCATCACACAAATGAATGCCCCCAGCTGGACTCCAACCCGCGACCGCTAGCGCAGCAAGTAGGGTCACTACAAATTGAGAGAAACGTGTCATCGAAATAGTAACAATATATTTAAGTTGCGAATTATATTGGTCCCATGGGGAATTGGGACCTAATGAAGTAGGCGGCATCAGAAAAGCATGCGCTCTGTAGAGACATGTGTACATTCAGTGGTTCTTTTTCTTACATATATGACAAACTAATTCTTTTAAAATCAATACATAGTAAAAAACAAAGTCGCTTCCCGCTGTCCTTCTGTCCCTAAATATGCTTAGATCTTTAAAACTACGCAACGGATTTTGATGCGGTTTTTTTTAATAGATAGAGTGATTCAAGAGGAAGGTTTATATGTATAATACATGCTTATTATAGTAGAGAAACACTGATAATTTTAGAGGTATCTAATGTGATGTCGTAAATAAACACATTTTTTTTCGCTTACATTGCAAACGCTGGCTAAACCCTACGAGATAGATCAAAATAATTTACTACAGTATTGTACACTTTAAAAAGGTCAAAAGCTAGGGACTAACTTGAGCGAAACGAGGGTGAGTCGCTAGTTTTAATATAATCTTAAGAAATATCTACACTAATATAGTGTTTTAATAAAGTTGATTTTTCTTTTTATTTTTTTGATGATTGAATATGCAATTTATATGTCAAATGCATGAAAATCTGAAATTGAGATAAAGGTCTACTTCACTTATTTTTCTAAGCGAGTGCGTATTAACGTAAACTGTTTCCGACATGACCACTATATTCTACTCCGATGAAGTAAATCATAGTGAGGAAGCTGACGTGTCTGGAAGAACTTAACTAGTTGTTGAAACCCGTATGAAGTTCGCCAACTCGCCTACCTACCCCCTAGCTTATACGCCCGCCCAATGTCCCTTCTTGCAATGAAGGCGTGCCCAGCAGTGGGATATGAAAAAAGCGAATATTATTATACGATCGAATTAGAACAATGCAATATCCTCTCATTTTTATACTGTCAGACTATAATTTATCCCGTAATGGAAAAAACGAGAAGATTTTTTTTCTATTATATCTAAATACTTTTTTATATTATATCGTCAGGCAGTGGTAGCTCAGTAACGCGCTCGCTTGGGAATCTAAGTGAAGCGGGTTCAAATACCGGTTCACGCGCTTCTAATATTTTCATGCGCGAATCATTTCCAACATGATTACCGCTTTACTTACGGTGAAGGAAGTCATTGTGAGGAAACCTGTATGTCTGAGAGAACCTAGCAAGTTTTCAAAATACCCGCTCGCACTTAGCATGGCAGTGCCCAGCAATGAAACGTTAGGAAAGAGCTGAATACAATAAAAAATATTTGAAAAAATAAGAAGATACATAAAAAATTATATCGAAATAGCATTGTGATATGAAAACACATGTAAAACATTCTCAAGCAATTTCAGACAGTTATTTGCCATACAAATAAATAAGAAACTATCATCTTTATGGCTCCGATAAGGAGTATGTCAGCCTATTTCCACGTACCAGATATAAAACGAAATATAATAACACTTGTGTAAATAAAATATTATACTATCGATAAGGCAGTGGTAGCCCAGTGGTAATGCGCTTGCTTGAGAAACCGAGCGAAGCGGGTTCAAATCCCGGGTCTCGCATCTCTGATATTTTCATGTGCGAATCATTTCTAACATGATTACCACTTGCTTTACGATGAAGGAAAACATCATGAGGAAACCTGTATGTCTGAGAGAACCTAGCAAGTTTTCGAAAGACATGCGAAGTCCGCCAACCCGCACTTGGCCAGCGTGGTGGACTATGGCCTGATCCCCCTCGTATAGAAGGGAGGCCCGTGCCCAGTAGTGGGACGTTAAAAAGAGCTGAATGCATACTATCGTTAAGTTTGACTTTCAGAAAAATATTGTAAAGCATCTAAATTGGAGATCACAAGTTTATAATCTAGATTGAAGAAGATTATGTAACGCTGTATATATCATTTATATGTTTGTATATATATTTATGTTTTTCAGAAAAGCTTTTATTTTAAAATTTTGTAATCATTGGCTTGTAAATAACAAATAGAAAAGAATCAAAGCTACGACATTGTAATAGTGACGTTAATTATATAGTTATAGTGGAACTTGTGACTCAGCCTCGCCCCGCTTGGTTTCGTCCCTTGGTACGTTTTGTCAGTTAGTATAGATTTTTCAGGGATGAGATATTTTCCCGCAGTAAAACGTATCCTATATGTTGACCCGGATAACCTATCATCATAACAAATTTCATCAAAATCCTTCCAGTGGTTTTTCCGTGATGCGGTCACAGACAGATAGACAGACAGACAAAAATTCTAAAAGCTATAGATTCGACCTAATTCGATCGGTAATAATGACTATTTCAATAAGAATTTCCAAAAAAATATTTAATGTACAGATTCGACTCAGAATTTTATTATATGTATGGATAATACACTTACAATTTTTGTCCATTAAATGATTCTTTTCACTAGCAACGTTTACAAATCGGTCGTTGAGGAAAAAGTCCATATAAACGCTATAAATGCTTCATAAATCGTACTATCGATGTCGGACTATCGCTAAGTTTACGAGCCCTTCCTAAGTAGTTAGAACTTTCCCCAAATGGACTTGATTTAGGAATGTATGTAAGTTTTGCAATTTTCAGTTATCTTTTATATTGTTTTATATACTTAAGTAATTTTACTAGTATATTAAATAAAAGAAACTTTTACTGGGTACTGTAATGGATATTGGTTTATTAGAAACTAGCGGTTCCCCCTCGATTCGCTCGGGTTCGCACCTAGATGATTCTTTAAATTGACATAACTTTTTTTATTTAGGAACCGATTGTAATAAAACAAATACTAATTGTTAAGTGAAGTTAACCACAATACGTTAGTTAAGCTGTTTCTAAGATTAACGCGCACAAACGCACAGACAAACAGTCAAACCGACAAAAAAACTAAAAATCATTGTTTTGGGTTCTATTGCGTTAATAGAGATCCCCAATAATAGTTTTTCTCAAATATCTTCTATGTACAGACAACGACCAGTTACAATTTTATTATATGTATAGAATAGACTAGCGACTTAATGTTATTTTACTCTGGCGCGTCCCTAGGTCAAGATGTGCCGTGCAGGTACGGTTTACAAAATAAAGTTATTGTAAGTGTACTTTAGGAGTTACACACATGCTATTGCAAGCTTTCTCTTATATTTTTTTTAAGCCTACAAATTTTTCTAGTAATTGAATTAAAAAAAATGGATGCGTGTAACCTTGAAATAAAACTTCTTTGGCAAATAAGGCAATTAAATTAAAACAATTAATAATTAAATGAGGCATATTAGGCATATTCCAATCATATATTTATAGAATATCATATACGGAAAGAGTATAATATTATAATATATTTGTCAGACAATAACAACGGTTACCATGGCAACATGATGATGTATCCTATCTCATTTCTTCCCGGCTTAATCCTATATATTTATGTGTTTGTCTCTTTTAAGTGTCGCATTTTCGTTCCACCGAGTTTCAAATTACAACGATTCTAAAGAAGTTTCATTTCAAAAATCCAGAATTTTTTTACTAATCCAGCGTTATTCATGCAACGGGTTTACATGAAAACAGTTTTTTACACAAAACGTCGTCAATAGACAAAGGTAGAGAGCGAATTTGTTATATATCATGTCAATATAGATGAGCGAGATTTAATTGCATTTTTAATAAATCATTGAAATTTTTGTACGAAGTATAAATTGGCCGAATCAGTTATTATCTTTTCCGGTGAAAATGAGAGATTCCCTTTAGTAAAAGGTATCCTAAATGTTGACCTGAGTAATAAGTTATCACAAGACAAAATTTAGTTAAAATCCGTTCAGTACTTTTTACGTGATATGCACACAGATAAAGAAACATACAGAGGGACAAAAATTTCAATACCTAACTATTTTGTGGGGGTCTATCTTCTGTACACAATACGTAAAAGTCATTTTTAGTTTTAATTTTTTTTTATGGGAACCTATTTTTTTTTCTAAAATAAAAGTAGCCTAAGTTACTCCTTATTACATCAGCTATCTGCCAGTTAAAGTCCCATCAAAATCGGTCCAACCATTTCAGAGATTAGCCGGAACAAACAGACAGACAGACAAAAATTGTAAAAAATATTGTTTTGGTATATGTACCGTGTATACATCCATATGCATTTAGTAAAAAGCGGTTATTTTAACATTACAAACAAACACTCCAATTTTATTTATTTGTATAGATGTATGGTTTAATTATATTTAATAAGATTTAACATTATTAATTTTTCAGAGAGAGAAAAAAAATTGTACGTGTCTCTTCTTAGATCACTTGAATTATAATTCAAGTGATCTAGAGTCGCTGAAATGTATCCTAAATTAAATATGGCATAAAATATGTTATAGAGTCTTTTATATTTATTTGGCAATGAATTCCAAAGGGAAACGTTGGATCTCAAGAAATAAACACATCATCTTAAATAGATAATGTACGCAGTACATTTTTCCTAATGGGTTTGATAATTGAAAAACTCTGAATAATGCATTTATATTTTTCCGCATTAAAATTATTCTATATGTTGATTCTGATAACCAGCTATTACCATAGCAAATTTTATCAAAATCACTGTTGTGGTTTTGGCGTAATTCTTTCCCAGACAGACAGACAGACTGACAAAGAACTATAGATTCGGCCTCTACATCGATAATAATGACTATTTCAATAAGATTTTCAAAAAAGTATTTAATATACAGTTTCGACTCGCGACTTAATATAATATTAGGTAACAATAGCCTACGTATCATTCTAATAGATAGTCTATCTGTATACTAAATATTACCCAAATCGGTCCGGCTTTAGCGAGAACGAGTAACAAACATACATATATATTATGTACATATACAAACTTTCGTATTAATAGTAATCCAATTAAAAATATATCTTTTATCTAATCTAATATATTTAAACGAGCAATTCTTGTATATTTATATCTTTATTTATTTATTTATACCGGCGATCTCGGAAACGGCTCTAACGATTTCGCTGAAATTTGGCATGTGGGGGTTTTCGGGGGCGAAAAATCGATCTAGATTAGTCTCATGTCTGGAAAAACGCAAGTTTTCGAGTTTTCATGCGGTTTTCTTTTGAATTATTCTATGCAGAATATGCTCGATAATTTTCACATTCAGGCGTAAGCATCGTGGTCAAGCGACCAAGGTTCAAGATTAATAATCATAGGTGTGTCCGAGTTCGAATTTTGATCGGATAGTTTTTTTTGTATTTATTCAAGTTTTTAGTTTTTTTATCGAAAAAATACGATATAACAAAAAAGAGCATCGAGCGGAGCGCGGTCGCCAGGTACTTTTATTTATTCGTATACATCACTTGCACTTGCAATTTTTGGTATTTTTTTGAATATCAAAAAAAAATGTCAGTCAATGGCTTAGAGAAATATTGACATTTCTGAGAACGTTGTACCATGTTTGGCTGTCAAATATAAAAAAGCATTTTATAAATTCGTTTTTCAGTTTAATTCCAAGTATGCGAGTAGCAATGCACTAAAAATAGAATACGTTTAATCGCTTCAAGCAAAAATCAAAATAGGTTATTTTAATGTGAAACAACCTAACGAAGCGCGTGTACGACTAGCGACTCACCCTCGCTTTGCTTCGGGTTCGTCCCTAGGCAAAAACAAATTTATCCCACGGTAACTGTACATTTTTCCGGGATGATATATAGCCTATAGCCTTCCTCAGTAAACGGGCTATCTAATGCAAAAAGAATTTTTCTAATCAGATTAGGAGATCCCGAGATTAGCGCGTTCAAACAAACAAACTCTACCTCTTTTTTTAAATAAATAAATATGTTGGGACATTAACACACAGCGCCATCTAATTCCATGGTAAGCTACGAAGCTTGTGTTATGGATACCATATAGTTAATACACTACACACATATAGCTTTAAATACATACATATCTATACTAATATTATAAAGCTGAAGAGTTTGTTTGATTGTTTGTTTGTTTGTTTGTTTTTTTGGTTGAACGCGCTAATCTCAGGAACTACTGGATGGAATTGAAAAATTCTTTTTGTGTTGGATAGTCCATTTATTGAGGAAGGATTTAGGCTATATATCATCCCGGAAAAATGTACGGTTCCCGTGGGATAGAGTTGTTTTTGTCTAGAGACGAACCCGAAGCGAAGCGAGGGTGAGTCGCTAGTTATAAATATAAACACACATGACTGGAGTAAAAACATTCGTGCTCATCACACAAATGAATGCCCCCAGCCGGACTAGAACCCACGACCGCTGGCACAGCAAGTAGGGTCACTACAAACTGAGCTTAACGTGTCGTCTTTATAATATTAGTATAGATATAAATTTACGATGAATTGATACGGAGTTTTAAACATTGAGTTGCGGAGACCTGGTAAAGTTCACAACACACGGTGCTCTATCACTATCAAGATATTGTTTTCCAAAGTTCAAAGGCTGCAGTTTTTACTGCTCGCGTAGTTCGAACAATAGAAAACAACTTCATATATCTTTGATCTTCCTTTGTACATGGAGTTATGTTTCGAAAATATTTTTCTAATAATTTTTAAAATGTGCATTCTAACATCTGTATTGTGAGAGATTGAGATAAAACTCATATCTTGTTATCAATTCTTGATTTTGTTCCCCAAATGACAACTTACTATAACTATAGGTACATTTTCTAAAAATATATTAAATTACTAACGACTCATCCTCGCTTCGCTCGGGTTCCCTAGCTTGATTTCCCATACAAACTTTCATCCCCATTTTCACCCCCTTAAGGGATGATTTCCAGGATAAAAATGCTATTCTATCCTATGTCCTTCCCAGGGCCTCAAACTCTTCTTACCAAATTTTATCTAAATCGTTTCAGTAGATCTAGAAATTACCCCCTACAACGACACAAACTCACAAACTCACAAACTTTACCTCTTTATAATATTAAGTATATACATATATTATGTTTTCCAGGTTTTTGGGAAAAATGCTATGAAAGGGACAACTTCAGAATGGGATCAATTAAATTTACGGCACTAGGTACTATGTAGTAGATTTTTGTTTTCTACATTCTTAGAACATTTACTCAGTAACAATATTGACGTTTTCGTTTGTTTTTCAAAACAAAGAAAATGGCGAAGCGTAGTTTAATTATTTCGTGAGTAAAGGTATTCTATTCTATTCGTTGTTTGTAAAATTTGTTTATTAGATTATTTAAATAATATTTAACAGTTATTGTACCGCTAACTGACCAATAGTTTAACTACTTAAAAGATGAGTGCACAATAATACAAAATAATTCAAAAATCTTTTTTTCTGAGAGCATATTTTTAAGATAATATGAAAGTCTTGTTTGGGATAACTAAATAGGCCTAACAAGGGACGAAAAAGTAATGGTCGAGGCAGGACTTAAACGCCCCATTAAGACGAGGGAGGTTCTGTTGGGTTTTATTACTGAATTCTCTAGCCGGTGAGTCCCATATATTACATTTAAACACGTCGGCTAGATTATGATTATGTAGGGTATATTATATTATTTATTGGAGGTGTATCAATTAACGATTAAAAAACATAAGAGCTTCTGTAATAATTGCTAAGAACTTGTTTATAATATGTCCCTGTCATGACGATCAATGTCCCATTCAAGACCACGCCGTCATGAATTGGACATAACTCAAGAATGATTAAATTTGACTTTAATGCTACAATGTTTCAGAAACATATTGTTTTTGGTTGATATATTGAAAGATAAATAAATAAAGTATCGTACCGTACATTCTGCTGGAATAAAAAGTAGCCTATTTATTATTAAATGTATGAACTATATTATTGTAAAGTTTCATTAAAATCCAATCAGTCGTTTTTGTGTAGTAAGCTGTATAAGTTACTATAGTTTTTTAACTATCCCACGGGAATCTTTAATTTTAAAGGATGAAAAGTATCTAAGGTGTTGACTGGGTATAAGGTACCGCCATACAAAATTTCATTTAAATCGGCTCAACAGTTTTGGAGATTAACCCGTACTAACAGATTAACAGACAGAGAAACAAAAAAAAATGAAAAAAATCTGAATTTGTTCTATTTCCCTTCTTACATCCCCCTGGCTCGGTTTTTTTCTTTGTTTTTTCTTTGTACAGACATTCGACCTCTACAGTTTTATTATATGTATAGATTAGATTTATAAATTGTGTTTTCGACATGAAAGGGATAAAAACACTTTCCTATCAAGCCAGTTGAGTGCGATTTACTAATTAATAATGATTTGTACTAAATTCTCCTTTTGTTATAAAACTCAATACCAATTATATTAAACCAATTAAAATGATAAATAATTGTATACAAATGAAAAGCCGAGCCTACATTAAGCGTAATCTTCTTAATTACAATATCAAATTAAATCTAGAAAGTTTTGAAACAGAAAGGGAATGGAACTTGTAGCACTACGAAATGCATAATTAAGATCTCCACAATCCAGATATGAATAATAAATTGGAGATTCTTTTGAGTTGTGAAACTCGGCTTTATTGGGGCTAATAAAAGTTTAGGGCAGAGCTGCGTTGCGACTTATAAAAGTACTTTTGCTTTCATGCTCTGAACTCAAAATGATTTGGTACGAAATCTAAGGTGTGGGTGCTAGAAGCGATAAATCATATTATATCCTACTTTTTTAATGATTTTCGTACATTATAGTTGAAGTTTTTTCTCCTAAAATACCTGTATTGCGATATCTATCTAATATATTTAAATGAGCAATTCTTTTTTTTTTTTAATTTATTTAATTATACCGGCGATCTCCGAAACGGCTCTAACGAATTCGCTGAAACTTGGCATGTATAGGTTTCCGGGTGCGAAAAATCGATCTAGAATGGCCTGGGTAAACGCGTGTTTTCGAGTTTTTATGCGGTTTTCTTTCGTATAATTCCACGCACGATATATTCGATAATTTCTTACGTTTAGACATAAGCATCGTGGCTAAGCGGCCAAGACGCGAGATTGATAATCACATGTGATCGCCCGGTTTCGAATCCCGGTCGGCTATAAAGCTTTTACTTTTGTTTTTTTTTTGTTTTATTTTTGTATTTATTCAAGTTTTTTTTTTTTTTAAAGATAAAATTGTTCTTTTGGCCAAAAACTCCCAGTGGGGTAAGTAGTTTAACCTGATATCTTAATCACTATTCTATTTGAATAAGTATTTTATATTATAATAGTATAAAGACGACACGTTAAGCTCAGTTTGTAGTGACCCTACTCGCTGTGCCAGCGGTCGCGGGTTCGAGACCCGTTGGAGGTTCATTTGTGTGATGAGCACGAATGTTTGTACTCTAGTCATGATTGTTTATATTTATAATATGTATGTATTTAAAGTTATATATGTGTAGTGTATCAACTATCTGGTATCCATAACACAGGCCTCGTAGCTTACCATGGAACAAGATGAAGCTGTGTGTTAATGTCCCAACATATTTAATACTAGCGACTCATCCTTGCTTCACTCGGGTTCGTCCCTAGCTTGCTTGCCAATAGACAATTTCATTACCATTTTCATTAGATTGCCCCTACAACCTCACAAACTCACAAACTTTACCTCTTTATAATATTAGTATAGATTTAATTTAATAATAAATAATATCAATGACGTAAAGATTGTTAAGGTTTAACGTATTTATACTTAAAAACGACTTCGCATAACTTTTTGTTAGATTTATTTTCGGAGACAAGGACTCTTGCAAGGGATTGTACTTTATATTGTAAGTATCCACAAATCCGGAGGTCACGCGGTCGAGACACTCAATAAATTAGTATCCGTGGATTATGAAAGGGAATTTACCCGGTATTTGAGTTATTGCAGAAAGATTTGAGCCCAACTCGCCAGGATTGGCACTTCGGGGGATTCAGGGCGGCTTAATTTATGGCTGTGTAATACTATGTTTGTATTTTGTTAGAATATATGACAAAAAATTAGTTTTTTCAACTCTTCATTTTTTTCTTTACGATATTAACTTTTTTACGGTTCCTTACCTCAAAAGGTAAAAAAGTTACCCTTATAAGATCTCTTGTCCGTCGGTCCGTCTGTCTGTCCGTATGTCACCACCGATTTTCTCAGGAACAGGTGGACCTAGCAAGTTGAAATTTATACCAGGTACTGAGGTCTATAGTCCCTGTTAGGTGTATAAAAATCAAGGTCCTATGTCAACACGATAAAAAGACATGGGCAAATTGAGATTTTCGCGAAAACTTGTAAGTACCCAAATTTACCTAAACTTTCAACTTTTTTTGTATTTCGGAATTTTCCTTTTACTTGTGCTGTTAGACCTTACTTTTAATCAAAATTGACAATTCTAGGTCAACCGGAAGTACCCTATAGGTTATGGGTCGAAAACCTATATGGTAGGTCCCATTGACCTAGAATCACGAAATTTGGCAAAAAGCTAGGTATGCAGCAGGTAAAGCAACACAAATATGGGGAAAAATTCCAAAAAATAAAAAAAAAGCTAAAAATTAAAGTTAAACCGATTTCCTACAAATTACGAAACCCTCGGTTTTGATAGAACCTAAGTGTTTTTCGAATAACATATCAACCCACACTTGATCAGCAATGTGGACTAGCGGATGTATTATTATTGTGTTGATTTTATTTAAAGTTATATATAAAAGCGTTATATAATATTAAATATGTTTTCAATTCATTTTTTTTGTTAATGGCTACAAGACGTGCCAGTTGAGAACAAATTACTTCGCCAATGTTACGTAGAATGGAGAAGGTACGAAGTATAAAGTTTATTAAACATTTCTCAGCGTTTTGAACGTTCGCAAATATTTCATATAACATCGAACCCACGATATCCCTCGTAACGAGCATTGCTCGACATGCCGCATTATCCAACATTCAATTTCGATTTAAACATTATTATCAATCATAATATGTAGTTTGTTTTATGTCAATATTTGTGCCCACATTCGATTCATCAAATATTTATTTTGATACTATATAGAAGTGTTGAAATAACACAGTGTCAATACATTGGTATTGTTTTAATATGAAATACCACATATTGATGATGACACCGCAAAGTAATTATCAAATTACAGAAAATATTTATAATAGACAATTTAGATGTATTTGTGTTACGTATTAGGAATTTAGATGGAATAGTATGATATTATATGAACAGTCTATATTTGGCTATTATCCCCAGTATTATGTTAGTAATATTATTAGTCTAGATATTTCGTCGCCTGTATCATAGATCAATATACGATTCAAAGGAATTATATTTGTCTTTAGGATGCTATTGCTTTACTAAAAACTGTGATTCAGTAAACATTTGAGAAGAAGTATGGAACCATAGCTGAATTCACTGTGTTTTAAGAGGTATTAATAAAAAATATTAAAAATCCAATTTTGTATTAAAATTTAAACACAAAAGTTTTTGATTAATGTATGAATCTTATTGAAATGAATCAAATAAGATGAAACTTAAAGAGGTTACTATTAGCCATTGAAGAGTTAATGAGCTCTTCAAGACTTCACTGACGACTTTACTTCAAGATTCACTACCATTGACGTACTACTATTATTGAAATAATAGCCTCTTAAATAAATAAATAAATATGTTGGGCCGTTTAACACACAGCTCCATCTAGTTCCATGTTAAGCTACGAGGCTTGTGTTATAGATACTGGATAGTTGATACTCTACACATATATAACTTTAAATACATACATATTATAAATATAAACACCCATGACTGGAGTGCAAACAGTGCTCATCACACATATGAATGCCCCCAGCGGGACTCGAACCCACGACTGTTAGCACAGCAAGTAGGGTGTCGTCAAAAGCGTTTAAGTAAAAAAGTACCTAAGCACATGCTTAGACGTAAACAACATAGCAGCTTTTCCCCAATAACATATTTTATTAAATATGGCAGTTAAACCCATAATATTTTAGTGGCATCACGTTATAAACTGATAAAGCTAACAAAAGGCCAAAGCACAATTTCAGAGACAAGTGAACGTGTAATATATTTTTGTGGCATTGTTCATGAACGCCTTTGTCTAGGACACCGTTAATCATTGTCAGTAAACGATAAGCGGACGAAGTGATGACCGGAGTATACGAAAATACCAGTGACCACTCTCGTGAGAATAATGCGGTGTACTCAGTAAGAAAAGGATAAAATAAAGTGTTTCAACTAGAACTACGTTTAAAATCTTTATATTTGTACGTCTTCTGGCGTAGTGGCCTGAGCTTGTACTTTTATGTTAGAAGTCGCATGTTCGAATTCTGCTCGGGACTAAGTTTTATATGGGCCATATAAGTATACATATATATCAAGCTGTGTGACTGTATTTATTATGTATATTGTAAATATATTTTAAGGAACCTCAAACGATTTTAATTATTTACTGTTCTTAATAATGACCACTTAATATTTAATTGTTATTACATCTATTTACCATCAAATATTGCTCAAATTTGGTCCTAAATCATGAAACTTTGCAAAAAAGGTGAAGTTGAGCACTAAGACTAATTATTTTTTTTTAAAGGATGAAAAATTTGTTTAACAAGTTTTTATTCTTGAAGCTAGACAGTGGATGTTAGTACAAATCTCAGAAGGCATATTTACTATATATAAACACTTATTTGACGTGCTGAAGAATCGAACCCATAGTGACATTAAATTTTTTTTGCATTTTTCTGGCTTAAAATAACTATGAAACTCAAATAATCATTTCATGCTCGCTTTGGCCACCTATCATCTGCAAAATCTCGTGTATTATTTCTTGTGATTGACGCACAAAGGCGATAAGTAAGAATAAATAGTTTTTGCGATTGCTCCAAGATCGTTCATCAATCGGACGTGTCGATAAACGGACCAAGAATAACAGGGCCACACGCGTCGTCGTCAGCATTCGTCAGTTAAATGCTGATTTATTTTACTTTATGTATGAGTTATTATTACTTTCTTAAAAAATGAGTGTTTGATATTTTAAATAAAACTATTTTTTCGCACTTTTTCGCTGATTTATTTTGATTTTTGGTTCTCGACGTTTCAAATGCTTTACAGCAATTATTCTGTAGGTTCTCCCGTAGCCATGATTACTATAAAGCAATTGAAGCGTCGGAAACCAAAAATCTAAATAAATCGTAGAAAAAATTGGAAAAGACAGTTTTATGAGTCATTCGTTTTCGAAATAATTAATTTTTATCTAAAAAAAACTATATTGACTTTAAAATTACAAAAGTAAATAATATACCCTTTGGTGTACATTTAACTTTTATATCAAGCTTCTGCTAAAAATTCACAAAAAATACTGAAAAGTATATTTGGCCTAACTCAAAATTATATAAAGACCTAAGATTTGCAATTACATATGCCAGCCACTAAGCCAGTGAGAGAGAATACACACAGAAACTTAATACCCACATTACTATATAACACCTAAATTCCGACACAGCGAAGGACCCAATGAATAAATATAATCTATGTTGAAATTGCAAAAAAATACGAAAAACCCTAGAATATATGATATAGTGTCTTCGATTCAGTCATAACATGTAAATAGAGTAGACCAATCAAGATATTTAACCTGATTAAAAAAAACATGCCCCTGAAAACGTCAAACAGATATCTCAAAAACGGAGAGATGATTCACTAATTTCTCCATCTTCTGCAAAACAACAACCAACACAATTCATCTCCAGATCTGCATGAAATCCCCGAATACTAAAAACAACCCAGCGTAATGAAATATGTTACAGCATAACCAAATATTATCTTTTGATAAATAAACTGAGGCACTCATGTTCAGCTCTCAATTATAATTTCATTAGAACAAGCGTTATTACGTTATACGTCGCCGGAGGATATCGCGACGGAATGATTCTAACGAGGGCTACGATTAGATGGAGAAGGATTTTATTTAATGAAAATGTATAGTAGAAATGGCAGTTGTATTTATTATGATTTCTTTTTCCATTAACTTTCTAACTTCAATCGTAATGTTATTGCGAAATAGTCAAGCGATTTCTGTGTTTGTTTAAATTCAAATTGAGGTGATATTACTCGTGAAACAGATTATTGGCCAGACAGTGCAGTGTATAATGTATTTTTTTTTATATCAATACACAAAATAATTTATATGGCATAGTTCATATAGATTCAGATAGTATTCAAATAACTATTAAAAGAAAAAAAAAAGAGTGCGTGTATGAATGTGTACGCAAGAAGTAAAGCTTCTATAGGTTATCGGTACTCTTTATGAAATTCAATTTATTTTTTAAATAATTAGGATAGGTGAGATACTAAAAAAATAATTAAATAAGGTATATTAGGCATGTTACAATCATATATTTATAGAATATCATTTAAGGAAAGAATATAATATTATATATCATTTGTCAGCCAATAACAACGGTTACCATGGCAACAAACGTACGTACATTTTTTCGTAACGCATTCACCAGCTTACTCCCCAAGTCAAGCGTGCGTAAAGAAGTTTTACTTCAAGACACATTTGGCAAAGATATCGCATTACATATACAAAAAACGATAACCGAATCGAGTAGTCTTCTTTAAAGTATGAAACATGTCACTAGTCTATACATATAATAAAATTTTAACTGAGTCGAATCTGTACATTAAATATTTTTTGAAAACTCTTATTGAAATAGTCAATAATATCGGTACAGAAGCCGAATCTATAGTTTTTAGAATTTTTGTCTGTCCATCTGTGACCGCATCATGAGAAAACGAATGAACAGATTTTGATTAAATTTGGTATGATAATAGCTGATTATCCGGTTCAATATATAGGCTACTTTTTACTGCGGAAAAATATCTCACTTCTGAGAAATCCATATTAATCCTTAACCGTTAACATATAATAGGGACGAACCAAAGCGGAGCGAGGGTGAGTCGCTAGTATCTACCTACTAAATATCTATTTAGATAACCAAAATGAATGGATTGAGATAAATGATTTCCTACTTCACTTAAAAATAGGTTTGTGAAGCGAAACAGCAAGCAATAATAATTTTTTTTTACAAATATGACATTAACTAACTCGATTTGCTATCAAATATGAATTTGATTACATTCATAATTTCTAATTTATGTGATATCAACTCGAAATACAATCCAATACACATTCGAAAATATTACATTATTGTGTACAAAAAATATAATAAATATTGGATGAAGTCTCCTTTTAGAAATTGAAATCGTCCACTTATCTATTATTAACTTATCTGCAAAGTAAAATTTGTAATGGAGGCGCGGCAATAAAAACAATTTTCGATTTGCCGGCACTTAATTATTAAGTCAATTTTCCAGACTGCAATACCGCTCTCACCTTTATTGTTTTATGATCGATGGCTTCAGTGACAGGAACAAATGGATGAGGAATTCTATAAGCATTTGTTTGCTATCGAATTGTAATTTGTAGATGAGATGATGGAATGCTTTCTTGAAGTGTCGATCAAATTGTGCTATGATATTACCACAGTGTACTAAAAAATAACAGTGGGCTATCGCCTTTGATGTTTGAAGAAAAGCCGACAACGCGTAGCGTACTTCGCATTACGCAGGGTTGTTACAGTTTTTTTTTTGTAATTTAATTAAAATATAATATTATTATTTAGTTATTTATCGAAGTTCTTCATAGCAAAGAATACAAAAAGGCATTTCGCGGAGGCAAATTCAAATAGAGTTGTACAAAATCTCATATAATAATAATAATAAGCCTTTTATTTATTTAATAAAAAATAAAATATACAATTGGTTTAACAATTATTTGATTTGATTGAATGAATATTTTTATGTGACATTATAATTAATTTAATGAATAACTAGATAATTAAATGAAATAAATTAAGTTATAATAAATATAAATTAAATCTAGCAAATTATATTACATAAGTCAAATTGAATTTAGTTATATATAAATTTATATTATATTTTCAATTTTTTAGCAAAGTTAGTTTTATATGATATAATGTAATTAATAGATTTCCAAATCACCTATCATAAATGGGCAACGGACAAATATTTTCGGTTTCTAGATTTACTGGATTTGAAATTTCTGTTATTAAACTAAATTATGTAAAAAATCCTCATCCTAATAAATAATTTTAGCAAAAAATATATAATATAGCACAGGTAGTATGAACCATTTTAATTGCTTACAAATTAAAATAAACGCGCGACAGCCCTTAAAGTCGTGTCCCGAGCTGCTAACTAATTCGGGCGGCAGAAATGTATGCAGCTCGGGCTCGCCTTCCCGCGTCTCACCTCTCACACCCCGCACGATTGCCCTGTCTAGACGGCTTCGTTGAATGACTGTATAGACTGTGATATTACCAACTAGTTGGTATTCTGCGGTTTTGTTTGTAGAGTATTTTGACTTAACCTGACGACTATTAAATTTGTCTCTTGGAATCGTTGTGATTTGAAACTCGATGAAACGAAAATGAGACACTAAAAAGAGACAAATATATAAATATATAAGATTAAGTCGGCGAGAGAATGTGATAGAATACATTGCCATGTTGCCATGGTAACCGTTGTTATTGGCTAACAAATATATAATAATATATTCTTTCCATATATGATATTCTATAAATATATGATTGTAATATGCCTATTTTAATTATTAATTTGTTTTAATTTAATTGCGATATTTACCAAAGAAGTTTTACGTCAACCGTGCGTAAAGTTTACACGCACCCATTTTTTATTTATTTATTTGTATAAAAACGACTACATTATAGAGGTCGAAATATTCTTGTTATTTAAACTACTACCGACCTGCCCTCGCTGCACTCGGATGCGTACTTCGGTGATTGACGGTAGACTGTATATTTACTCGTCATACTAAATTTTCAGCCGTTTTAACTTCACGTTAAAACGTAACGTAACGTAACAAACATACACTCATATATATTTTGTCCATTTAAAATATTAGTTGGATTATTTGTATAACAATGAAATTTTATATTTATTCCTTATAAAATAATTTCAGGCATTTTTGTTCAATAATCAATAACAAAAGATGTAAAAATAATTAATTTAGTTTCCTTTACATCTCATATATAACAAAAAATATAAATACTTTAGTTTGGTTAAATGACAAAGTTAAAGTTAATGCATATTTTAAAATTGTCTCAGAGCTTATCTTTTATCTATTTATTTATTTCATTAAGGAGTTACATAAATGTCCTTGTATTCAACCCTTTTTTACGTCCCACTGCTGAGCCCGGGCCTCCCTTCAATACTAGTGTAATCAGGCCATAGTCCACCACGCTGGCCAAGTGCGAGTTGGCGGACTTCACATGTCTTTCGAAAACTTGTTAGGTTCTCTCAGACATGTAGGTTTCTCACGATGCTTTCCTTCACCGTAAGGCTAAGTGGTTATTATGGTAGAAATGATTCGCACGTGAAAATATCAGAGGTGCGAGACCCGGGATTCGTACCCGCTTCACTCGGTTTCCAAGCGAGCGCGTTACCACTGAGCTACCACTGCCACATAAATGTACTTATGTAGTTTAAAATCGTAATATACATACATATAATTATTATAAAGCAGTGACACGACCTCGTAATCAAGCTAGTATATTACAAGAACTTCTTGATGTACCGAAATAAAAAGGTTATATTATGTATTAATAGCACTTTCCAGCCCATAAATTATTCTTAAGCAAGACATCCGTTGCTCCGCTACTGAGAGAAGGACAAACCAACAAACAAAAAATACACTTTCACAATTACTAAATAAGCAGGATTCGACACGTGACCTGCATCAAGAAATGCGACTTCAATATCGGTCTCTGGGGAAATTTTAGAACATATACCTTGTCAACCTGCTTCAAGGTTTAGGGAGCTAAATATTGCACAGCTGTAATGAATATGTGGAAAATATAACTGTCGTTTTTTTTTCTATTTTTTCTATTAAGGTTTCGTTATCAAAAGAAATATGTTTTTTTTTTTAATATAAGAGATGACTCCCTTATTTAAAAAATCGGTCAAGTGCGAGTCGTATTCGTATGCACGAAGGATTCCGTACCATCGTACATATACTTTTTATTAATATGATTTACTCTATGTATGTATCGATTAGGAACGTTAAAAAAAGTTTCTTATTTTTTTTTTATTATTTGTTGTTATAACGGCAAAAGAAATACACACTCTGTGAAAATTTCAACTCTCTACCTATTACGGTTCATGAGATACAGCCCTCTGACAGACGGACGGACGGACGGACAGCGAAGGCATAGTAATAGGTTTCCGTTAGCACCCTTCGGGTACGAAACCCTAAAAATGTCTGTGATAAGTAAATTTTCAAGTATTTTTTCAGTTCCAGTTTTAAAATTATAAGTGCACTAAATAAAATGATAAATTAGTCTTAATAATACAATATTTTCATGACTTATTATTCCAACTATATACTTTACAATGTACTTTAATTTTCCAACATGGTTCGTCGTTAGTTAAAATATTAGAAGTAAATGTAAATTATAGGAGTGAGCTTAATTATTTAAAAGCTGTTATTTCTTAAACCGTGTTAGTTGAAATTTCGTTTTCGCGTTTAAGTTTTGTTGGAAAGAGAAATTGAAAATGCGACATACTAATTTATTATATAACTTAGGTACGTTTAATAGTTTTTGAGCGGAACCCTAATTCTTTTTCTAAAATTAAATTAGCCCAGTTACTTCTTATAATATCAGCTATATACCAGTGAAAGTCCCGTCAAAATCAGTCCAGCCATTTCGGAGGTTAGCTGGAACAAACAGACAGACTGACTGACAGACAAAAAATTAAAAATTGTGTTTTTCGTATAAGTACCGTAAATAATTTCATATGCATTTAGTAAAAGGCTGTTATTTTAACATTACAAACAGACATTCCAATATTATTTATATAGACGTTTATTGATTTGTTTTCTTTATTCTTTTTAGTTTGTAACAAAGAAAGATCTCTTTGGTTGAGATATACATAGGATACTAGTACTTGCCAGCGGCTCCGCTTGTGTGAAAAACGCTGATAAAATCCAGGATATAATATGTTATCTTAATTCTGAATTTCATTTAAACTATTTCAGCGTGAAAAAGACGTGTTCAAGACAAAATTACTTACCCACAAACATTGTTATTAATAACTATCGACACACCACGCCACGCGCTTAAGCTAGTATAATATAAATTGTGTAAAGAATAAAGTCGATTTAGTACCAGTCATAAAGAGCGGCGGCTCTTCATAAAGAGCGGCTTTTTATGAACCAAATACTCGTACATGTGGCAGTGGCATAAACGGAACCCTTTTAATTTTATTCGTGTCCATCTGTATGTCACATACATTCTACTAAAAAAAGTCAGTCAGTGTCGCGGGACACCCGGTAGGAGTGAAGTTCGTGTCCCTGTATGCTCTTGGCTCATAAATTAAGCCATAAAAATTGTCACGAGTTCTAGGGTATCATAAACATGAAGCAACGTACATTGTATATTGAAACTCATCACATAAAAGTATGCATACAGCATAGAGTGCACTCAAATTTCTTACAGCATACATTATTTAACACTTATGATGGCCTCGTACTTAATAATGACGTTACATGGACTACTTTTTGTAAATAATAATTTCTCTTTCTGGAAGTCGGTAAAAAAGTGTCGTGACGGTTGTACGGTTTCCGTCTAGTTTTCACATACCAAGTGTGCCGAGTGTAACGAACTTCGTTCCGAAAAGAAGCATTATATTATAATCGAAATTATGATAGTAGATGTGGTAACACGCATGTCACATAATATAAAACAAAGTCGCTTCCCGCTGTCTGTCTGTCCCTATGTATGCTTAGATCTTTAAAACTACGCAACGAATTTTGATGCGGTTTCTCTTTAATGGATAGAGTGATTCAAGAGGAAGGTTCATATGTACATATAATACATATTATAGTACTGAAAAGCCGAGAAATTTAATGATTTGTATTTCATACTAACCGGTAAAACGTACCAAGGGACGAAAACGAACAAACCGAGGTTGGGTCGCTAGTCACTTATAAATCGCTATATATCGGTGTATTTGTATCGCGTCATACTATATTTCCACCTGGAAATCGAATCCAGGCCTTCCAGTGAAAGCATGCTAGTTGTATACATCACACTACGCATACCTCTGTTCCGTAACAAAAGTAATGTTCAATATATATTATTTTATCATATTATAAATTGCGAAAACGTCATTGTCACGTGATGTATTGTCCATGTGACAGTAAACATGTCGTTAGATATTCGTATTATTGATTAAATGTCAGGATGGAAATATTTTCTTAGAACGGCTCCAGTTGTTCGCGGTTTTTGTAGTCAGTGAGTAATGGTCTTTAACGTTTTTTATTCTTAAACTTGGAAGAATTGAAAATTAGATTTATTTAAAACGCTCTAACACTTGCTATGGAAGGAATTTACTTCATCTACTGCTGTAACGGTTTCAGTTATCAGCCTTTCAGATTTTACAGTCTGATTATGAAAATTGTAAAAAATTAAAATTTAAAAACATTGTAAGGTATTTTGGTGCCATTTTTTGTATTTTCGAACATATTGTATAATTTTGTGGGTAGGTACTGTCTATATCAACTATATAATGACCTTTAAGATGTCTGAAACCTTAGTCTCTCCCGTGACCATGATTACTGTAAAGTGTTCGAAACGACGGGAATTAAAACTTAAAATATTTTCGCTAAAAAATCCGAAAAAAATTTTTTTTTTTAACAAGCTTGGTTATTAATTACCTTTAGACATTTAATTTTGATATACATGCGACAATAATATTTTCTGTTTTTGCTTCGGGGTGTCGTGGTTAAGTTCATAAACGATGCCATTAAGACGAGAAGGAGAACGGGCTTCTAGCCCGTGCGTTCCACAAAACCACTTGTGTGCATACAGGTAGATTACATAAACGCATTTCCCAACGTTAAAAAAGATATATTTTAATCTACGTATCACACGAGTGTTATAGGACTACATATATTACACTATGCCATTATGTTATGTACTTATTCATAAAATAAAACCTTATACGTATATCCACTAATCAGTAGTCAAATCAAATTCATTCTAGACTAGTTTAGTTAAAGACAAATCTAACAAAACTAAAGTTTCTGATTTACTATTTGGCTAAAGAACCCCAACAATATAGGTTAAAGCGCAAATTTCGCAGATCAAGATTAAAAACAGCTATAGCATCCGTACTTCCGCCCTCGCCACCTGCACTTGGGCATCCACATCTTGATTGTTTAAAATCTCAGCGTATTCCTTTGATAAGATTTATGTGCTGCCGTTGACACTTAATTTCGTCCGTGTTTACTTCGCGACGGGGATTTCACATTTCCGGAGCAGTTTCTTTGCAAACTCTAAATTGTACGTGTATATTTTGGACTTTGGTTATCCCTTTATAGAAGTTTAATATCTACTTTTATTAATCATTTCCTAACATTGTTGACGTGTAAATATGTCTATATGTTTGTCTTTCTATGGTGCATTCATAGGTTTGCTTATAAGTGTCTTTAAACTTTCATAGTCACTACTAATATTGACATGATGTAAATTGTGCAAGGGGATATTTACCATATTTACTATGGTAATATTGCCCAGTAATACGCTGAATTGGCAATATGTTTAGAGCATTTTTTTAAACCAAATATCAATCTCATATTCTCTGTCAATCTTACATAGTTTAGAGATTGAAAATTATAAAATATTTCACGATTTTTTAATGGAGATTAGGCTAATATCTTCGGACGAAGTCTTCGTATAATTGAAATAGAACTTCACTTACATGTTACTGTAAGTTCGTTAAATCATCAATTATACGTTTGCTTCCTCCTCGATATTAGCATAGCAATCACGTCTTTTTAAGAGTTTACGTTATTTCGGTACAGTTGATACTTTGTTACTGCAAGCCTCATGGTATACTCCAGTTTACATACCCCATCCCCCTCCCTCCCCCCTCCCAACTATCTCCACACAAAAAATCACGCCAATCCGTCAAAAAAAAGAAGGACAAACAAACAAACGTACTTTCACATTTATAATATTAGCATGGATTTTATAATATTATGTAATAAATATTATCTATCGCATGTTATTCTTAAAAATATGAATCTAAATTCTTAAAAATCATCAAAGAAAAGATATGCTTTTGTTACTTTATTACGTAGAAGAATAATAAAAAAGATTTGCACGTGTAATATTATAATTAAATGATTGTGTAGCAGTTGATTTGCCTAAGGCTTTTATCCCAACATAATATCCTTCGATCTTCAATCGAACATCAAAGTTCAAAGAAAACAAACAGTAAATAGTCAAAAGAGGTTTTCTGTTCAGACTTGAACTCGCCTGTAAATAAATGCTTATTTAAAAATAATTATACAATATACATGTTTTAGTCTCAACAGTTTTCAAAATGAGATACAAATAATTAATTGGACCTTTGAGTGATGTCTGTTAGTTTTTTTTTAGTATTTTAGTTAATTTATTTCGTGTATCTCGAAAACAGCTCTAACGATTTAGATCAAATTTTGTATTCAGATAAGGTTTTGCTGTTTAAGTTTATAGACAGATATTTTTATCTGTATAGATATAGTTTATCTATATAGATAGTTATTTTTTTTTTTAGACACTATTTCACAAAAAAAATCGCCATACATTCACTCAATTACTACTATCTAAAGTACTTATAATATTAAGATCTAGATAACACTTCTAATATAAGCTCATATTGTTGATGGAAAATTATGAAATATCCATAGTAACGTAATTGCAATTATGGGAAGTCTAAAATACATCGAACTTGGGATATTGCAAAACTTTGTGTAACTAATTATAATAATTGGTGTTTATTGTATCCAAAAGTTTCCTTTATATATTTAGCGAAGTAGAAAATTAATAATTTATATTGTACTTGCGATCCATCCATGTTCCGCTTACTGCTAACTTGACTTCGTACTTTATACTAACTTTTGGTGAAGTAGTATCAATCGGATAACACTTGTTGAATAATTATAAAAAACTAGCGACTCACCCTAGGTTCGCTCGGGTTCGTCTCTGTGTTGTTTCCCCATATAAACTTTTATCCCCATTTTCACCCACTTAAAGGATGATTTCTGAGACAAAAACTATCCTATGTCCTTGAGAGTCTCAAACTATCTTCTTACCAAATTTCATGTAAATCGGTCTAGTAGTTTTTGAGTTTATTCATTACAAACATACAAAAATACAAATCTTTATGATAGTAGTGTAGGTATTATCTATTATACCATTCTAAGATAATCAATCTGTACTTTTTATCCCGGATATCATCCCTTAAAGGGATGAAAATGGGGATGAGAGTTTGTATTTCGAAGCAGCAAGCCAGGGATGAACCAGAGCGAAGCGAGGGTGAGTCACTAGTATCTAATATTCACGAAACAAATGTGTTGTATTTAAAATCTGAAATTAAATTAAATAAGATTCAGGAAAGGTACAACGATTAAACTTTATTGTTAGCATAAGAGTGAAAGCTAGCACTGCGGAGCAAGTAACACGTTAAAACTTGATACGTAGCAAGAATGTATTGACAGAGAATGTTACACTAGTCTTGGAAGTAAAGAATGGATTGAGGTATCACGAAGATCGTCAATACATTGCACACACAAAAGTATTGCACTTTACTTACACACTTAAAAATTAAAATATATCCGCAAAATAATCCGAAATGATAGTTCTACATTATTTGCTTAGACTTTTCGAATCAAAGGCCCGGAGGCAGATACACAAAATTGAAGTGTCTATTTGTAATGTCAAAATAACAGCTTTACACTAAATGCATATGGTATTATATACGGTACTTATAAGACACAATCATTAAAATTTTTGTCTGTCTATCTGTTTGTTTCGGCTAATCTCCGAATCAGCTGGACCAATTTTAGCGGAACTTTCACTGGCAGATGGCTGATGTTATAACGAGTAACTTAAGCTACTTATATTTTAGAAAAAGAATTAGGGTTTCGCTCAAAAAAATTAAAACGTACCTAGGGACGCATCCGAGCGAAACGAGGGTAAGTCGCTAGTTTACTCTATACTTCAATATTTTTAGTATGCCGCAAAATAACTTTATCTTTGATATTATACAAATGAAATACTTACGTAGTTTAAATATTATAAGCTCTACAATACTTAAGAGTATTCTATTGTATGCACATCGCGCAATGCAATAACAAAGTGGATGCGAGAGGTGTAAAGCCTAACTCTGCTACAGAAATCCTTGCTTAAAGGCGTTTGCAAAAAGTTCTGCTCGGATTTATTTCGCAAGTTCGTGCAACTTTATATCTTAAGTTCAATTGTTTCATGTATTTTATTCACTTTCCAACAATATTCACATACAAAGAAATCATATGATCTACATTACTTGTGACTGAGATAGCGTGTTTATTTATTCTCTCCTTCTCTTTCTTTTCAACTAATAATAATAATAATAATAAATATGTTGGGACATCAAACACACAGCACCATCTGGTATGGTAAGCTACGAGGCTTGTGTTATGGATACCAGATAGTTGACACACTACACATATATAACTTTAGACATACATATTATAAATACTAGCGACTCACCCTCGCTTCGCTCGGGTTCGTCCCTAGGTACGTTTTACTGCTGAACTGAGCTGAACGTTGATAAGTCAGTCAGTGAGTCGCGAGTAGTAAAAATAGTAATTGCGAATGTACCTTAGGTGATAGACATATAATATTGCGAACGTGCCAGTATAACTTTTTAAGATCTACAATTTTCTAGTACATTGTTTTGATCTATCTCTTAAGGTTCAGCCAGCGTTAGCCATATAAACTTCTAAGGACGACTCAATAGAACCAGTCATTGCGTTTTCCCGCGGGAACGAAAAATGTGCCTGTAGTAAAAGGTATCCTAAATGTTGACTCGAGTAATAAGCTATCACTATACAAAATTCAATTGAAATCGGTTCAGTACTTTTTGCGTGAAACGCGCACATCGATTTAACTATGTTAGTTTTGCTATAGGTATAGATAAGAATAGGTATTGCGAGTATACCTTGAGAGATAGACATATACTGTTGTAGATATTTCTGTTGGCCTTTTCAAGATCTACAATTTTTTAGTACGTTGTTTTGATGTATGTCTTTAGGTTTAGCCAGCGGAGGGTTCCTAAGGAGGACTCGATAAAACTAGTTATTGCGATTTCCCGCGGGAAACAAAGATTTTCCAAAAGTAAAAGTTATCCTAAATGTTGACCCGAGTAATAAGTTATCAGTTCACAAAATTTCGTTGAAATCGGTTCATTACTTTTTGCGTGAAACGCGTACAGACAAACAGACAAACAGACAAAAAAATTAATAACTATTGTTTTGGGGTCTACATCGTATACGTAATACATTACAGTCATTGTTTTTAAAAAATATTTCAAGTACAGATTTCGCTAAGTTACTCCTTTATTATAGTATAGATAATCACCCATGGCTGAAGTATAAACATTCGTGCTCATCACACAAATGAATGTCTCCACCGGGACTCGAACCCGCGACCGCTGGCAGAGCAAGTAGGGCTACTACAAACTGAGCCAAATGTGTTGTCAAACTGTAAATTGGATCAATACTAAAACATGTGAAAACGAAATCTTTATATAGTCAATGTAAGCATATTATATCCGTACATACATCGAATTGCAATTTTAGCTAAATTAAAATTCCCCATTGTATACTCCATTCTCTAAATATCTTATTTGGGATTAATTCAGAGTCGAACCTCGGACCAGAGGCTTAGTATTAGAAACTAAAATTACAATAAAACGTCGTATCATTATAATAATTATTCAGTAATAGGTTTTTTAATATCTTTTTATGAATATTTCGATTTTGTATTATTATCAATACATTATTATCAATACATTATTATCAATAGTGATCGCCGCGTGGTTAAAAATCAACCATAATTCATTAAGTTATATATTTTTTGTCTCGCGTATATTACAATATTCATCTATTCTCAATTTGACCACAGACTTTGACAATAAACAAAAGAGAATATGCGTGTGTGTGTCAAATACATGGTAGTGTGTGTAATGTTTTTTTTTATTGATTTAATGTATTTTTTATGCATAATTTTAAAAAAATATTAGCATTCTGCTCTCCTTCTCTAAATAAACTATAAGTGTGGGAAATTTCATACTCCTCCGTCCGCGCAATTTTCGTAAAAAGAAGTACAAAGCTTTTGCTTCACGTATTAATATATAGATAAAGATTTTTAAAATTTTATACAAATTATTTAAATCATTCACTCAGCCACTTTTTGCATCGGAATTTTGTTAAAATATTCGCAGAAGAGGTAAAGAGCACAGAATTTTGTTAAAATGCCAATCAAGTTTCATCTGTTGAACGGAGGATAAATATTTTCATAGTTAAAGGAAAAAAAAACATTGTATTTCATATAAAGATTGCTGACACATGAGTGATTTAAGTTATATTATTTATCTTCTACTAGAGCGAAGCGAGGTAGGTTTTACTTTTTTTTAAGCGGAACCCAAATTCCTTTTCTAAAATAAAAGTAGCCTAAGTTACTCCTTATAATATCAGTTATCTGCCAGTGAAAGTTCCGTTAAAATTGGTCCAGCCGATTCGGAGATCAGCCGGAACAAACAGACAGACAGACAAAAACTTAAAAAAATGTGTTTTTCTTATAAGTACCGTATATAATTCCATATGCATTTAGTATAAAGCTGTTATTTTGACATTACAAACAGATATTTCAATTTTATTTATGTGTATAGACTTCTACCAGCGACTCATAGTCATTTCGCTCGGGTTCGTCCCTTGGTATCTTTTAACAGTTAGTATGTAACAGAAAGACTATATTATATGATATATAACCTTCCCCAGTTAACGGGCTATCTAATGCAAAAAGAATTTTTCAAATCGGATTAGTCGTTCCTGATATTAGCGCGTTCAAACAAACAAACAAACTCTTCAGCTTTATAATATTAGTAGGTATAGCTTGATTATCCAATTTTCTTCTAACTTTGTGCTGTAAGATATATCGTACTTCCATAAACCTGGAATCCACACCATCAAATAATCAAAAGTCAAAGATAATAAACTCAAAATTTACATTTGTGGGACATACCTATGTGTGGAATATGAACACACACCGCCATCTAGTTCCATGGTAAGCTACGAGGCTCGTGTTATGGATACCAGATAGTTGATACACTACACATATATAACTTTAAATACATACATGTTATAAATATAATCATCCATGACTGGAATATAAACATACATGCTCATCACATAAATGAATCCCAGCGGGACTCGAACCCGCGACCGCTAGCACAGCAAGTAGAGCCACTACAAGCTGAGCCAAACGTGTCGTCTATCTAAAAAATTGCCAACGATATAATCATTAAAAAATCCAAATGTCATATTATAATATGTATAATACAACGAATATGTGTAGTAATATTAAAACAAGGCTGGCGGCTGTCAAACATGTGAACCGCAGAAAGTTTGGAGTATTATGTGAGCAATTAGTATATTAAAGGCTGTTTGCAACAGTTACTGACGAAATTTCATAACCTAATGGTGTCTCTGCCACGGATTACAGAAAACTGGTAACGGCATTCATTAATTTGTGTAATGGAAGTTGGAAGTTTCGTCTGAGTGTAGGCTATTTACTTGCTGTTCTTGTTCTAGATCTAGGCTTTGAAAAGAAATACTAACACTATAAATAGTACGTATATAATCGTATGTAGAGTGCTATATGAGTGTTTAAATATTGTCTCAGATTCAAGCGAATATTTGACATTTTAGAGAAAGATTCTTCTGAAACAAAAATCTATACATAACTATAATAAAATTCTGAGTCTGTACATTTAATATTTTTTTGGAAAATCTTATTGAAATAGTCATTATTATTGTTACAGAGATCGAAACTAAAGTTTTTTGAATTTTTGTCTCTCTGTCTGTCCGTCATTCTGTGTGGGAACGTATCACGAGAATACCACTGGAGGGATTTTGAAGAAATTTGGTATGATGATAGCTAGGTATCCAGGTCAACATATAGGATACTTTTTACTGCGGGAAAATATCTTTGCCACTTTCACTAACATACTCGTATTAGCTATAAAATATGAGAATGCATTCATTCATTCCCATATTTTTCAAGGAGGAAATAATAAAATTTATATAATCTGACTACAATTATAATTGCAAAAGTTTGTGCGCGCTTACGTGCTTGTGTTAATTACTTTTCACGTGGAAACGGATTTCAATGAAATCTACACTAATATTATAAAGAGGAAAGATTTGTATTTTTGTATGTTTGCAACGAATAAACTCAAAACCTACTGGACCGATTTGGTTGGATATTTTTTTTATTCTAGAAATCATCTATTAAGGGGGTGAAAATGGGGATGAAAGTTTGTATGGGGAATCAACCTAGGGACGAACCCGAGTGAAGCAAGGGTGAGTCGTTAGTTTAGTATACAGACAGATTGTAAGACCTGCAGTAACAACTATTCTGTTTGTAACTCAGGCACGCAGCGGAGTGAAGCGAGATCAAGTCGCTTCTATATATTCCAGTAATTATGTATGACTCTCAGAACATGTGTCTTTGTGTATGAAATTTTATAGATACATTCTGATTTCACTTTTCAATTAATCCATACTAATATTATAAATGCGAAAGTAACTCTGTCTGTCGGTATGTCTGTTACGTTTTGATGTTAAACCGCTGAACCGATTTAGATGAAATTTGGTATGTATGTAGATAGTTTGATATCCTGGAATGGACATAGGATAGTTTTACCCCGGAAATCATACCTTAAAGGGGTGAAAAGGAGGATGAAAGTTTATATGGGGAATCAATCATTTCTCAAGAGATATAAAACTCATAATACCTATTTAGATATAGCTAGTCGGTCTATTCCATACTAAGTGTCATAACGTACTTATAATTTAAAAAAGTTAGGCCATACATACATATTATTATGTTTGCTTAAAAGAGAATCGGTGAAGTAACATAAAGAGATATGCTAATCGCTGTACCACACGTCTTATACGTACGTGATTTGAAAATGAATTTAAATGATTTGATTTTATTTATACCAACTTTTTTATTTATACATTTGTTTGTGAATCAAAACTTTTGTAGCATAAGTCACGCTATTTAACATTGTATTGAATGGTATTATTGGTGTTAATTAATATATTTAAACTGTTCATATATTTTTATGTATTTATGTAAAATGTTTAAAACATTTTGATCGTTTTTGTAAATGTTTGAAAAATGCACTTAGAAACTCTAAATATTTCAGGATGAAAGTGACAAAGCTCTTTTTCATGAAAATTCCAAAATTTATTTCACCTTTTTCCAGCATTGGCAAGCTTTACTAATTGTAAAGGATAGAGAAAAATAAAAAAAATGACATTATTCGATATCTTATTAGTGACTCTAATGCTTCCAGTTACGAATATATCTACAATATCCATACTTAATATTATAAATGTGAAAGTAACGTCTGTCTGTCTATCTGTTATCTTTTCACGCTTATTCCGCTTAACTGATTTATATAAAATTTGGTAGGAAAATAGTTTGAGACCCTGCGAAAGACATAGGATAGTATGATTTTATCATAGAAATCATCCCTTAAGAAGGTAAAAAGGAGGGAGAAGGGGGTTGGGGTGGAAGGGCTGAAAGTTTTATCTATATTTATATATGAATACCACTTAGTGTATCAAGATAAACATAACTTATCATTTCCCAGCTTATAAAGTAACTTTGTGTAATAAATCTCATCAATCTGTCACTCCAATGCGGAGAAGAGACGAAGTAAGAGATGATTTAATGACAATAAAATTACTAATTACAAAATGATCCGATACCATATTCGGTACTTGGGACGATAAATCAAGAACTTTGCGTCGCCATCGTGCAAGTTGTTTTACGACGGCCGTTAATAGAGCTAACATCAGGCGTTTAACTACTGAGACTTGTCGATTTTCAAGAATCAGTGGCTCGGTTTAGTACTTTAGATTATTTTAATGTGTAAATAATTTCAAAGTAATTAAATCTTTGGGACAGAGGGTAAATATTTAGTTTGATTCATATTTCCTATATTATTATTTGTCCTAATGCTGGGCATGGGCTTCTCAATACGAGGGGTACAGACTTTAGCCCACCACGCTGGCCAAGTTTGGATTGACGGACTGCACAAGTAAAAAAATTTCCTTCGTTGTCTCAGACATGCAGGTATCTTCACAATGTTATCCTTCACCGTAAGACAAGTAAGTGGAAATCATGTTGGAAATGATTTGCTCATGAAAATATCAGAGGTACGATACCCGGAATTCGAACCCACTTATCTTCTCGGTTTCGCGAGCGAGCGTGTTACCACTAGGCTACCACTACAATATACTCGTGTATATATATATATATATACATATATATATGTATATATATGTATATATATGTATATATGTATATATATATATATATATATATATATATATATACATATATATATATATATATAACACTATACCATAATTCAATAAACTTTATAACGTATATTGAGAATTAAAATATAAAAAGAATCCTTAGGAAATATAAATTTGAATATGAAGTCATTGGAGGCTGCGTGTTTGCACAAAGCTCTTTACCAGCTACTAATTTAACAATAGGCATTTCATCGTTTTCGTTGATTAAGCCAATTTAATAGTATTAATTATTCAAAAGCACGGGCGAGTTGTTTTAGCTCGGACTATAAATATAATTATGGAGAAATTAAATAAAAAAATTAACATTTTGATAACATTACTTACATTTATTTTGAACGAGAATATTTTTTAGTTCGAACAGTGACGGGGATTGGCTATATTTTATCCCTTTATACATGTTTTTGAAGTGAAGCTTCTTTAGAATCGTTGTGGTTTGATACTCGACGAAACGAAAATGCGACACTAAAAAGAGACAAACACATAAATATATTATAGGATTAACATTGCCACGTTGCCATGATAACCGTTGTTATTGTCTGACAAATATATAATATTATATTCTTTCCGTATATGATATTCTGTATTCAGCCCTTTTTAACGTTCCATCGCTGGACTTGGGCCTCTCTTCAATACGAGGGGGATCAGGCCATAGTCCACCACGCTGGCCAAGTGTGGATTGTCGGACTTCACATGTCTTTTGAAAACTTGCTAGGTTCTCTCACACATGCAGGTTTCCTCACGATGTTTTCCTTCACCAGAAGGCAAGTGGTAATCATGTTAGAAATGATTCGCACATCAAAATATCAGAGGTGCGAGACCCGGGATTTGAACCCACTTCACTCGGTTTCCCAATTCTTATCTTAAATTGATATTCTATAAATATATAATTGTAATATGCCTTATTTATTTATTATTGATTTGTTTTAATTTAATTGCGGTATTTGCTAAAGAAGTTTTACTTTAACCGCGCGGTTACACGCACCCATTTTTATTTAAAAGTGACATTATGAGTTTTTACCGGATAGATAAATCAAAAATTATTTTGCAAATTATGTTAGAATGTAGGTTATTACAATTATGTAATCTACAAGCCATAAATAACTATGCGAATGATCGCAGATTTGATTCCCACCGGCATACTACTGGTTGTGCTGAAAATTAACTTATCACGTACATTATTAAAGTTATCTGCATTTATTATCTAAATGTAGAACACTGAGTAGTGTTTTGTTTCAATTGTTATTATTTGATCAAAATTATTGATTTTGTATTAAATTAAACGTAATATTGTTTATATTAGTATATTAAATGGAGAAATAGAAAAAAAATTGTATACTTAAGGTAGGACTATTAGACGTTATTACGATTATTTAGGAAGTTGTGAGCAAAAAAAGAGCGGAGTTTTTTGAAAATTCGATATTTTTTAATGGTTTAAAAAATATCGAATTTTCAAAAAACTTTCAAAGCGATTTTCAAAAAACTTTCGAAGCGAAAATTTTCAAAGCGATGAAAAAGTCTCAAAATTTACCAGAAAGCCTCTTTTGAGGGGTACTGAAAATCACCAAAAAATTAAGAAAATCAAAAAGATTTTTTTTAAACTGTCCGATTTTACGTGGAATGGCCCATATACATTTATGCCTACAATATCTTTTATCTTTTTAATTATTTACTATTAGCAACTTAGTCTCGCTCCGCTCGGGTTCGTCCCTAGTTACGTTGTAACGTTTATCTCAGAGATGAGATATTTTCCCTGCAGTAAAAAGTATCCTATATGTTGACCCGGATAGCCAGCTATCATCATATCAAATTTCATAAAAATCTGTCGAGTGGTTTTACCGTGATGCAGTAATAGACAGACAGACAAAAATTTTAAAAACTGTAGATTTGGCTTCTGTATCGATAATTAATAAAGTCTATTTCAATAAGATTTTCTAAAAAATATTTAATGTACATATTCGGCTTAGTTACGATTTTATTATATGTATAGATTAATAACAGGCATTTCATATTATTTTAATTATTGATAACTTTATATCACAGCGTGGGCCAAATCAATTGTTATTAATTAATATTGAATTGTGTTCTTTATGGAGGTCACGCGCTTGATCTAATATTAATTTAATTGCTATTTTCGACATCTAGGCCGAGCTGTGACAGCGAAATTGTCTTCAGAAACTAATATTATGGAGTATGGAAGAAAGTACACCAAGGGTCTAATACGTTATATGCAAAGGTTTATAAGTATGTAGGTATATTTGTTACTTTTCCACATTCAAACATCTAGATGGATTTGTATAAAATATAGTACATGTAGTGTATCTGGACTATGACCTATAGGAATGCATAGTCTAATTTAGGCTACTTTATGTTAGGTACACAGGAACGCACATAAGTGAAACGAGGGTAAGATGGTAATCAATAATTGAAATTCTAGAAAGTACCCTTCAGAGATGAAAAGTAACGAAAGGAAGTATTAATTATTTATCTTAAAAAGAAATATAGCACCCCATGGATAAGAATAAGAAGAAAATAGGTAATTACCCAATTAATTGACATAAATACTAATAAATATGTTGGGACATCAACACACAGCACCATCTAGTTTCATGGTAAGCTACGAGACCTGTGTTATAGTTACTAGGTAGTTGATACACATATATAACTTTAAATACATACATATTACAAATATAAACACCTATGACTGGAGTACAAACATTCATGCTCATCACACAAATGAATGCCTCTAGCGGGGTCGAACCCGCAACCGTTGGCATAGCAAGGACAGGTGATAGAAGTTATGTAACATTTTTGACGCTGAGTGAAGTTTTAAATGAAACGAAAGCAATCGTGTTGTGTAAATTGATAGATTTGTGCTATAACAAATTGCTTTTCTATATTTGTAACAATAGCTCTGTCCACCGCTTTTCAATTCATTCCACTAATAAGGATAATTAGAGCCATTACAACTAAATACACATTTAACGGCAGACTTTCATATCCTTTCTTTCTATAATGTGTTGAGTAAGCGTACAAAAGCTCAGTAATTACTTTGATTATTTTGATTTAATGTACATATACATTAACTTGATGGAAAATAGAAAAAAACTTTGGTTGCCTTCGTTTTTATTGTTAAAAAAGTTTATGTTATAATCCGGAAATCATGGTTACAGCAGTCATGGTCACGGAGAATCAATCAATCATGGAAGGATAAGTTTTTTGGCGCTTAAAAAGTTGTTATATAGTTATTGTAGACGGTACGTTTTAAGGGTTAGTGTGGAACAGATAGACTATACATATATTAGTATATGTATATTGAATATATTATATAGGCACTAGCGACTCACCTTCGCTTCGCTCGGTTTCGTCCCTAGATTGCTTCCCAAAACAAACTTTTAAAAAAAAATTTTCGTGGGACCCTTTTTTTTCTAAAATAAAAGTAGCTTAAGTTACTCCTCATTACATCAGCTATCTGCCAGTGAAAGTTCCGTCAAAATCGGTCCAGTCGTTTCAGAGATTACTCTGAACAAACAGACAGACAGACAAAAATTGTAAAAAATGTTGTTTTGGTATATGTACCTTGTATATATCCATAAGCATTTATTAAAAGCGGTTATTTTAATATTACAAACAGATACTCCAATTTTATTTATTTGTGTAGATTATGAGTTTTATATCCTTTACTTGAGAAACGATTGATTTCCCATACAAAATTTCATCCACCTTTTCACCTCCTTAAGGCATGATTTCCGGGATGAAAACTATCCTAAGGTCCTTCCCAGGGTCTCAAACTATCTTCATGCTATCTAAATCGGTTCAGCGGTTTTTTAGTTTATCAGTTACAAACAAACAACCAAAAATATTTTTTTATTTATAATATTAGTAGAGAAGTATAGATGATATTTACCTACAAAAGTATACATTAATTTTGAAGATCTCTGTCATCATCTTAGTCTTGGTAAAAAACTTGTCATACAAAACAAAATCAATTCTGTCAAGCCTTTATAGCTATCCTTATAATTAATGAAAAGGATTGCAATGTAATAACTTAATCTCGCACTTTTATTGATACTAAAATTTTATTTATATAGCAATAATGTTTATGGGATTTTAAACGTCACGTGAGTGTAGCGTGTATATGAGCATTGTTACGGCCCGGTAATAACGGCTTTGCTAGTATATTGGAGCTTCAAAAATGTACGGATATCTTTATTCGGAAATATAGAACTTATCTTAAAATGAAATAAATATTATTATATAATAAGGCAGTGGTAGCCCAGTGGTAATGCGCTCGTTTGGGAAACCGAGTGAAGAGGGTTCAAATCCCGGATCTCGCACCTCTGATATTTTCATGTGCGAATCATTTCTAACATGATTACCACTTGCCTTACGGTGAAGGAAAACATCGTGAGGAAGCCTGCATGTGTGAGAAAACCTAGCAAGTTTTTGAAAGACGTGAAGTCCGCCAATCCGCACTTGGCCAGCGTGGTGGACTATGTCCTGATTCCCCTCGAATTGAAGGGAGGCCGTGCCCAACAGTGAGACGCTAAAAAAGGGCTGAATACATATAATAAACAAAATATTACTATATACTTAAAATAAAACAAATCCGCTAAAAAATCCGAGAAAAAAGTTTTATTTAAAATGTCAAATATTCGCGTAAATCTAAGAAAGTATAAAAGAACTTATTTTAGACTACTAGTTCACGCTAAATTATTTCAGATTTCTTCTTCTTTATGAATAAAAATGAATGTTCGTGTGTTTGTTCTTTTTGCGTTCCTAAGCCATAGATGTGATGAAATTCTGGTGGATTATTCTGTTCATACCTGCGAAGGTTTCTAGCGCATAATATGTCGCCATATACCCTGTTAGTATTAGACGAATATAACATGATACGTACAGACAGCATCTGTTGTAATTATAATGTAACTGATAAGCATAATATGACTAAAGAATTGCTAGTAATAATGAATATAAATTGATAAAATGTACGAGGGACTGGTCCCTCGCTGATGGCCTCAAACCTCCCCTCTAGCCATGAGCCTCGCTTAACTGGTGACTGAGCTGATGTTTCAACAAGTAATCAAATCTAATGATTTTTTCTCTCTTTTATCGGTTATTTTTAATATAACGTGTTTTCTTCATTCTACACGACATTGGCAAAGTAAATTGTGCCAACACGGCACTACTAGCAGCCACTAAACAAAAGGAATTGATGGTTTTGTCTGTATTTTATGCATTACTCTATACATCTAAGCTGAGCAAGGGTAAGTCGCTAAAATATGAACAACATTAAATGTAATATGAGAGTTGTATGTAGAAATTTGTAGTATTTTTCGCTAATCTCTAAACATTCAGTGGGTACCTAATGATGAGAATGCTATGTACCATTAACAAGCTGATAATATACGCAACTTATGAGGGGTCGGAAGGGTTGTTGATTGCCTCGCTGTGACGAAGGGATAAGCCAACGCTTTTGTGTTGATTTTAATCACAATACGACTTTGCTGTTATCTTACCATGACTGGATTTATACAACTGATATTACACATATATTATTGATTTGTATTATTGATTTTAGGCACGGGGTTGAAACACTGTCAAATTCGCAAATTTGGGCTGTTAGTGAGAATTTCTTAACAAAAAAACCCAATATGTGTATTTGGCTATACTTATGATGCTTACCACTACTTAGTATTACTGAAAATATTTATTGGGGTCTATTCAATCGTTTTTAAACTTTTACTTTACTTTTTAATCTGACATGCATTTAGCAAGATTTTTAGCAATTTCTCTTATATATTCACTTTAGAAAATTTCTTTAAGCTTAAATTTACGCTGAACTATTGCTCTGTGGTTCAATGAAGTAACAATATATTATTAATATTTAATTTAGGAGTATATTATTATTATGCTAATATATTCTTTCAAAAATAATAAAGTATAAATGACATTTTCATGTAACTCAAGATCAATGATGAAGTTTAGGCAAATCCCTTTGATACAGACAAAGCCTTTACTTAATTATTATATTTTATTATTTAATTTTAAGTAATGTATGTAAGTATGGAAAGCACTCCAAGTTAGTTAAGAGTCTAATCACATTACAGTGAACAGGATGCCCTCACAATGACCCACTCTAATATAAGTGCCAGTGAGTGATGTATTATGATATATAATCTCCTAAAGTATACATTAGGGTTACCAACTACATCTGAAACGACTTAGATTTTTCTAAATACAATTATAGTCCAAAATCTTAATGTGTATTATTTATTAATAACTTTTATATCTTCTATATCAATCTCCATCGTGTCTTTCCTGTCCTAAACGAGATTGGCTAAGTAATAGGTTACTTTGCTATGTCCAACTGAAACGAATTAAAGCCACAAAACAAACTAAAATAATGACTACATATGTTTGTTGATTATTTTTTGTATATAGTTAAGTTTCATCCTCACTGATACGTACATAATATATTGGAGGTATACTATATAGGATAATTTTTGTTCTGCAACACAGACAGTTATCAGACACATAAATTAGTTATTATAAATAATAATTAATAATAATTATGTTGGGACTTTAACACACAACACCATCTAGTTCCATGGTAAGCTACGAGGCTTGTGTTATGGTTACCAGACAGTTGACACACTACACATATATAACTTTAAATACATACATATTATACATATAATCACCCATGAATGGTGACTGGAGTACAAATATTTGTGCTCATCACACAAATGAATGCCCCCAGCGGGACTGGAACCCGCGACCGCTGGCACAGCAAGTAGGGTCACTACAACCTGAGCCAAACGTACCGTCAAATTTACTATAAAAATATACAACATTAGTGTACAATAAGGTCACTAATAATAGTAGTGATGAGCAAAGTGGGCATGGGTTGATACAGTTTAAAAAAAAATACACATTTCTGTTTTTGTTTGTGAATTGTAGTTGGTTCTTTCGCCTTAATAAATATCAGCAAGTAACCATGAAAACATTTTTTATATTTATATTTATGAAATATTAGACATGTAAAATATTTTGGCAGCCCTAACAAAGGCAACACTGAGCGTAATGTGACGTCACGTTGCGCTTTTATTAGCTGAAGGTATGATGACTCGCAAGATTTTACTACTATATCTTACATGTTACAAGTATACAGTGTATAAGTGATCTCAGAAATTTGATTAAGATCGCTTTTCCTTTGAAATACAACGTTAAAATGTCTGGAATTATAGTTCAAGAGCTCATGTATTAGTTTAAGGCACAAGTTTTTATTGAATTTTTCTTCGTTTGGCGAATTTTTAGATTATAAATATGTATACATACATGAAATTTGAGATATGAAAATCACACGTCATAATCCTCTACTTTTCTCATAGTGCGTTCTATGGAAACTTTACACTAAAAAAACATGTTATGTTTATACGTTTATGATTTTATCTGCAATAGCTTTAAAACAACTTTTTACTTTTAAAATTAATAATATATCCCCATGAATGAATCCTTCATGCGATCGTATAATTTTATTTTATTTTTGACCAACTTCATAAAAGGGTGCTTGAGTTCCTTACCTAAATCATGTGTATTTTCGTTTCGGCGTGTGTGTGTACATATGTTACGCGACATCACAGTTTTCATATTTTTTTTAGATTATATGAGCTGTAGCTCAAAGTGATTAAAAAAATAGTATGAAAAATCTCCCCTAAGGGTGAAAAAATTACTTTTAATCGATTTCAAAGTACCTTTTTTGATAAATAGTATTTCCCATAAAGAGCAAATGATTCTTACTTCCAACAGAATATACGGTAAATATGAAGCATTGTGACAGCTCCTGATCGCTAGAACCAGCCGAGCGGAATTTTGTCTTCTAAGCTAGGGATTTGTTAAATCCTCTTGTACCATATGTATGCTGGAAATTTGTATATCGCTTCAATTCATGAAAATGCAAGGCTTACTCGCATGTACATATAAAACACTGCCTGCTTTATATGTTTATTCTATACTACTATTTGCCCTTGTTTTGCTCGCATACATCCTTAAATAAGTCATTCTATATAGCCTTATTGGCTACTCCAGGTCGTAATCTATCCGTATATTAAATTTCATCCAAATCCATCCAGTAGTTTCAATGTGAAGAAGTAACAAATGCACTATTCGCCAAGTTTTAAGCACTTTTGATTTACACAAAATCAATAAAAACGCCTACACATGACAGCTAAGGAGCTTCACAGAATAATGAAAGCGCGACGAAGCTCAAGTAATATAATTTTAGATCTTTTATAACTTATTATTATTATCTAGATATACCAATATTATAAAGAGGCAGAGTTCGTTCATTCGTTTGTTTGTTTGTTTGAGCGCGCTAATCTCAGGAGCTACTAATCCAATTTGAGAAATTCTATTTGCATTACATAGTCAATTTATTGAGGAAGGCTATATATTCATCATGCTCCTACCCAAGGGAGCGGAGCAGTAATCATGAATGTCAACAAATCAGGCAGACTGCCATATATTATTATAAAACTAATGTTTATAATTAAACAAATTTAACGCGAGTGAATCCACGGGGCACAGCTAGTATTCTTAATAAAAACAACTGGTTATATATTGTAAAATTTTACTGATATTTATTATTCATTTACTTTGGACGGCAAGGTGAAGAGATGAGATGAGAGATGTCAAGTCCAAGATCTCGCATCTTGTTTTTGTTCTTCTTAACATTATTACATCTATCTGGGATCAGTCTTTGTGCACGTTTTTTCTATTTGTTTTATTTGCAACCGCGACCATAGAAGAATTTGGCCGCTGTTACCATCTCAATCGTGGTCGCCCAGCAGGAATAAGCTATTAGGGTTTAATCAAATGAAGATGTAGCCGTCTAGTCGTGAGCATGCCACTTAATATCGCACGCCAATGACACATTTTTTTTACATTTCATACTAAATCTATATGAATAAATAAAATTGAAATGGCTATTTGTGATTTCAAAATAAAATCATTTTCCTAAATGCATATGAAATTATATAGAATAATACAAATTTTAAAATTTTCGCCTGTCTATCTATCTGTCTGTTCCTTCTGGCTAACCTACAAAACGGACTGATTTTGACAGGATTTCCTCTAGGAGATAGCTGATGCTATAATGAGTAACTTAGGCTACTTTAAAGAATAAGGGTTCCGCTCAAAAGAATTAAAATGTACCTAGACGGACGGAACGTACTCGAGCGAAGCGAAGGCAAGTCGCTAGTATTAAAAATAATTGATTGATTTTCTATTATAGAGTGCTTCTAATGTCAACTTATAAATAATTAGCGAACCTTTCTCGCTTCACTTCAGCAGCATCCTACGCGTATTTCAGTTATTCCACCACAATGAAATATCTCCACTATAATATATTCTATAAATATTATTCTATATATATCATCATGATAATTAAACCACAATTGCCGTAGATATAATATACCAGTAAAATAAACGAGTACCTCCCTCCTCCTCTCTTTTGAATAAAACGGAAGAGATGGCTTCTTCCGTGACCTGTAAGGAATCCGAACACACGACACATTTGGCTCAGTTATAGTGACCCTACTTGCTGTGCCAGCGGTCGCGTGTTCGAGTTCCGTCGAGAACATTCATTTGTATAATGAGCACGAATGTTTGTACTCCAGTCATGGGTGCTTATATTTATAATATGTATGTGTTTAAAGTTATATATGTGTAGTGTATCAACTATCTGGTATTCATAACACAAGCCTCGTAGCACCATGGAATTATATAGTGCTATGTGTTAATGTCCCAATATACTCATATTTATTTATTAATATGACCGTGAAAGCTGCGAGTCTTGCTACGTGTTTTTATTTTTAATTATATCTATGACACTATGACACTCATGTAAACAAGACAAATCCAACGAGATATGAATGATCAAAATCGGTTAAACCGTTTAGTAATTAAAAGGGAACATAAGGTTGGACATACATACATACAGGTCAAACACATAACCCTCCTTTCATTCGCGTAAAATTAAGAAAGTTTTACTTTTTCCTTTCTCTTTTTCTCTCTTGAAGTCGGTTAATAACAATACAAAGAACACCTAAACTTCCTCAGTATAATTATTTTTGCGCACTTCAGTATAAAATACTACCTTATAACTTTATGTACAATGTACCTGGAAATAATAATTATGAATTTAGTGATGAATTATAACCACATTGATTGTAGGATCGATTGGGGTCTTATTTCATATATAATTTAAGACTAATATTAACGTTGAAGCTAGATTTTATATGTTAAAGTCTTAGGGCGGATAATATAATAGCTTTATGATATGGCTTTGAGCTTACTCAAAAAGACGAATTTAATTGGTATTATGATTAAAATGGTCGTTATATGCATCTCGTTACTGGGTTAAAGTACGACACTCTCGTGTTTATGTAACTTTCCTAACGTTACCAGGATATTAATACATATTAATAAATGTTACCAGAATGAGAATCCTGGTAACGTTATTTAATACTAACGGTAACCAGAATATGAATCTTGGTAACGTTATTTAATGGTAACGGTAACCTGGATATGAATCCTGATAACATTATTGATATAAATCTTTACGTTTATCATATAATTATTAGTCTATTAGTAAAATTCTATATAATTTATTTTCGCTTTAGCCTATAAATTGGACATATTTTTATAGGAACGACTGACTTGGAATGAACCGTTATTTGCCCACTTATTACCTCAGGACGTACGGATAGCGTGTACAACCGCTGTATAATATTACTTACAAGTTCCCGTATAAACATAACTGTTTTAAAGCGCAATGTTCACTGCACAAATTCGGACCTGAATTACAGATCTACCCGATTCAGACTAATCTTGCGTTGCCCACACTTGATAACATAGTATAAACATCCAGTAGATCGGCCATTAATTCTAACGGAAATGCTTAAAGTTGCTTTTAAATGCTTTTGGTTGTCAAAAATACCTATATGGCGAACGGTTTCGAAATTAAAGCACTGTAGTGCCATTTCGTGGCAAGTTACTACCACTATCATATTAAAGTAAGTATGAGATTTGAATGTGCATCCCCCGGGTGTCACAACACACCAGCAAGTCAAGTCTAGATGCTATGCTTAGGTGACTGTGTGGATTAGTAGATTGTGCAAGCTTCAGACCAGACCAACTCAGACCTAACGGAGCATTTGGTACTTTCGCTATTCATCCCATATATGTATGAATTACTTGTAACGCAGTCAATCGAGAACCAATCTTAGTCTGAAAGTGTATAGAAAGTAGTTCACTAAACTATCTAAATAGCATGCAATATATTATACATAATTGATTCGTATTTTAGATGAACTTTTTATTTTTTAATTCAAATACCAACGTATTTTTTTTCATATTACTAATTACCCGCCATAGCATCCATCAGTTGAAGATCAAGTGACACTCACAAACAAATATAGTACGTAGTGAAAGTGGTTTAATTATTTCTGAAAACATTTTGTTTTAACCAAAAAAGACACAATATTCTGCATTTTATTGTCGACCCATCGTTGTATAAAATTACAATCTTACATGCTCTCTATCTCACTTCCAGCATGCCATCTATCCCGAGCTTCGAGACGGAATTGATAATGAATTGAAATAAGCATGTATAGCGTATATATGACAGATATCGCACTTTGACTGTTTAGTATAATTGTTAACATACCTCAAATAAAAACTTAAAAAAAAACCGACTTCCAGGTACTGAAAAATTAAAAAAATAACTAATCGGAGGTTTTCATTCATCAAACTCGTTTCATAAACGACGAAGTAATCCGCGAACACACATAAATATAAATATATATATATATATATATATATATATATATATATATATATATATATATATATATATATATGCGGTCGAACCGAGAACCTCCTCCTTTTTGGAAGTCCGTTGAAAATGAATAATATTGTTTAGTGCCCTCGCTACGAGTATGTAGCATGAAAATATTCCAGGTACAGTAGTTTCATTTTTCCTATAAATTGTAAAATGGTTAATAGCGTACATTCTAACAGCTTAAAGTCCATATCAAATTGACTGTAGATAATTAGGGCATAATTTCAAATTACCCAAAAGAAAGTTGATACTTTCGCTGTATAATTTTGTACAGGGTGTTCACGTCACATATTTCACTTTAATATTTTCTGATTCATCCGAGGAAATAAGGCTAATTTTTTGGATCATAATATGCGTAATAAAGGTAATATATTATGTAAAAATCAATGGTATTTTTGGTCACACAGAATTTTTGGCAATAAAAGGCTATAATCTGTGCTTCAAAAGAGATATAAAATATTTTTGCCGCTGTAATATTATAAAACACCTCAGAAATATTTAAATTTAATTCAACTTTGTCGTTTAATTCCGAAAAGTAAAAAATATTAAATTCTCTAAAGACATTGTCAATACAGGTCCCTTGCTTATAAATTATTCTCGGGATCCAGCAGGCATTGTTACAGAATCTGAAGCCGGCGCCGTTAGGTCTTTTAAAGCTTAAGAAAGTTACGCTATTACGACGTTTCCATGAATAAATTATTATAGCTTGGTCTAATTTTAAAGATTAATATATTAATACTTTCTTAGATTTACGCGAATATTAGAAATTATAAATAAAACTATCTTTTCGGATTACTTCGCGGATTTATTTTGATTTTTTCTCGTCTCTTTGGGTCTTTCCCGTGACCATGATTGCTGTAAAGCATTCGAAACGTCGGGAACCAAAAATCAAAATAAATCCGCGAAATAATCCGAAAACATAGTTTAATATTATATTAGTTTCGAGAACATTTATCTAGATCTAACTTAGTTATAGTTATAATATATAACATTTTATATCTTCTTCTTGAACCAACGTAGAGGCAGTTTTTTTTTATAATATACGAAGAATATTATAACATCGTATGAAAGTTATAAGGTTGTGCAAGCCCAGTGGTAACGTTTGGGAAACCAAGTGAAACGGGTTCAAATCCCGGGTCACGCACCTCTGATATTTTCATCTGCGAATCATTTCTAATTTGCCTTACGGTGAAGGCAAGGTATCCACGCCTATATATACAATATGAAAGTTATCTGCATATCTCTTGAAAGTACCAGTTTCCTATCAATGAAGGCTGAAGCGAAGTAATCGACAATATCAGAAACTTTTCCATAACGTAAGAATACATTTAATTGAAGTCAAACTTTCCATTCAGAATTCAACCAGGCCACAATGAAAATAAAAAAATAAACGCCAGGCTTGTTTCTTTGTAATAAAAGTTAGCACGCATCCAAAACGCCTTATACATTTTAATGCCAGTTTTTTGGGATGAGCAGTGTGACAAAACACCTTTACGTGACGCGCGTGTGTCCGAATTGTTTCCACTTTACGTGTTCGTAATATAGACTAAAGCATTTATCAGTCTCCGTTCTACTGCGAGTTGTAACTTATTTATCATTTACTCTATTAATTTTAGTTCTCATATGCCTATATATATGTATTGTATTATATATTAGATATTATGGACGTTTTAAGATGAGCTATGAAATTTAAGCTAAAATTCAACTTGAGTTGTCAAGTTATATGACACTTATTATTATATTTAAACTATTTTCAAGATGTTGTACTAAATTTTAAAGTATGTTATTATATCAGAGATAATACGAACTATACCAATGTATTTATAATAATAAAAAAAAACATAATAATTTAAAGAAAAAATATAAAAAAATGACAATAAAACGTACGGACGGCTGCTAAAATTCTTAAACAAACAGGGCTATCAGTGTGAACGCCATAAATAAAGTAAAGCACACATTCTTTACGAGTATCAAGCAATTCCTGCGGAGTGAAGGCGTGCAAATGTTTCGAAGGCAATAAATCTCGCCACGGAAGCTGACGGCATGAATCATAGGGAGCTTCGAGGGCACTTGGCAAGTAGGTTGAGTACGATGAGTGCTGAGTGCTATGAGTTCATTTCTAGCATGTCTATTATTGGATCCTAAGCCGTGTGTCTAGTTGCGAGCACGCAGCAGACGTATGGACATATGCCATAATAACTTGAGCATCTGATAGAGGTGTTGTACCTGCCTTCTGCGATGACTGTGATAGACCAATTCTGAATATTACCCTCATTCTGACAACGATCAAGACATAACACTGGGAAATATTAATATTATATATGACGATATGTTTGGCTCAGTTTGTAGTGCCCCTACTTGCTGTGCCAGCGGTCGCGGGTTCGAGTCCCACTGGGGGCATACAATGTGTAATGAGCATGAATGTATGTACTTCAGTCATGGGTGTTTATATTTATAATAGGTATGTACTTCTATCTATCAACTATCTGATATCCATAACACAAGCCTCGTAGCTTACCATGGAACTAGACGGTGTTATAAGTTCATGTTCCAATATATTTATCTATTTATTATCTAGTATCTCACAAATATTAGCCAATTAGTGAAAATGGAGTGCTAGTTTTCTAGCCAGTAAATTAATTACGTTTTAACCAGAATGATTCTCATACTTAAATGCAATGTAACTCCTCCTTTTTGAAATCGGTCAAAAAATTCGGGATCCATTTTTAAATGTATATTAGGAAAAAGAATTAGGACAAAACTACATTTTATTAATCGATCTAATTCATCATTTCTCGGTTAATGACATTTTTACTGTTGTAATTCTGATACTTCAATGTACAGGGTGATGTTTTATATCAATACGTCTGTGTCGGGGGCTAGGGAGGAAGTATGGAGTAAAGCGTACTTAAATAGTTTGCATAAGGCGGGCGGCAAGAGGGTTCGGAGTTAGCTCTTTAAATAGAATAGAAAGACAGGAAGACAGTTTATTTTGGACGCTACACTTAACAGCGAGTGAAGAGCGTCATAAAAAATAAAATAAGTATCGCTTCAACACGGTGTTTTCATTGTGGAATATTTGATTTCTTTCTTATATATAATGATATATAATATATTACGTTTTTCCTGAAAGTTATCTCATTAATGGTTAATTTTGACGGAAGAAGAACCTAGCTATCCTCTACAATTGAGTGGAAATTGTCGATTGACGTTGTTTTAATTGTCAAAACAAACACTCAACTTAATTTACAGTATTTTTTTTTTGAAATTTTACATATTTTGCTTACTACGAATCTCTCTATAATCTTCTGTCCATAATCTTTAGAACTGTTTTAAATAATAGTGGGACTGTAAATAAAGTTTAATCTTACTAATATTAGAAATGTGAAAATTAAGATGGATGTTTGGGTGTTTGTTACTCAATCGCGCCAGAACGGCTGAACAGATCTGAATGAAATTTAGCACACAGATAGATTATAGTCCGGAATAGAACAAAGATTACTTCTTATCCCGGAAAAATTTACGGTTCTCGTGGGATAGATTTATTTTTGTTTTTCTGTTAGTTATTTATATAAAGTTTTATATTAACTATAATATAATAAGTTTAATATTAGACAAACGTAGAAAGATCAAATCAATACCAAGGTGTGCTATCTTCTACAAAATCTTTTATTGTGTATATTCCAAGAAAGTATCTCAAGATTTTATTTATTCTCTGGCGTAAATTCACTTTGAAAGTGCCACAAAATAGAAAAAATACAAAAGATGGATCGGTGAGAGCAATGATTACAACGTCGTTCAACCGCAAGCGATAATGTGTTAAAGTATCTAAATCCTTCTAAATGTCTCACTAAGAGGTTCATTTATAAAGCTCCCTGTCCTGTAGAGTTACATGATATGAAACATTTTTATTAAAACTTTTATTGTACTAAACAATAATTTGACGACACGTTTGGCTTAGTTGGGTCCTACTTGCTGTGTGAACGGTCGCGGGTTCGAGTCCTGCTTGGGGCATTCATTTGTGTGATGAGCACGAATGTTTGTACTCCAGTCACGGGGTTTATATTTATAATATGTATGTATTTAAAGTTTATATAATATGAGTCTGTATCAACTATCTGGTATCCATAACACAAGCTTCGTAGCCATGGAACTAGATGGTGATGTGTGTTAATGTCCCAACATATTTAAATATTTTTATAATAACATCTAGATAAACTTTATAAAATAAAAAAAAAAAAAATTTTTGAATGCCAAAGTACTTCGATATAAAGTATTCACTTAAATAAACATTAAAGCTTCCTTAAGTATTAAATCTTTATATACATAATATAAAAAAGCGAAATAGGTAGTCACTAATTATTATCACGAAAAATAATTATTAATTACGAAATTTCAGAAATTAGATGATATAAATTTGTTTAGACAGAGTCCTCATGAGAAAGTTATTAAAAATTCAATCTCTAAGAGGATAAAAAAGGGTTTGGTGGTTCTTTTTTAACTACGCAGGCAGATACGCGGGCAAATGCTAGTACGATGCTATAATTTAATCAAAATTAAGAGTTTACCTATAAATGTTAATACATTGTTCCAACACAAAAGGCCTTCTATTCCGAATTCTTTATATGGATAAATGATGGCATAAACTCTAAAAATGAATAAAGCGTGAGTCTATTTGATTTCGTTAGACTCACACATAGTATTGTCAATTATCGGAATCCAGCTGTCGTTTGCATGTCGTTACATTTTCCTCCACAAATAATGAATCAAAGCCTTCAGCGATCAAAGCGTACGTCAAATATTAAATTATTCAAAAGAATATTGTAATATTCGCTAGTACTCGATTGTCATTGCTCATGACAGACGTGACACTGTCACTGTGACGGATAACTGTTGAGAAAAAATATTATCCTATATATATCCTATATGTCTAGTGCGACTTCCTTAAGGCGGATTTGTATCAAACGAAATCGGGACATCTAGTAATAAAAAGAAGCACTTTTTCTTTTGATGGTAAACGCTAATTTTACAAAAAAAAAATTGTTTCTAGTAAAACTATAAATTTTCCTACTGATTTTTAAAATTATTATCAACTATCTGAAACATTCGTTCACATTCTGTCATTAATTCTAATCACTAATTAAAAATTAATGACCCGAAAGCATATTGAGGAACACTTATAAACTTAACTGTTCGTTAAAATGTTTATGAGAAAATTTGCTCTCATTAGATTAACGCGGTGGTAAAGTAATTCAAAAAGTTTTGCTAGAAATCACAATCAGCACACTAAACTAACATCAAAATGATACAAGAATCGAAACGATTCAATGAAAAATTCTAATATTTCTTCTCTTATCTTATCTCATTAAGTTCGATGTTGTTTTATAGCCATAAGGTTATTTGCTGATTGATTTTTAGATTTTAAAATAAAATCAAATTCAAATTGATTTTTAAATATTACGTGTTGATTCTTTGACTGTCCTATAACGTATTTTTCTATCACAAGATCGCAGGCATGGTTTTTGAATAGATGATAAACAAAACCGTGAATCGGTTTTCTTTTTCACTTTAGGTTGATAAAAACTTAGCTATAATAATTATATTTCCTCCATCTCTCTTATAAATTCTCTTCTCTCGCTTGGGAAACTGAATGAAGTGGGTTCAAATCCCGAGTCTCGCATCTCTGATAATTCATGTGCGAATCATTTCCAACATGATTACCACATGCCTTACGGTGAAGGAAAACATCGTGAGGAAACCTGTATGTCTGAAAGACTAGCAAGTTTTCGAAAGACATGTAAAGTCCGCCAAACCGCACTTGTCCAGTGTTGTGGACTGTTGCCTGATTCCCTTCGAATTGAAGGGAGGCCATGTCTAGTAGTGGAACGTTTAAAAGGGCTGAATATATCTTATAAAGAAACATAGCTGTATTTTAAAAGAACACTAAACTCGAATTTGTCGCTAAATTGTTTACGTAAATCATTTCATCAAAGCTCAATATTAATACGTAATCCACAAGAAAGGAGATATGTTCTCATAAAAGGTCAAAGAGCGTCGAGGGAACAGCAAGGTGTCATGTTTAAATTTGCAATTCGGTAACCTCTAAGTGCGTTGCTCATATTTTATAAATAAATATAAAATACGACACACGAAAAGCGAGATCTCTGAATAATAAAAGACCTACAGTCGATGGAATGGCCTATTTCTATCCTACCTGTAAGAAATTCTACTATTTATTGCCTAAGTACAGTTTCAAAAACTCGAGATGTAAACTAAGTTTACTTACAGAAATATGTAGAAAATATCAAATATGTCGCTCATACGTTTTTAATATAATATAAAGAATACAAAAATTGCAAAAAAGTACTAAATAGATCAACGAATGTAGCATGGGCAGGCCTCCCACAATGGGAACCGACGACTTGGTCAAAGTCGCTGAGGCCCACTGGATGCGGATGGCACAAGACCGGTAGTAGTGGAAATCTTTGGGAAAATCCTATGTCCGGCAGTGGGCGTGTTGGGCTGAGACGACGACGACGATGATGACTAAGTAGAAGAATATTTGGTTATTGTTAGTTAGTCTTATTTATTACTTAGTTAATGTTATTTATTATTGTTTGACTTATATATTTGTATATTAAACAATAATAAATAACATTTTGGAAGTCTGTTGGAAAAGTCTTTCGAGGGTTAGGATTTAAGTAATCTATTTTTGTAGTTGTTGAAAGTTAGTTGAGACATTTTATTCGATCGAATAAAACAGACTTATCAGTCTAAAAACATTTACGTAATCAAATTTCATAATGATAAATAAAGTTATCAATTTTTTTTAAATATATGTTTTGGTAATTCTTTTCACCCATATTAGATTTTTGATTCTTTTTTAAATATGCAATTATTGCACACTTGCTTCAATACTAAACAAAATAATTATTGGTCTCTCAAACAAAATGATTGTAAAATTGATGAAACATATTGATATTGTATACGAGTATGACGTTGACAGGTCAGCTATCGTTATGTCGAACGAGATCACAGGGACGATGCTTTCAATAATTTAATTTGACAAAACGTCCAAAACATTAATACCTGGTCCCTAAACCCCTTTACAAAATGGCCGTCAGATACGTTGACGGATAAAAGAGCAAACAAGTCCATCCGTCGATTTATAGCGAACATTCTATTTTTATGCCCTCGGCGTCAAATTCACGTATTGTTTTGAGTGAATGCACGAGTTTGGCTTTAGAATTTTCATCCGTGTACAATATTTTTTGGGGTTTAGTTAAACCTATTATTTCTTCGCTGTAGTACTTTTGAATTTTCTTTATTGTTGTTGTGCATTTCATGCTTAGATTTTGTATTATAAGTACACTATAATAATCAGTTCATTAGTATATATTTTGGCAAAAATTTAGTAAGAGCTTTTTTCAGTGCATATACATTAATTTATGCAGATATTATTTATTTATTTATTTATGTACCAAAAAAAACAAATAAAATAGACAACAGTAACCATGTGTACAAAGGATGATTTATCTCTTAAAGAGATCTCTACCAGCAACTCTCGAGCGTGAGAAAAAAAATAAAAATAATAAGGTGCGGTGTAGGTACAAACTAAAAACATCAATTATATCTATATTGTATAAATATACAAATATACAAACATACATACATACTTACATATGTAGATATTAATTGTAAGGTTAACGTAGCATTACGTTATTACCCAACAGTCCTCGCAATAAAACATTTTATACAAAATAGCGTTTTGAGTACGATCAAAGCTTTCTAAAATATTAACCTATACACATTACCCATCGGATCGAAAAAATAAAATCCCCAATCAGAAATTTAATATGAAACAATTGTTTAAACGTAAGGAGAAGTCAAGGAGATCATTTGTTTTCGGTAGCGTCGTCACGTCGACGCGCTAAAGGCTTCTACTAAAGGGATGTAGCAAATTGACAAAGGGCAGGGCTCATCGTTTTGCGACTGAAGGCAAGTGAGCTGTTTAGAATACACGATGAGATAAAAAGTCTTGAAAAAAATATATAGGAAAACAACGGATTGTGCTGTGTTTGACACTTGGCGTTTTTCTAGCTTTCATCGTTATTTGAATTGTCCAGTAAAGGAGTCTGCCCACTACCCCGTCTCATACCATGACTGTGCTAGGAACGTGTCAGGCAAAAAAATATTCTTTGTATTGAAATGTATGAGACTCTGCCCACTAGACCGTTCCGTCACCGACCGGCACCGTCGCGTGCCGTGCACGGAGCGTCAACAATTGTCGGCGAGAATATTTTACCGGTGCCGGTACGCTCCGTGCCTGACACGCGACGTTGTTGAACCGGTGAGCATACGGGTTATAAACGCGTATGATGACCGTTATAACCGCGTATGATGACCGTTCTAAGACCGTTACGTATTGCCGCTTGTCTTGTAGAGATGGGCGATAATCGTTATTAAAGATGGGTTAGTACCGATATTTCTCAGGATTAGGTAATATTAATATATTCTTCTGGCAATTTTATAATATTGTAACTAATACTTCAATATTAGTGATATTTATCTCAGGTATGTCACTCAGTATCGTATTATTTATATTACGGATATGACACGCGGATGATACGCGGTTGATACGCGTTTGATACGCGGTTGATACGCGGATGATACGCGGATGACACGCGGATGATACGCGGATGCTACGGTCACTATAACCGTTATGTACGGGCATGATACGCTGTTGATACGGTCTAGTGGGCATAGTAGTCCGTGCCGTGCTCGTTTCCGTGCCTGATACGTTCATAGCACGGTCATGGTATGAGACGGTGTAGTGGGCAGACTCCTTAATATGTAAAGCTAGATATTCTTTGCAATTAAATGAGAGGGCTACGATTCTAATACAAAGTTCGTAATGTGCAGTATTTATTTGTTGCTTTTCATAATAATTACGTTAAAAAAAACTATTTTAATTTGATTAATTACTTCAAACATCAAATAAAACACAAACATAAATACTATAATACTTTAAAAAGAATCTATATTACCTTATGTTAAAATATATAATAATATAATAATAATATATGCATATTGTATAATGTACCTATATGTGTACATAGTTAACATAACAAAATAAAAAAAAGAAAACAAATTAACATAAAAAAATCATTACCCCAGTATAAATTAAAAGTTGTATTTCATTGAAACCATACTTAATAAAAGTCCACATGATTTACAAAAATCTTAAACCGTTTGAACTAACCTCTTAATTTTAGATAGCTACACAGTTTCTTCAATGTAGCCAAAACTATATATAAGTTTGTGATTTTGTGTGTTATAAGTTTGTGAGTAAATGATTTTTTTACTATTTGACGCTATAACTAATATATATATATATATATATATATATATATATATATACACATATGCTATCTAATAATATCATAAGCTTTAACTAACTATTAAAGGAAAATACATGTACCTACCCTTAATTTCTCGGATCGAAGATGTAAATTTTTCCTATAAATTTCTGAAATTTATGTAAATATCAAAATAATACTTCCCTTAAACAACATATAATAGAACCATTTGAAAAAGTCACGTATGGAAGCTTTATCAGCGCTAATGTTATGTCACATCCTTCACCCGACTGCTCCTCGCGCACGTCCGCTCGGATCTGATAAACGTTGAAATTAAAAAATATTTCCCATTGTATTACCAATAATGCTCGTTGTATTACAAAAATCTGTTTATGAATAAATCTAATCAAAATATACTTTATTCAAATAGACTTTTACAAACACCTTTGAATCAATTTTACATTTTAAATTTAATTAAATGTCAGTATGTAAGTCTTTGAGGAATCTAGCACCGGCTCGGAAGGCAGTTCCGCTTAGAAGAGCCGGGGAGGAACTCAATAAGTTACTGTTAATATTTATTACTTAAAAAACTTTAAGAGTGGCCTTGATTTTGGTTATAATATCATTAGATAATTTATTACATAACTGTTTTTCAATAAAAGTATTTTCAGTATAGAATACTATTATTTCTACATAAATACAGATATATTACGTTGGTTATCCTAACTGATTTATCCAGACTGACACTGGATCTAGATACTAATATTTTGACAATCTATTCCTATAATGTCAGAGGCAACAACGAAAAAATGTCTTTTTTAACCCTTGAAATGATGAAAGTGGGTGATACAATTAGTAAAACACAATATTTTTCAGAAGTCAAATTGTGAAAAAAAACTTCCAAGTAAAGTCAACTCTCTAATCATCTTTATGCAAATAAAAATAAAACAAACGAGCTCTTCTCATACTGTGCCCAGCAGAGTTACGTCGAAAGTACTAAGCTATTGCACAATATAATCTTTTATATAAATAAAAATGAATCGTCATATGTTTGTCCTCTATACGTTCCGAAGCCATTAATCCGATTGTTATGAAACTTTAGTAGGCTAGTAGGTTCTTCCGTATTCGTCTGCGGAAGCTCCTAATACATAAAAAAAGCCTTTGACGTTCGTCTTTTATGCCTTCCCAAACAATTCAAGCCTAGACACGCACCCAAGCGAAGCGAGGATAAGTCGCGAGTATATAATATAAACTAAGAAAAACATTATAGTACATTTGACTAATTTTTTGAATCTAATACAGCTTATTTGAATATTCCCAAATTATTATAATAACGTATAAAATTCAAATTACTCATTAAAATTATAGCTTTGTAGGCTCCATTTTAAACAATTAATGTACTCCGTTTTGGAGAGTATTCTTTAGATTATATTAATCTATTCAGAAAGGATCGCTAAGAAAGTTACATAGTTCCGAGATTGGATTTCTTAAAGTAATTACAGGGATTGTATTCTGCACGATAATAACGTCTTTGTGATAAGCCACAGGCGGAACACGCACAATTTAAATTTAATTACTTTTATAGAAGACTAGCGGCTCACCCTCGATTCGCTCGGGTTCGCAAAAAAAAGACAAAAAACAAAACAAAAACAAATCTATCCCACGGAAATATCCCAATTTTACGAGATATAAAATATCCTATATATTATTCGGGTGTATGAGCTATAGGTATAATTGTAAAGTTTCATTAAACTCCATTTAGTAGTTTTTACATAAAAAAAGAGTAAACGTCCATACATCTATACATCCAGATATCCATACATTCTCACAAACTTTCGCATTTATAATATTAGTAGGATATTATTAATACTATCTAATACAGTCACAGCCTACGATTTTTTCATGCTATGTTGTTTCATTTTCCTAAGTTTCGAACCAAAAATATAGTAGTACCAACAAAATAAACATAATTTATGAGTGAAAACTAAGGTTATAATGATGAATCTTTGTTATAATATCTTCATATTTTCAGCAGGGACCACTTAATGTATAAAAATAAAAAAAATATCCTATAAATATCACGCCAATATCTCGCTTTATAGCTGTAATAGGAGAAATAGATAAAACTATAAAGTAGTAAACAAACTCTTTCGTATATAAGGCAGTACCTACTTGTAGTATAAATTCCATTAGGGCGGTGTATCTGTTTGGGCGGCGCCCAACCTGCAAAGTAATAATAGAGGAAACTGTGACAGAGTATGCTAATTAAATGAATAAGCATCCATGATAAATACGAGATGGAATAGACGTTGATTGAACATTCCGACAAACTTGAAACGATCGATCACCCCACGCTCGTGCGAGTATGTGAGACGTAACGAGATGTTAACAATACTATGAAGAATTTCACTCAACTTAGCTATTTTAGGGCAATTGTGTAAATACATCGTTTTTATTTGTAGAAATTGAATATCGTTTGGATGTAATAGAAAATTAGATAAATGCCGAGCTTGTACACTAATTGAGTTTACGTTTCGTCGCCTTAGTGCTTATTTGTTTGTAGGACGACACGTTTGGTTCAGTTTGTAGTGATCCTACTTGCTGTGCCAGCGATCTCGGGTCCGAATCCTGCTGGGAGCATTCGTTTGTGTGATGAGCACGAATGTTTGTACTCCAGTCATTTGTGTTTATTTTTATAATATGTATGGTTTTAAAGTTACCTATATGTAATGAATCAACTATCTGGTATCCATAACACAAGCCTCGTAGCTTACCGTGGAACTAGATGGTGCTGGGTGTTAATGTCCGAACATATTTTATATTTTATGCCAGAACTTTTGTAGTTCTAAACAAAAGCTATACACATATTTTTTAAAATAATAATATAATAAACAAAACTGACCCATTTCAATTTTATACGTTGTTCTTACTTTTAAATATTAAACGCAATTTACTTCGCCAGAATCACGTACTATCAAAAACATATGGCGGATATTGGTTAGATATTTCCGGCTGAAATTAATAATTTACTTTTCCTTTTAGGCTACCAAAGATAAGACATGTGATAACAACAACGAAAATATTATCTGTCTCTACTAGATAAAACAATCGAAATATATTAAAGTGTTACTGTAAGGTAACAAATAAATAAATAAATATGTTGGGATATTAATACACAGCACCATCTAGTTCCTTGGTAAGCTACGAGGCCTGTGTTATGGATACCAGATAGTTGAAACACTTCACATATATAACTTTAAATATATACATATTATAAATATAAACACTCATGGCTGGAGTACAAACATTCGTGCTCATCGCACAAATAAATGCCCTTAGCGAGATTCGAACCCACGACTGTTAGCATAGCAAGTAGGGTCACTACAAACTGAGCCAAACGTGTCGTCGAAAAAATTTACATTAATTATTATAAGTTTAAAAAATCAGGCAAGTGATTTTTGTCTACGAAATCCTATTTTTATGTATCGCAATAAAATAAAATGTATGATAGAAGTTGTGATAGATTTTTCTTAAAGAGACTGTTAGTTTCTCAAGTGATTCCGGCGGATGTGCGATATATCGATATACTCGTCATGTCACTCACGTTTGATTTATCCCAGCTAACAAATGGCGAAAGTTATGACGACTGTAGTTGGATAATGGATACAACCGAGGGAAATGACTGTGTTAAGCGATTTAGGTAGAGGGATTGCTTGACACATTCTTTTACGCAGGTTTGAGATCTTTTAGATCACATAATTTTGATATCGTGTTTTTGGCCACAATTATTTTTAATATTTTAAATAAAACTATCTTTTCGGTTTTTTTCGCAGATTCCACTTATAATCCAAATAAATCCGTGAAATAATCCGAAAAGATAGTTTAATTTTAAATGTCAAATATTCAGGGAATTCTAAGACAGTATTAATTATTTTTCAAAAAAAAAAATATATTCACGACTTCTGTTGTGTTTGAACTTTATAAAAAATAGCATAACTTAGTAATAATTTAAGATTTTTTTCCTTTGGAATTTGGCCAATTCTATGTTGAACAATCATCATTTTTTGCATTGAAATTATATTTTGATTAAGCTGTGTTAAAGCTTTGTATGTGTCACTGGAAAATTATAAGTGCCGCTAGATTGTACCTAATCTATCTCGCGAGATTGTAAACTGTCAAAACAACATCTTTTGACTCTCTTTTAATCTAGCAGTGTTTACAATTTTACGGTAACATATATAAATTAAGCTGTGTATATAAATGATTACCAAACATTGATACCTAATTTTCAGTAACATTGAAAATTCTTCGAAAATGAGATAATTACATCACGATATTAAATTTCACTTCCTTTACTCGGTTAGAGTTCGCAGCTATATATCGCAGTGATGTAATTAATCCTTACGTTATCTGAAACCATAATTGTCTTCATTTAATCGTACGCCACAACACATTTTTAATATTTGTATAAGCACAAAGGCTTTAAACATATATATTAAGCACTTATGAAAACCCTAACTTGTATAAAAACAAGTGTTTCACCCGTCACTTTTGTAAGTAGCTCAAACAATCTACATGAAAATAAAAGCCGTACGATGAGTGGAACCGTAATTCGGTATATTTCATCCTTGTAATCCGTTTTATGATTACACACTCGTTTCTTTTTGTGCCTCTTGCCTTTTGAATTCTCTACGCTATTGTAGAATTATGGGTCGTGTGAGGCTCTGATTTATGTGAGGGACCAGCTTTTTGTTTGTTTTAACGGAACGTTACATTTTACCTGATAAAGCATGTGCTATGCTTCCGTGGAAAAATTCTGTATGAATACTACATGCTGTTGCTATCTCAACGGCAATATGCTGCGATTTGTTCACTAAATCGCACTCTTTATGTAATGTCATCGGTGTTGTTAATCTACGATATATTATTTATAATGTTAGCATGCAATCTTGCTTTTATTTTAACTTAACAATTGTATGATTAATACAAAAAGATGTGTTGAATGAGGACCAAACTAGTTATTACTTGTCCTAACCTAATATTAAATTCCACTGTCATTGGGAAGCCTATGCCCAGCAGTGGGACAGTAATTAAGGGTGAATTATAATATTATAACATATCGCAGACGGATAGAGTGCAGGGTGATATATGTTAGAATCTTCCACTACATAGTTATATCAAACATAACTATAACCTAAAAAAATATTCAACAGTTAAGTTATTAATTTGGCCACTAAAAAAACCGCTTACATAAAATTACTGCTAAAAGATTACAGATCGAAGATTAAAAATGAACATTTTTAACAACAGATTTTGGTATATTTTAAGAGACGAAGCGAAATATCTGCTTCTAATGAGGATTATCGTTATTTTTTCTTATTTCGCGGCAGTAACTTGAACACCAATTTTAAATAATGCGTAAGACACTAAGCCTTTTTTGATTTTTAAATTAAAAAAAAGTAAGTGCTTTTTGGTAAATATTAATTAATAACAGATTATTATAAAGGATCTTTTAATTTGCCATAAATTAAATATTTGATTTTTAGTACCAACAACAAATAATGTTATAGAACTTCATCAAAAACTAATTTTAATGTTAAAGTTAGACTCTGAGAAAGCACATATTGCCCACTTTAAAAAAAATAACTCTGAAATAAACTTATTTTAAAATACTTCACAAAATTACATTACTTACATATAATATGTAGAACCTTTAAAATATGACCGATACTATCTGATAAAAATCTGGATTTGTTCTATTTCTCTTCTTACATCCCCCTGACTTAGTTTTTATCATTTTTTTTTTCTATGTACAGATATTGACCTCTACAGTTTTTTTTTAAATAAAAAAAAGTAATATATATTGAACAAAAAATATAGACAAAACCAAGATAAAGTCATTACTCACGTATATAGTAAAAATTGTGAATTTGTCCAAGTTTTTCATCCTGACGTGTGGTATGATGCGGAGCTATCGATATTCACCCGAAATATACCTGTCTCGTACAAATATTCTGCATCTCAAACGTATGCATTTTTGACAGCTGTAATACGAGTATAAGCACAACCTAAAATATTTGTGTTTTTTTTTTTTTTATATGGAATTTTGCTTTTTCCATCAATTATGTACCTACTATTGTAATGCTATTCAAATTTAACTTACTTTGAAGATTTTAGCTAGTTCATAATATTTCGTCACATCTATAAAAATGTACTTTGACGACACGTTTGGCTCAGTTTGTAGTGATCCTGCTTGCTGTGCCAGTGGTCGCGGGTTCGAGTCCCGCTGGGGGCATTGATTTGTGTGATGAGCACGAATGTTTGTTCTCCAGCCATGGGTGTTTATATTTATAATATGTATGTATTTAAAGTTATATATGTGTAGTGTATCAACTATCTGGTATCTATAACACAGGACTCGTAGCTTACCATGGAACTAGATGGTGGTGTGTGTTAAAGTTCCAACATATTTATTTATTTATTATATTTACACTGTACAGTTTGATTTATTTAATTGTAATCTATTCTTTAATAGTACATATTTGAATAGCGTATATTACGTAATGTGTATTTTATGCTATTTAATTAAATTGCTATGAATAGCATAAAATTCTCAAATATTTTAGGCATTGTGAGTAAAATATTTCTGGTATAGTTTTCTATATACAAAAAATTGGTACAATAACACAAACATGGAGTGTATAAATATCTATTTATCTTCATAACATAAATATTATAACGTATACATAAAATCAATTTAGGCTTTCAATTAACTATATATGTACCTATATTATAGAATAGCCTTCCATAGTATTTTGTTTAGGTATGGATATTGGATATATATTATGCGATATTAAATATTGATTATTATAACTGAGTTTAATTCTAATTGATTATGTAACAGTCGATGCGCTCCCATATAAAAGCAGAGTTATACATACTCGTATAACGCGAAAAAGCTGCAGCTAATAGCTAGCTTAAAAAAAACTAAATAATTTTAAAACTTTAATTTGCGACTTACTAATCAAAAAGTAATATATTATTCTACTAGCGACTCACCCTCGCTTCGCTCGCGTTCATCCCTAGATACGTTTTAATTTTTTTGAGCGAAACTCTGATGTTTTTTTCTTAAATAAAAGTAGCCTTAGTTACTCCTTATAATATCAGCTACCTGCCAGTGAAAGTCCCGTTAAAATTGGTCCAGCCGTTTCGGAGATTAGCCGGAACAAACAGAGAGATAGACAGACAAAAAATTAAAAAAATCTGTTTTTCTTATATGTAAGTACCGTATATAATTCCATATGCATTTAGTATAAAGCTGTTCCTTTGACATTATAAACAGACACTTCAATTTTATTTATCTGTATAGATTACTGCCTCGGTGGTGTAGTAGCTAGCATGTACGGCTGCACATCCGGAGGTCCTGGGTTCGAGTCCCGGGTCGGGCCAAGTTTAGTTATTGAGTCTTTCTGTCTAGTAAGCCTCAATAGCAGCCCGGAGTTGGGAAGTTGGCGGTGTTTCACCCCCGTGCTTCGGAGAGCACGTAAAGACGTCAGTCCTGCGCCTTAACTCTCACCGGTTGTGTCTCGTATCGTCCCACCGGAGTATGAGAGTGACAGGAACAGAGAGTGCACTTGGCTAGTCTCAATGAGATTGGCCGCCGAAATCGGTCAGAAGAACTTACTTATATTATATTATTTTAAATAAAAAATAATTTTATATTAGATAGGTACTATTACGTACATACATACATACATGGTATTATTAAGCTTTTGCATTTCATATTACCTAGTATTTATATTATATTATTCAAATATATAGACTATACCAATTTAAACCCCATTTCTAAAATAGCCTGTATTTTAGGAGATAGGCCAGAGGTTTTGCTTACTTTGAAAGCAACTTAAATTATTTTACGTCTTTCTTCGTAAAACATCCAAAAACACACACAATATATGTACGTAAAAATTAGTACTTCTTTCTGTTATGTCGGTATTTAAGCTCTAAATATTGTTTATTTAAAAGCTTATAATTATAATTTTTGTTACAGTTTCGATGTCCGAGGCAAGCACCTATCGGAGGCTCGTCACTGGTCTGCACCAGAGGTGTTCGGACCTCGAGCCCATTTCTCAACGTCGCCTCCGCCCGCTTCCCTCCTCGTGAGAGATGTGAAAAGGCGAGACGAAGGCGTGTACAGATGTCGTGTGGACTTCAGGAACACGCAAACTACTAGCTTTAGATATAACCTAACTGTTGTTGGTAAGTTAAATTTCGTTTAATGTAATTTAGTTGTTAAACATGTTAAATAACTGTTAAATTGCGGTCTGATTTGTTAATCACAAAACTATATATAGATTTAAATTACATTATTATGCATGCTACGAGTACAATTTATAATGGTATTTAACTCAAATTATAATTTAGTACCTGGCGACCGAGCTTCGCTCGGAGTTCTTTTTTGTTATATCGTATTTTTTAGATAAAAAAAAAAAACAACTAAAAACTTGAATATATACAAAAAAAAAACAAAAGTAAAAACTTTGTATCCGACCGAGATTCGAACTTAGACATCTGTGTTTGTTAATCTTGCACCTTGGTCGCTTGACTACGAAGCTTATGCCTAAGTGTAAAAATTATCGACCATATTCTGCGTGGAATAATGCGAAAGAATACCACGTGAAAATTCGAAAACACGAGTTTTCCCAGACATAAGACTAATCTAGATCTATTTTTGGCCCCAAAAATCCCCACATACCAAATTTCAGCAAAATCGTTAGAGCCGTTTTCGAGCTCGCCGATGTAAATAAATAAATATATAAATATACAAGAATTGCTCGATTAAATATATTATATTTGAAATATTAGTGCAAGTATAAGAATCAGCCCTTATTTAAATAGTTAAAAGTGATAATAATCTGGTGCATAAGGCAGAAGTCGTTAAGTTGATTCCAAGGTGTTATGGTTTTTAACTTTTATGACTTCAAAACGCTTTTTGAATTTTTGAAGGTTTTTTTTTTTGTAAAGAAATGGAGCCTAAATATATTAAAAAATGTCTAAAAAAATCCAACGTAAAAAAATAATTTAGATTACTCATTGATTAAAATAATATACAATCTGAGACTAAGGAATAGTATAGAAATATATGTATGTATATATATATATATATATATATATATATATATATATATATATATATATATTAAAAGAGTATGCTGATATTGATACTAAGATAAATAAATAAATGTTAATAAATAAAAATAGCTCAAAATGATTTTCATATTATCTTCTTAAAAAGAAGCAAACGTAAACAAGGTGTATGGCAACATTGGAAATAGTAGCATAAACAGCAAAATTAAGCTACTTTTTTTGAATTTGATTTTTTATTTTCGGTTTCCATCGGTATATAATTCTTTAGCCTTAATATATAACGTATAAATGATAAAATATTTGATATTACAAAATACAAACTATACGTTTTAAATTTCAATATCCCTTTAATAATTAATCTAGTTAAATACGCTTACGTTCATTTACAAACGTTGTTCATTTAGTTATAACGCTATTAGTTTAGTTTTAATTCCACATTTAATTACATTTTGATATTTCTATAAACATTCTCTAAACGACCGTTAGTATAGTGCGGTATTTACTTTACTAGTAATCGGAGGTCGTGGGTTCAATACCTGCGTGGTGTAAATACCTCTAGTATGAAATGTCACAACGAAAACAATATATCCGATATGCAATGAAGTTGAACAGATAACATTTAGTTTTGCTAATAATAAAAATTCTGTAATAATTATTTGTGATATGAGGGTAGTCCAATTTAGTTGCCGGTCAAATATACCAGACTTTCCCCCTATTATAAGAATTTATAATTATCCCCCTGATCCCTATTAATACTCCCCTTAATATCATCCTCTTAACCGTGTAAAACCGTCAACTTTCCTACTCTAGGCTATTATTGAGAATTTCTTTACAGAATCTAATATCTATTTTTAACCTGACCTCGGATTCGAATCCGGGACTTCTAAGCTACGTCACTAAACCTACGTCTACTTAACCTACGTAATTATAAAGTAGGATAAAAGCATTGACGGAATAATAATTAATCATCCCTCAAAAACATATTTTTTTAAAATATTCAAAGCATAGCTGTGACCTCATTAATATATTATAATAATACGTATAGGTGATTTTTACGTATAATGCTAATTCCAAGCTGACATTTATCTGCACTTATCACTTTTAGGTGTGAGGAGCAGCTATTAGCATTTCTATGGCATTTCATAAGGTCACAGTATACTCTTTTAAATCAACGTTAGACACTTCGCTGCTCTATCGCTGTGTTTATTTTACGTTATTGTTTATTAATGTTCAGAAAATTATATATTTTTATACTAAGTTTCGCCCTCGGGTTTACTCGCTTGGTATGATTATAATTCAGCCCTTTTTAACGTCCCATTGCTGAGCACAGACCTATCCTCAATCTGATGGGGATCACAGGGAGGAGGTGGAAGGACTTCACGTGATATCTTTCGAAATCTTTCAAAGTTCTCTCAGTCGTGTGGGTTTTTCATGATGATTTAATTTATTAAACTAACTAGCGACTCACCCTCGCTTCGCGCGGGTTTGCCTCTAGACAAGCAAAAACAAATCTATCCCGCGGGAACCGTACATATTCCAAGACAAAAAGAAGCCTATTTGTTATTCTGATGTATGAACTATATTATTGTAAAGTTTCATTAAAATCTTCATTACTTAATTATTATTACTATAGTTTTTTAACTATCCCACGGAAAATCTCCAATTTTCCAGGATAAAAGTATCTAAAATATTGACCGGGGATATAAGGTACCACCATGCAATATTTCATTCAAATCGGTGCAACAGTTTCGGAGATTAGCCCGCGCAAACAGACAGAGAAACAAAAAATTTGAAAAAAAAATCTGGATTTGTTCTATTTCCCTTCTGACATCCCCCTGACTCGGTTTTTAGCATTTTTTTTTCTATATACAGACATTCGACCTTTACAGTTTCATGATATGTATAATAATAGTAATAACCATGTTGAAAATGATTCGCACGTGAGAACATTATAGGTACTAGTTCTAGTATCTGAACCCACTTCACCTGGAAACCCAAACGAGCACTTGGCCAGTGGGCTTCAATTTGATATATTCTACTAGAATAAATTTAAGAATCAATGAAGAATATAAATCTAGGCATTAACTAGTTCAACATAGACGAATAACAGCTAATAACGATTTTACGACTCGAATTCAAAATACTTTATTCAATTAGACTTATTCAAAACTTGTTAAAGTTCATAAAATAAACTACTTGCTATATTTTATAGTTTTATTTTATATAAAGCTTTTTTAGCTGCAACGCTTTTAAGCGAGTTGCGAAATAGTTCAAACTAGTTCGACTGGCAGAAGGCTGTAGGTTTGAATCTGAGGCTAAATATTACTACTGCAGTTAGCGGTTTTGCAAGTCCAACACTTGACCATACCAATTAACACTGTTTTGAATGAAAGTGTACACAAGATGAAGTTCAAACTTCACTTTGAAAACATCTTTCCCTCTTACTAGAATAACCGTAGTAAAACTTATTTATCATATTCTAATGAGATAAAGTTTGTAATTATTATGTTGTTTGGATGTTGTAGGTTATCTGAAACTACTACAATAACTTTAAAAATGAAATAAAAAAAATAATTAAATGGTGTTGGGACATTAACACACAATACCATCTAGTTCAAGGGTAAGCTACGAGGCTTATGTTATGGATACTAGGTAGTTATTACACTACACATATATAACTTTAAATACATACATATTATAAATATAAACACCCATGACTCGAGTACAAACATTCGTGTCATCACACAAATGAATGTCCTCAGCGGGATTCGAATTCTCAACTGCTGGCACAGCAAGTAGGGTCACTACAAACTGAGCCAAACCTGTCGTCAAAAAAATCTTTCACTTATATTTATAATTTTGATTTGACTTATTTATTTATTCATTTATTCACAGTTGTTAAAATATTATAACATCTTATCTAAAAACTTAACACAAAATATAGAAAAATGTTTTACATTTAAAGGTGTCACAACACGCACCATATTTATACCATACAATATCTACGAAATGGCACATGCAGTAACCCAGTCCCAACGGATCTCGGCATTGACTTTCAGTGTAGGGTATATTATAATCCTAAATCAACAAAAAATTAAAGTTATCTAGGGTTGCTAGTATTTCATAAAAAAAAAAAACATACTTTAGTCCTTTTCAAATACTTAAGTCACATGCATTTTAAAAATGCAGATACATTTTGTGAGTATGATGGTTATTTTTTCACGCTATATCTGCTGAATTAATACATTTGCTACTTTTTAAAAACGTACCCACCATACAAACATAACCGTTAACGTGAAACAATAAAAACTATAATTTATTATGAAGATTTATTACTTATGCTAATACCAAGTATAAGTGAAACCATTAATTAACGTTAATCAAACACTTCAGTAGGGACTTAAGTAGTATCTTGATCTTAGAGAGACCATCTTACATTTAAACTATCTATAATATTTTCCACCAAGCCTTTTATTATATTACTGATTATTTAAGTAAATAAATTTGCACCGTAATAAAAGTAATAAAAGTAAAGTTTATACAATCTAGGACATAAGCTATTTATAATTTAAATACTCAAACGTTTTGAGCAGTTATACACACACACACACACACATAACACAAACACACATACGCACACACACATCACACATTTTTTCTATACTAATCTATACATATTATAAAATTGTAACTAAGCCGAATCTGTACATTAAATATTTTTTGGAAAATCTTATTGAAATAGACTTTATTATCGATACAGAAGCCAAATCTATAGTTTTTAGAATTTTTGTCTGTCTGTCTGTCTGTCTGTCTGTCTGTCTGTCTGTCTGTCTGTCTGTTACCGCATCACGGGAAAACCACTGGACAGATTTTGATGAAATTTGGTATGATGATAGCTGGTTATCCAGGTCAACATATAGGATACTTTTTACTGCGGCAAAATATCTCATCTCTGAGCTAAACGTAAGAACGTAACTAGTGACGAACCCGAGCGGAGCGAGGGTGAGTTGCTAGTAAATAATATAAAACTTATTTGCTATAACAAGTTATTTATGATTTGGCTATGGAAGAGCGAGATTGCCTGTTACAGGTGCTTTTTTACACTTAAAAGGCGATTTCAACCTTGTTTGTAATTACCAAACATTTTGTTAATAATAAAATATATATATTTTTATATATATATTTTTTTATTTTAGTTATAGCGTCAAATAATAAAGAAATCATTTACTCACAAACTTTTATATTTTATAATATCTACGTATTGATCATTTTAAAGTATTCTATTTAATTTTTTAATTATTATTTTTATGGTACAGTTCAGTAATTTTCGATACATTACTTAAATTATGATATACTTATATAATACTATATTATGTTTTAACGTTCAGTATAGATTTCTCAGAGATGAGATGTTTTCCCGCATTAAAAAGTATCCTATATGTTGACCCGGCTAACTAGCTATCATCGTACCAAATTTCATCAGAATCGGTTCAATGATTATCCCGTGATGGGAGACAGACAGACAGACAAAAATTCTAAAAACTATAGATTCGGCCTCTGTATCAATAATAATGACTATTTCAATAAGATTTTCCAAAAAATATTTAATGTACAGATTCGACTCAGTTACAATTTTATTATATGTATAGATAGATATATTTAAAATTTCATAAAGAGGAGAAAACTTAGATGCTAAAATATAAAGTTTGTCCCTATGAAGTAGTAGAAGTATGAGAACCTATGACCTGGCTAATGCACCACAATGGTCATCAACATAATATTAAAACTTATCATGATATATTTTTATAAAGGAAATCCAGAATACCTGTAGCAGAAACTAATCACTTAAGTAAAGTGGTGGAACGCATTAGAATATTGCCGTACTTTGCGCATCGCGCGGGCAAAATTATACACAATACACCGTAATGTTCCGAAAGGTACAAAGAAATGGCCTTTATTCTTGTGATTACTTAATGCAACTTCACTCCTGACCGTGACTTTTTTTCACAATGAAAAATATGAGTTTTAAAGCAAAAATCTTCGTTAAAATGAAAAATGACGCACTTAGGACTGAATAAGGCGAGTTTGCTTGAAGAAATTACAGTATTTATGTTTCGTGTTAAATTTTTAAATATAACAGCGAGAATAATATTTTAGGAGTAAAAATTATAACAATTGAATAAATAGAAAGTCATTTGTTGTTTGTTGCTTGATACTCAACAATAGTATGTATATTTCTTTGGAAAGGAGAGTGAGAGCTAGATAAAGATGGTATCATCATTTATTAGTAGTTTGGATTTGAGAAGATCCATACGTATAGTTATGTATAGTATACAGAAAATAAATAAATATTAATAAATATGTTGGGACATTAACACACAGCACCATCTAGTTCCATGGTAAGCTACGAGGCCTGTGTTATGGATACCAGATAGTTGCTACACTACATATATATTAACTTTAAATACATACATATATAATATTATAAATATAAACACCCATGACTAGAGTACAAACATTCGTGCTGATCACACAAATGAATGTCGCCAGTGGGACTCGAACCCGCGACCGTTGGCACAGCAAGTAGAGTAACTACAAACTGAGCCAAACGTGTAGACTGATATGAATTCTGCAGCTTTTCTTAATTTGGTTATAACTGACACAATAATTAATGCCAAACAGACAACGCGACACCGTTCGCTTACCGAAATTGAAAATAACTGTTTGCGTCAATCCCAAATAAATTAAAAGAGCAATTTATTAATCCACATGAATATGATGATCAACACTGAATAAATTAACGATCAATCTCAAAAGTCATCATTGAAATTGGTTTTAATTCCGTTAAATTTTTAGCATTTTTATTGCGCCCATAAATTTGTAGAATGTCATTACATTTGTTGTATTAATGAGTATCTGGCCGAGCTCCCTAGGGCCGCGTGTAATTACGCCCTGGACGTCGCCTACATTAATTGGATCGGCCTTTGAAACAAAACCAGATTCACGTCCTATATTGAAACACGATCACTTCGCCGCCTTTCATTGCCAATTCAAATTTAAATTCGTCACTCGTTTTGTCTTCATTATTTCTGTTTTCTTAATTTTTACTAGATTTTTTTTAACTTGCATTATTTGTATGTTTGTTCAGTTCAAATCTTGCAAAAGAATTTTTAAGCAGTTATTCTCAACCTAAATAGCTGAAATTGTGCATACAGAGTTTAGATGACAATGCATGGTTAGCTAAGTGACGTCATTCTAAATCCAATATGGTGGACTTTCAAAGATGGCGGACTGCGTTTTATATGCACCCCAATGATTTGGATATCAAATATAAGGTTTGCTTGGAAGTATACGAAAACCAGCTTTTGCTCTAAAAAGAAAATAATCTTTAAATCCAATCAAACCCATTAATCAAATAATTACAAAATTTATATGAATAAATACTTGCTTTTAAAAATATTTTTTTGATTTTTAATTTAATGAGCTCATACTTAGTTAACTAACGTCGAATGCAAACTGCGTCAAAAGTTGATTGATTGAAGCGAGTTGGAAACTTAAGATTACTTTCAAAGGGTGTGAGGACGCCGGTAGCGGCTCAGCATCTGATTGCCAGCTTATTGTCTTTCCATTAAAAATGTTCTAACCAAAGCTCTTCTTTAATTGAATGCAAATCTCTTTTAAATTATAAGGTGATTTAACGGTTTTCCAATTTGGATTAATTTTAAAAATTTAATGCCGTTTTTACTTTTAATTATTTTAGACTATCAACACTTCCCCTAACATACGAATATGCTCATATTGGATTTTTACAAGCACAGAATTTGCTTTAGAACAGCATATTTTATTATATTTACTAAAATCTTTAAAGCTTTAGCTATATAATTTTTTTTTGGAATATTTAGTATAGTATAATTTAATTCGTAAGTCAAGATTTCCACACTGTAACTTTTAGGTTTCATTTTAGATTTCATGAAAATAAAATCGCTGTGTTAAGTCTCGCAAATTAGGATATACTTTGTAATCGCGTTACAAATGCGTACTCACTGTAGCATAAATAGTCTGGGCCTTTGTGAAGTCGAAAAATAAGTTTTTCAGATACTGAAAATCCATCAAAGCATAGAAACTATTACTAAAAGAGATTTCCAGATCGGATTTGAAAGAGCAAAAGGAGCGTATTGTTCGTATGTTGTTTGACTTAACACATTTATTTATCTTTGAGCTAACGGATGAATTCGCACTATTTTTACTCGCAGTCAATGGCTCGAGTCGGAATTAGAGAGTAAAGTTAGATTGGACGAGCCCGCTGTGTCGAATGTAAAACCCAATTGGGCTTTCATGCTTTAAACGGGACCCACCGAAATAACCCTACACGGTGCGGCGGAAAGCCCACACTGAGATGGACACGGGCCATGCGAATGTGAACCTACCACCTTTCAGTTAAAGACAACCACTTCGCGGGGGGTATTTTGGCAGCAGTGTGGGAACAGATTAATGGTAATCGAACGGAGCTGTTAGCAATCACCTGCACAGTATCGGGCTGATTAATTGCATTCAGGGATCTTCCCATATTATTGTTTATCGTATCCGTTTTAATGTAACACAATCAGGCCGGGATTAGTGCGATTGATTCCGGAGTTAGTTATGTTTGGAATAACAGTTAATTTGCGCGCGGCTTTATGCGGCGGAACATTTGCATACCGTCGCGTTTGTTTGTGCTCGTTGTACTTTTCATTATTTATGAAATATTCATATATACATCTATGTATATCTCGTACTATATTTCTAGCAGAGTAGCTAGAGTGAATACTTATATTACAGTATTATTTATTTTCGAGTTAAATAGCAAAGGCAACTTATAGACTGGCTTTTAGTGACATTTTCTTGTTTTGAATGACGTGCCATAATATTATCGAATACTGTCTGACCCGGTAAACGTTGTTCCACCATATAAATTATCAAGTAAATCTAACGTAAGATTCAAAAATACTAAAATCGCTATTAAAAAATGGGGTGTGTAGATAGAAGGGTGAAAAATACTTTACAACCTTTCCTCATACCTACTAAATATACAAAAAAATCATTAAAATCAGTCGAGTCGTTTCGGAGGATGACCATAAACACCGTGACACGAGATATTTATATATTAGACTAGCAGAACCCGCGGCTTCGCCCGCGATCAAACTACGAAAAAATGAACTTTTTCGCAATATATACTTTATTACTTGCAAAAATAAGTTTGTGTAAGTTTTATTATTTGTTAAAGTATATATGGAAACAAATTTAATTTTAACTCAATGTAACTCAAAATATCCAGTATCTTAAAAGATATTAAGCATATATTCTGTAATTATACACTTTAGGTATTTAGCAAGCTGCACTATCTTATTTTTTGTACATTTTTCTACTCCATCTTTCCAAAGTTAGAGGAAGAGAGTACAATGATACAATTGCATACAATGTTTACGACTTTAGAATCATGTAACATGGCTAATATGGGTTTTTTACCTAAAATACTAACAGGCTAACATCTACGTTATTTTTAAAGACCCAATGCTATGTCCACCTGAATCTTACAGTCTCCCTCCTTCTCCTTCTTTTTTAAGTTACACATATAAATTGGCATTCATATTTTGCTGTAGCTTATTGCCCGCGGCTACGCTCGCGTGGACTGAAAAATTTGCTCAGCTTTAATTTCCATTAAATTTATATGTTGTTATATCGAATTTTTAATATTATGTCTAGATTCACTTAAATTCTACACTAAAAAAACCAAACACAAGTATAGGTTAGGTTCTCTCTCTCGCGGTCTAGGTCTGTTATGGTTGTCGCTGCTGTGGCCAGCCGAAAAGTTATACATAATTTTCTTTTGGATTCGGAATAATTTCCTTTCTCTGCTTTATATCTCACACAGTTAGTGTGCACTTACAGAAAACTTGAGCCATGTTACTCGATTTAAATATATTCAACAACTCAAACTTCACCGCCCAGTTTTACCCACTTAGGGGCTGAATTAAAAAAAAATCTACAATACATGTTTATTTAAGTGTATTGAAGAGCATTAATACCAAGTTTCAAGTAATTCTCATCATAAACAAATTTTTCCTCATATAAACAGAACCACCCCCTTTTACCATTTTAAGGGATAAATTTCGAAAAAAAAATGATATCTGTATTGATTTAGTCTTCATTTTAAAGGTAAATACTATTTTCCGTGCATCAATTACAGAGTTTCATACAAACTTTCATCCCCTATTTGACAGCCTTATGTGATGAATTTCAAAAAATGCTAAAACACATATTTATTTAAATGTATTGAAGAGCATTAATACCAAGTTTCAAGTAATTCTGATCATAAATAACTGTTTGCCCATATAAACTTTATCATCCCCTTTTACCCTTTTAAGGGATGAATTTCGAAAAAAATCTAATACATATATTTCTTATTTTTCATCTTAAAGCTAAATACCACTTACCGTGTATTTCGCGTTAAGAATAACAGAGTTTCATACAATCTTGTATCCCTTATTTTACCCCCTTAGGGGATGAATTTAGAAAAATCCTTTCTTAGCGGATGCCTACATTGTATAAGGAATATGTCCTCTAAATTTCACGTTTCTACGACCAGCGGTTTAGGCTGTGCGTTGATCGATCAGTCAGTCAGGACAAAGCATTTTATGTATATATAGATAATGTCAAATAAAAACATTTAAAATTGTCTAATATACATGTCGACAAAAGTACTAGTTGTACTGCTTCATTTAATGAAATTTTACACTTTATTTTTCCATCAGTTTTTTACAATTGCACCACGCACACATATTTTTACAATTATAAATATGTAAATCTATACAGTACGGTGTCTATACGTAATATAACGGAAAAGGGGTCAAAGTTATTCGTTGAATATTTTTAAAATATTGCATTTGGTTAATACTGCCGTGATAATTAAGAACGCAGTACTTGCAAAATGGCGGTTTCGAGAAAAACGCGGAAAACATATTTTTAGACATCTGAGCAAGATGTTCATATTTTATGACCAAAAAAATATATCAAAAAATTCAAAAATAAATCAAGCTTTTGAATCATAATTTTATTTTATTTAATTTATCAATCTATCTAAATATAATGCGTATTACTGCGTTTAGTTTTAGCATCAGGTCTTGTGAGAATCATACGATACTAAAACTAAATGCAGCAGTTGCGTATATTACTGCATTATAGTCTAGCACATGTCGATTACTGCGTTGTTGGTTAGTATTCATTTACATTTTTTATGCTCGGGGCTAAGTGCAAGTGGTCTTAAATTATTATCTCTCATTATATTATCTCTCAAACAATTACACAGTCCTTCTTAAATGTTTGCTGTGAGGTTGACGAAAACCTACTTCATGTTCTGTACGTATTATATGCATTATCAGGGTGAAATAAAAATGAAACATTTTTGTGTAAATCTACTTTTATTTAGACAATATCTGTCTTTATGAATATCTAAAGAAATACAAATAAAAATCACAATATTCAGTCAGACTGATAATAATTAACATTAATTAAATATAACTGATTTGCTAAAACAAAACGCGGCACTGGATCGTACGGCCAAGATCTTGCAAGCCTTTACTACTCTCAAATGCAGTAATATGGAGTACTGCGTTTTGATTTAGTAACTAGTCTATTGATTTTAAAAGAAAATGCTGTAGTAGTAGCAATTACTGCACTTAGCTCTAGGGTATTCTTGTTAGTACTGCATTCTTTTTTAGCACATGTTTAATGCTGCACTCCTCCTTAGTATTGAAACTATTTTCATGCAAGTACTGCGAAAACCGTTAGATAGAAAACATACTTCTAGTGAAAATTTTTATGAAAATATATTTTTTCCATGTAGGAGAACCCTTTGGAATGCCATTTCCAGTAAAAAGTGAAAATCCCAAAAATGTTGATTACTGCATTCTTTATTATGAGGGCAGAATAGTCTACAGTACACCACGGGTTTTTAATGATTAATAACATAACATTTTCTTTTCTTGTTTTATGTTAGAGTATTCCAAGATTAAATTGTAAAACAACTTGTTAGTAATATATTTTTAACAACCATTGCTTCGACATGTTTCGTATCAATCTACAATTGTATCTAACGCTATCAAATTTTCGTAGAATGAAAAGAAGGGCGTATCATCAAAACGAAGGTAGTCGTGAATTTCAGCATGTTAATTTATTTTACTGTAGACTATAATGTTTTCTACAATATCTATACTAATATTATAAAGCTGATGAGTTCGTTTGTTTGTTAGTTTGTTTGTTTGTTTGGTTGAACGCGCTAATCTCAGGAACTACTAATCCGTTTTGAAAAAATCTTTTTGCATTAGGTAGCCCGTTAACTGAGGAAGGCTATAGGCTATATATTATCTCGGAAAAATGTACGGTTCGCGTGGGATAGATTTGTTTTTCTCTAGGGACGAACCCGAAGCGAAGCGAGGGTGAGACGCTAGTAAGTAAATAAAAACACTGTTTCTGTGTTTGTTCATAAGCATCGCATAACTTGAGAATGTATAAACGGGCTTTTATCATTGCAAAAGTTATTATTAATCCAGACTAGAATGGTAATATTGCGAATATCAACTATCACTCAACCTCCCTAAATAAATAACATAAACATAAATATATTATTCGCTTTACTTGATGTTTTCACAACAAAAACAATTCCTAACTTTTATAACACGTAGTAGGTCGATGAAATCTCGAAACGAAAGGAAAGAATCTGAAGAAAAAGTAGTGAAGACTCCGGCAAGTTTAAGCCACATTCGCGTTCCCGCTTCCACTTTAGTTTCCTCCAAAGTTGTGGCAAGAAACAAACAAAACTAAATATTTATGTTGAACGAGATTCGCACCTCGTCATCTTGTGATTTATTTTTCTGAATAAAGTTTGGGCTTTTTTATCTTTGTTCGTTCGGAAAAAAATGTCTGCAAATTGATAATTTTGGAATCTCTCAATTCTATTGAAGGATTGTACAAAATACGATGTTACGAGAATTGAGTATGTATTATAGTATTATAGTATTATAGTGATTAAAATATTTGACGACACGTTTGGCTCAGTATGTAGTGACCCTACTTGCTGTGATAGCGGTTGCGGGTTCGAGTACCGCTGGGGGCCTTCATTTGTGTGATGAGCACGAATGTTTGTACTCCAGTCATGGATATTTATATTTATAATATGTATGTATTTATAAGTTATATATGTGTAGTGTATCAACTATCTGGTATCCATAACACAAGCCTCGTAGCTTACAATGAAACTGGATGGAGCTGTGTGTTAATGTCGCAACATATTTCTTTATTATTTATTTATATTTGCTTTGTTTTTGTTTTCTATTTCTAAATATTGGTTAATAGTGGAAGAAGATCATATTTCATTTGGTCTCCACCGACTTCCTCCACAGGAAAAACTAAACCTACGACCCCTCCCTTAGTCAAAATATCAAATGAATACCATTACGCTACTATTATATATTACATTTTATACAATTTTTTGTTTAATATCAAATATTTGTTTCAGTTCCACCAGAGAAGCCAGTGGTGGTAGACAGGTGGGGTCGCGTGATCAACGCCACGACCCTCGGCCCTCATGAAGAGGGCGACGACGTCCTCCTCACGTGTCGAGTACTAGGAGGTAATTTTGTGTAAAAAATATTTTTACTGTATAATATAGTTACTTATATAGATAATAATAATAATAATCAGATACATAATAATGTTAATTATAATCCTTTAATATCCCACTGCGGGTACGCACCTATCGATAATACATTAGATTAAATCATAGTCCAATACACGGCCAAGTGCGGATAACTAGCTAAAAAATGGTTAGATTCTTTTAGACAGGAACCTCAGTGGTGTAAAACACTGGTTCACATTATAAGTTAGGGTTACCTCTACTCTTTTGCTTCATTACAAGTAGAAGTTATAGTTGTTAAAGATATACATATTATATGTTTGCTTTTAGACTATAGCTTATTCTTATGCCATTAAGTACTTTAGCTCGTAAAACTTTTAATGTAAATAAAATCTAGATCAAGCATATTCCACTATACTAATACGATCGTTCGTCTATTATACAACTTTGCATTCACATTCATTTAAGTTTTAAAAGAATAAATTTTATATTCCTCTTGGAAGATAAATATGGATCTTTTATAATACCATTGAAATCTAAAGTATAAAAGTGGAGTCGCAATTAGATATGACGAACAATATTATAATAACTAGCGACTCACGCTCGCTTCGCTCGCGTTCGTTTTCACGGTTAGCTATGTTTATACATAAACAGTAGTTTGCTACTCCTAAGATATTCATTTAAATTATATAGCGATTTACTCTCGCTTTGCTCGGGTGCGTACGCCGTACGCGGATGTTGTTCACAATTTCATGGGTTTTAATTTTTTTTCGCGGAACCCTGATTCTTTTTCTCAAATAAAAGTAGCCAAAGTTACTCTTTATAACATCAGCATCTGTCACTGAAAGTCCCATCAAAATCGGTTCAGCCGTTTCAGAGATTAGCTGAAACAAACAGACAGACAGACAAAAATTTTAAAAAATGTTGTTTTGGTATATGCACCGTGTATACATCCATATGCATTTAGTAAAAAGTTATTTTAATATTACAAACAGACACTTCAATTTTATTTATCTGTATAGATTATAATAATAGAACAGATAATCGCAGTGCAAATGGATCCGCATGGTGCGGCAAAGCGGGACCGACGCAACATGTTTAGTGTAGTATAATCAAGTGATGAATTAACATTTCTGTTTCGTTAGAGAGGGTTGAATTATTCATGAGATTGGCTTCAGTACAAACGGCCCGTGATAGTTGCCGCCGGCCTGTGGACGATCGATGTGATATGATAAGCTGGCAAATAAAATTTTATGTCCCGAATCAACAATGAAATTTAAAAATTTCAACATATTGTTATTATAGAAATGTTGTTATTAAAATAACACTGATTCTGATTCAGATCATTCTGATTCTGATGTAACTTTCTAAATTTTGTGTAATAATGACACTATGGGACTTAAATGCGTGAATTCATAAGTGGCTATATATCTTATTCCCGACATTTCGACTTGATTGCTCCAGCCGTGGTCACAGGCAGCCTGTCCGAATTCACGCGATCAAGTCGCGCAGTGTCGATATTAAACATTTCTGATCTACTCAAGAAATAAATGTTTGCTATTTAGTATGTTTTTGTAGTAAAACTTCTTTACGCACGCTTGACTTGGGGGGCAAGCTGGTGAATGCGTTACGAAAAAATGTACGTACGTTTGTTGCCATGGTAACCGTTGTTATTGTCTGACAAATGATATATAATATTATATTCTTTCCTTAAATGATATTCTATAAATATATGATTGTAATATGCCTAATATGCGTTATTTTTAGTATCTCACGTATCCTAATTATTTAAAACATAAATTGAATTTCATAAAGAGTACCGATAACCTACAGAAGTTTTACTTCTTGCGCGTGTACACATTCATACACGCACTCTTTAACTTTTTATCATATTTTTGCTTCTACATGTAATATGATGAAGAAGAATAATATATATTTGAAAAGTCTGTCTGAATAACTAAAAAAAAATGTAATAAATCATTCATTTTCAAGATACGTTACGTACAATAGACGTGTACGAGTATTTTAGTATCGTAAATGGATCAGCTAGGGTTAATACAAAATTGCAAAATAGGAACACTGTGATATTATTAGTGAATTTATTAGCCCTCTAAAAGTAGATAATCAACTATTTTTCAAATAGGCTTTATTAATAATTAATTATTTATTACTTTGAAATAAAGTAAAACCATCGACCCCAGCGTGAGATAGGCTTTTACATTGATTAGCATTAATGTATTGTGTAACAGTGTCACAGTGTCAGATACCACAGTGTCACAGTGTCAGTATATAATATTAGAAAACATGAGATAATAATAAGTTAAATACAAATGGAATAATTTGTTACATCAAAGTAAATTTTTGCTCGTAAAATGTATAAGAGACAAAAGACTTATCCATATCATAATTTCGAAGTATCAAAAGGAATATATGCCGTAATAGAATGTTAACATTTAGTAAATGTACGATGAAATAAAATATTAGAATCACAATTCAAATTTGAAACTTGTGAATTTTTCTTTAGAAAGCCCTCAGGGCACTCGCCGGAGACACTGGAACGCTTTTAACAGATAAAACAACATTGAGTAGCTATTTACTGTTGAGGATACTTTGTTCTATCCCGATCATAGCCTTCAAGAAAGTGGTTTAAAAAAAATGATATGTAAAAATTGATATTATGGAGAAAATCTAAGGAAGAATGTTATAAAAAATGATTTTTACCCCAAATTTAAAGTTTGCTAAAATCACGTCACCTAAATTAGGAAAATCAAATCAGAACTGACTTTATCTGATCGCAGCGAACGAACGAAATTCGAGAAGATGAAAGCATTTGCATAATCGAGAAATTGATTGAAGCGTATTTTCTAAAACACCCAGAAAAAAGATTCAATGACAGTGGGGCAGATGCCTTTGTAATGATGGGGGCTTACTTTGGCCCGTTTTTAGGACACTCGTTAGAGGGTCGCCTGTTGCTCGACTCATCGAAACCTGTCCGACGGAATATTCATGTTGTAATTTCGTAGACCCTTTCGGGAGATGAACTATTATGATAATGTCTAGAGATGATCACACATTATATGCTTTCATAAATCATGTTGTTGAAAGTCATTTGCAAAATGAAGCTTAGAAACACTACAATATGCTAATTGTGGGATAAACTTTTTGTAAAATGATATTTGTCTGGTATTATTATAGCTTTTAGTAACTTTTTTACAGTGTCTATTGACAGGTGCAGTCCATGGGAAATAAATTATTATTGAAACTTATAGAAAATTTTAATCGCCATAAAATAATTAATATCACATGATTCATTAAGCCTTTACATTTCTAAATTCATTATGAAAACTTAAAACACGTAGGTATATTAAGAGATTGTTATCACAAGTAATATAAACATTTATTCTAATAATATTATAGACTAGCGATTCACCGTCGCTCCGCTCGGGTTCGTTCCTAGTTACGTTTTAACGTTTAGTATAGATTTATCGGAGATATTTTCCCGCAGTAAAAAGTAGTTTTCTCGAGATGTGTTCCCAGACAGACACACAGACAAACAATAATTCTAAAAAACTATAAATTCGTCCTCTGTTCGGATAATAATGACTATTTCAATAAGATTTTCCAAAAATATTCAATGTACAGATTCAACTCAGTTAGAATTCTATATATGTATAGATGGAAATCCGCTTACTAATAAGGTCAGAAATCTATATATACATAAAATGCTTTGTCCTGACTGACTGATCGATCAACGCACAGCCTAAACCGCTGGTCGCAGAGACGTGAAATTTGGAGAATATATTCCTTATACAATGTAGGCATCCGCTAAGAAAGGATTTTTCAAAATTCTTTCCCTAAGGGGGTAAAATAGGGGATAAAAGATTGTATGAAACTTTGTCATTCTTAACGCGAAATGCACGAAAAGTGGTATTTAGCTTTAAGATGAAAAATAAGAAATGTATGTATTAAATTTTTTCGAAATTCATCCCTTGAAAGGATAAAAAGGGATGATAAAATTTATATGAGCAAAGAATTATTTATGATCAGAATTACTTGAAACTTGGTCTTAATGCTCTTCAATACAATTAAATAAATACGTATTATAGCATTTTTTTAAATTCAACCCTTAAGGGGGTAAAATGGGGAGTGAAAGTTTGTATGAAACTCTATAGTTAATGCACGTAAAGTCTTATTTACCTTTAAAACGAAAACTAAAACAATACAAATATCATTTTTTTTCGAAATTCATCCCTTAAAAGGGTAAAAGGGGGTTGTGCAATTTATATGAGGAAAAAATTATTTATGATCAAAATTACTTGAAACTTGGTATTAATGCTCTTCAATACAATTAAATAAACATGTATTTTAGATTTTTTTTCAATTCAACCCCTAAGTGAGTAAAACTTGATGGTGAAGTTTGAGTTGTTGAATATATCTAAACAGAGTAACATGCCTCAAGTTCTCCGCAAGTGCACACTTACTGTGTGGGATATAAAGTAGAGAACGGAAATTATTCCGAATCTAAAGGTTTATGTATAACTTCTCGGCTGGCCACAGCAGCGACAACTATAACAGACCTAGAGCGCGAGAAAGAGAACCTAGCTAGAGAGTATCCTGCTATCTATATCCTCCTTCTAAAGGTTGGCACAACTGTAACGAAAAAGTCACCTAAGTTATGTAACGGGATTAGACTGTGAGTGTGTGACTGTGTGTGATAAAACTTACACGAACTTATTTTTCAAAGTAATAAAATATGTATTGCGAAAAAGTTTATTTTGGTCGTAATTTGATCGCGGGCGAAGCCGCGGGTTCTGCTAGTATATATATAAATTATATGGGTGAATATCGTTTGTTTCGCAACCTATTTGACGGTACGTGAGGTCGGCACTATTATTTAGTTTTCCAACAGAACACCTGATTGAATAAAATATATCAACAACGATTTCATTATTTCAGCCTCGTGTTTGCGCTAACACCGAAATCTAATTTAAATAAGCACTGTTGTTGTTTATCAGACTGGAAAAGAGTGATTGTTTTGAAAATGACATTTATTTAGAAGGAAATAAGAGTAAATTTCGCGTAAATGTCTCGAGAGTAAAATTAGGCCGGAGCTGGAGAACGCTAGGTGACCTGCTTTATTCGCAATTATGAAAAGGCTAAACTAGACCGCTTTTTGCAAATCGATTCGTTAATGTATTGAAACTCTTTAAAACTACTAGAATTGAATTATATACCTAATAGCGACTTAACCTCGCTTCGTTCGGGTTTGTCCCGGGTGAAAAACAAAAACAAATCTATCCCTCGGGAACCGTACATTTTTTCCGGGATAAAAGGACAGGTTGTTTTTATCTATTTTTGTGCCAAATTTCATCCAGGTCCATTCAGCCGTTCTGGCGTGACTAAGTAACAGACATCCATTTTAAACTTTCGCATTTATAATATTCGTGATTCACCGTCGCTTCGCTTAAGGTTCGTTCCTAGACAAAAACAAATCTATCCCACGGGAACCATATACTTTTCCAAGATAAAAAGTAACCTATGTGCTATTCCAGACTATAATCTATCTGTGTGCTTTTCATCCAGATCCGTTCAGCCGTTCTGGCGTGATTGAGTAACAAACATCCATCAATCCATCCTCACAAACTTTCACATTTGCAATATTAGTATGAATTTGTGAAATTCTATTTCATGCTTTCAACAATTTGCTTTGATATTTTTTTATAAACATTTACATGTATGTATCTTAATTAATTACTAGAAATGTTCTTCATCAAAATTTTATGACAAACCAATGAAGATTGTAAAAAAAAACAGCCAAACCTACACTACTTGTTAATTATATTATACTAGCGACTCACCCTCGCTTCGCTCGGGTTCGTCCCTGGTTTGATTCCCCATATACAATTTCATTCCTATTTTCACCCCCTTAAGGCATGATTTCCGGGATAAAAACTCTTCTATGTCCTTCCCAGGGTATCAAACTATCTTCTTACCAAATTCCATCTAAATCGGTTTAGTAGTTTCGGAGCCTATTCGGTACAAACAAACAAACAAAAAATGTAATATTTTCTCCTCATAATATTAGTATAGATATACAAAATTATAAAAAAATAACAATTATTCTAAGCTATACACTGAATTTCAACTAACCAAGTCTTAATTTAGGCAGACCTAAATAGTTTAGAGAACCGCAGACGTAGTCAGGTACATAGTAATTAAATATGAATTCTTGCCTCTACTGCAAATAGACCCTCGTTAAGTAGACTATTTAGGTATTTTTCTTTATATATTATAATGCTTGGGTTGGTAGTGGCTTAGATTGGAGGATGCGGGTTCAATACTTGTTCGGGGTGGATATTATTTTCTTGTTTTTTTGTTGATATAGAAATTAAGCAAAAGTAAGCTGTAATTATTATTATTTTTTATAACGCCATATCGTACTTTTTCAAATTGATTTCCTGTTTTAAACAAATTATTTTGAATTTCAAAATAATTTCCCACTGGAAACACTCATTTACCCCAAAAAGTAGTCTTATATCACGTCCGGGTCCACCAATCAAATGATGAAATATAAAAAACTACCTTCTCCTCTTACCGCCTACCTCATATTTTTACGGATTGTGAATCGATTTGCATAATTCTTTATTAAATTATGATTCTTTACAAAGAGGAAAATCCATCCCCACGCTAAAATTGATATTGAAGTTGGCGGTTTTATTACTTATGAAGTAATTATTACACTACTAGCGGCTTACCATAGCTTCGCTCGGGTTCGCCTCTAGACAAACAAAAACAAATATATCCCATGGGAACCATAAATTTTTCCAAAATAAAAAGTAGCTTATTGTTATTCTAATGTATGAACTATATTATTGTAAAGTTTCATTAAAATCCAATCAGTAGTTTTTGTGTACTAAGCTATATAAGTTACTATAGTTTTTTTAACTATCCCCCGGAAACTCTTTAATTTTCCGGAATAAAAAATATCTAAGATGTTGACCGGGGATATAAGGTACCACCATGCAAAATTTCATTTAAATCGGTCCAACAGTTTCGGACATTAGCCCGTACAAACAGACAAACAGACAGAGAAACAAATTGAGTAAAAAACTGGATTCGTTCTATTTCTCTTCTTACATCCCCCTGACTCGGTTTTTAGTATATTTTTTTTCTATGTACAGACATTCGACCTCTACAGTTTTATTATGTGTATAGATATACGAGTATTATAACGAGTTTTAATCAACATTATTTATATTGTAAGTCTAAATGCTACTATCACTTGAAAGAAAAACATTTACTTAAACGAATACAGTCGTAGGTATTATTACCAGTGAAAATTTTCTCGACAACTCTTTATACATTTTATTACAATTTTTGGAATTACAAGAATGTATAAGATACTTATAATTTCAACATTGCCTACAAACGTCTTCGAAACGTAATTACAATAGATTGGAGACGCCCTACAAACTCATTAAAATTATTAACCCTGGCTCGGACTTAAGAAGCGCTAGAAATTCAATCTTTTTGTTAATTTCGATTGGACTATTCGTTACTGTTAACTTAAAACGGCGACAAGAATATAATTAAGTCAATTAGAACGAATGTTTTCTTTTTTTTTATAATTATTTCTGTACTATGTTAATTTTAGTAAATTAAAAAGTTATAGTGTGATGTTTTTCTGAGTTTTTTTTTTATTCTTGGTAATTTTGAGTTTTTTTCCTAAATTTGAATATTTAAATACATAACAAGAAAGCAAATAAATCTGTAAATATAATGTAATGTAAATAAAATCAACGATTAAAAGATACTTAGAAACGTAATATGTATAAACTAGCGACTCACCCTCGCTTCGCTTCGGGTTCGTCCCTAGACAAAAACAAATCTATCCCACGGGAACCGTACATTTTTCCGGGATGATATATAGTCTATAGCCCTCCTCAATTAACGGACTATCTAATGCAAAAATAATTTTTCAAATCGGAATTGTAGTTCCGGAGATTAGCGCGTTCAAACAAAAAAACTCTTCAGCTTTATAATATTAGTGTAATGTATAAATCTGGTCTATCAAGTTAATTTTGGATGCGTAAGACATTCCTTTTTTTTTCTTTTTAAAGTAATAATTAATGTTGTTATTGTTAAAACGAGGCATACTTTTGGTAAGTATAAAGATCAGTGGACTCATAAAAATAACCATGGTTTTTATAAGAAACTGCTTGACGACACGTTTGGCTCAGTTTGTAATGCTACTTGCTGTGCCAGCGGTCGCAAGTTCGAGTCCCGCTGGGGGCATTCATTTGTGTGATGAGCACGAATGTTTGTACTCCAGTCATGGGTGTTTATATTTATAATAAGTATGTATTTAAAGTTATATATGTGTAGTGTATCAACTATCTGGTATCCATAACACAAGCCTCGTAGCTTACCATGGAACTAGATGGTGCTGTGTGTTAATGTGCCAACATATTTATTATTATTACTGCTTGATAGTTAATTAACTAATGTTTTTAGTGATATCTACGCACGAGATAGCTCGTAACGAGAAATCTTGTTCATAGGCATTATTAATTGCCTTAATCAACATACGTGGTATCTATGTACATACAAGTATATAAAGAGACCATAATATTATAAACATACCACAATATAACTGTTACTTTGTGGGTAGGCTGTCTGTAACAACTATATAATAACTTTATGGCATCTTAGTCTCTCTCGTGACCATGATTGCTGTAAAGCATTCGAAACGTCGGGAACCAAAAATCAAAATAAATCCGCGAAATAATCCGAAAAGATAGTTTTATTTACAATGCCAAATATTCGCGTAAATCTAAGAAAGTATTATGTAGACCATAATATATCATGGTAAGTGAATTCGGTACCCTTTAACTTTTGAGATACTTAGAAATAACCTCACATTTTGAACAATACGCCATCTAAACGTATGGTACGACGAAGAGAATCGAAATGGAGTCAGGATCAACAATTAGTATAATTATATGCACGTAAACAAACCACTTACAAGGTTGAAACCGAACGTAAGCCGGCGGCTCTGCGCGCTTCATGAATAGATGCATACCACAAACTAGACGTTCGCAAATCCAAATTGAATCCATTGACACTCAGAATTAGATTGGACATACTTGGTACATTGCTTAATTTAATTTGAACAAAGTGTTTCGTTCGATGGTATAAGATAAACCGCTTGAGGCAAAGGGTTGTACAGACGGATAGATAGATACTATGTCAGTGCTTAGGAACTGCTTCGTCGCGCAAATCCGACTCGCCTTAAATTTTCCTAATGAAATAGCTTGCTTAGATGGCTCTCGCCTTCCAATTCATAAATGTATTTCGAATTTCCGAAGAATTTGTATTAGAATGTATTATTGTTTCACTATCTTATCTATACTAATATTATAAAGTTGAAGAGTTTGTTTGTTTGGTTGAACTCGCTAATCTCAGGAACTACTAATCCGATTTGAAAAATTTCTTTTGCATTCGATAGCCCGTTAACTGAGGAAGGCTATAGACTATATATCATCCCGGAAAAATGTACGGTTCCCGTGGGATAGGTTTGTTTTTGTCTAGGGACGAACCCGAAGCGAAGCGAGGGTGAGTCGCTAGTGTATATTTAATCTAGAGACATATCCTCGCTATGTTATTGTTTTTACTATGAAAAAAGACTCGTGAACTTTTACATTTTCAGTTTTTAGTCTTTTTGTTTTTCTAGAATAAAAACAAGCCTATGTCATTCCCATCAGTTAAAGGCAAATTTAATTCCGCCAATTATACTTTCTTAGATCCATGCCAATATTTGACATTTTAAATAAAAATATCTTTTCGCGGCATCGATCAAAAAGTACTAGATACACAATCCCATTTAAAAGTTCTCTTAAAACTGTCACCAATTGTGTTTAGGTAATTATTCTAGTTGAAATAAATATACACTAATGTAAATTGAACCTTAAATGCTAAGATTAAAGTTGTTTTCACAAAAACAAAATTAAAAGCGCGCTCAAATGTTCAAATGAGCGCTCATTCGGTGAGGGCATTTTTATCGATGATTGTGTATCTACTTATTTGATCGAGATTTCGCGGATTTATTTTGATTTATGATTGGAATATTTGCTTTAAAAAGTTTTATTTAAGTCCACATTCCAGAATTCAGTGGGTAAAAACAGACAGACAAAAAAGTTTAAGGGTTCCATATTTCAAAGGCGAAAATAGAACCCTTATTTATCGATTGTTTAAACCTGATATCATCCTAATAAGCACAGTAGCTTATTATAAGGAGCTTAGTAGACACTTCAAATGTATTTACCCGTATAAATATAGATATTGCTGAAGTTAAGAGCAGTCGAGGCTTGTATAGTGTGGGTTGTGTTGCTGCTAGCTATTATTATAAATGATAAAATCTGGTTATAAAGCCATAAAGATTATCGTAGCCTGAAGCGTGAGCGTGTAAAATTGTTATTGCGGTTTTTCCCCAACAGCCGTTTGAGTCCAAATAAGCGTAACACGGTCGGGTATAACTCATGAAATATATAAATATCTTTAGGATTTTCGTTTTTCTTTTTAATATTCATTTATTGTTGTAAAGTAATTTCACAATGTTCATTGTATAATTTTATAATAATATGCATTTCATGTTTCAGTATTAGAATTGATTCTTTTTCGTAATAATTAGAAATTTGTAGTATTTAAAGCAATATGCTTTTACTTGAAATATAAGCCTCGATCTGGATTCGAATCTGCAACCACATTTTACATATTACATTTATACTTATACTTACTAGGACGTAGACAAAACTATGGAACCAAAGAAAATAGTTTTTTTTAAGATATAATAAAATAGCGACTCACCCTCGCTTCGCTCGATTTCGTCCCTAGGTTGATTCCCCATACAAACTTTCATCCTCTTAAGAGATGATTTCTGGGATAAAAACTATTTTATATCCTTCCCAGGGTCTCAAACTATCTTCTTACCAAACATCTTAACCGGTTCAGTAGTTTCGGAGCCTATTCGGTGCAAACAAACAATCAAATCTTTCCCGTTTATAATATTAGTATAGATAAAATATGCCAGTATTTTTTTGATCTATATGATGAAAAACATCAAATCTCCAATATTTTGAATGAACGTAAATATGAATGCGGATGTAGTTTAGTACGTGCTCTTTGGCGATTATACGAGTGAAGTGGAAAATGAGCGGAGAATATATAAAAAGGCATAGTTCATTACAAATTTAATTAATTAGAACTATACTCAACCTCCTTCTGAATTTTAAAAACCGCGTTTAGTTCACTTATACTCCTGTAGATTCGCAATTAATCTAGAAGCGAAACTGTTTTAACAGGCATTTACGTTTGTTATATGTTTCCTTTTTTTATATTTGTTTATTTGTGAAAAAATATTTTGCGTGTAGGGAATAATAATAGTTACTAATTAGATTTTACGTAGTAACATTTTGTCTCATGAGTTATAAATGGAAGGATCGAAAAAGATTTGCAGTCAATTTTACTCATTTTCAACATTACCCAAAGATTGTGTTTTGGGTAAAGCTGACAATATTTGTTTGGTCTTTTGGTGTTGAACCAACATAATTATAACTATTATTATTATAGACCTAACTTAGGTACGATTTAATTTTATTGAGCGAAACCCTAATTCTTATTCTTATTCTATTCTTAAAAGTAGCCTAAGTTACTCCTTATAATATCAGCTATCTGTCAGTGAAAATCCCGATAAAATCGGTCCAGCCATTTCGGAGATTAGCCGGAACAAACAGACGAAACACAGACAAAAAAAATTAAAAATTGAGTTTTTTATAAGTACCCGTATATAATTTCATATGCATTTAGTATAAAGCTGTTATTTTGACATTACAAACAGACACTTCAATTTTATTTATCTGTATAGATAAATAGCGTTTTTGAAATCACCAAGGAACAAGTAATACTAAAAATCCTTGTTGCAGGTCGACCAGAGCCATCGGTGCGGTGGCTTGTCAACGGTGTACTTGTTGATGAAGAATATGAACATAACACAGGTGACGTGATAGAAAACAGACTACTCTGGCCTGCGATACGACGTGCTGACTATGCAGCGGTCTTCACATGTCAAGCGGCGAACTCACATTTAGTGCCGCCTAAAGAAGTCTCCCTAGTCCTAGATATGTTCTGTAAGTATGAGATATTTGATATACTCTATAGTGCTTAGATTGCCTGCTTTTCATTGGCAAGACGTCATGAGTTTGATTCCCGAAATATTTGAAGTGGTCATAATTGTCTTTATGATGTTAAGCATCGTTAAAGAAATTAATTTAATACAAGTTGAAATAAAACTATTTTTTTTTCTTTTTGTTTTTTACTTTATGGTTCAATTTTTTTGTTCAGTGGCTCTTAAGAGTGTCATTTGAGCACATGTTGTTTAGCCAATGTTAGTACTTTATGGTTTCCAATGTTTCGAATGCTTTACAGCGGACATGTTCATGGGAGAGACTGAAATTATTGATATCTCAAAAGCAAATAGCTATAAGAAAATACTAGTACAATTTGAATATCTATATAAATAAAAAGCAAAAGTGATTGACTGATGTATCAACGCACAAGCCAAACCCTTAAGGCTAGAAAATTGAAATTTCGCATACGTATGCGTATGACGAAAGCATCCACTAAAGAAGGATTTTTCAAAATTCCACCCCCAAGAGGGTGAAATAGGGGATAAAAGTTTGTATGAAACTTTTTATTTTTTGGACATATTTGCATGAAATTTAGTATGAATTGAGTATGGCAAAAAGAATAAGTTACGTATTTCAGCGTTTTCTAAAATTCAACCCCTAAGAGGGTAAAATAAGGAATGAAAATTTTGTACGAAACCTACCTTTTTAGAGATTTCATTTGTAGTTTTAGCGCGGCCGAAGCCGCGGGTTCTACTAGTTAGGTATATATCTGTAGCTCTATTACTCTATATTCTTGAAATATGAAATACGTTCATACAGACTCAGGATCTTTTATTAAATTTTTGCTATACTGTAATATACTGAAGGATCCACTTGACATATCGGAATAAAATATATATCTAATATATTTAAACGAGCAATTCTTGTATATTTATATCTTTATATATTTATTTATACCAGCGATCTCGGAAACGGCTCTAACGATTTCGCTGAAATTTGGTATGGGGGGGCTTTCGGGGGCGAAAAATCGATCTAGATTAGTCTCATGTCTGGAAAAACGCGTGTTTTCGAGTTTTCATGCGGTTTTCTTTTGCATTATTCTACGCAGAATATGTTCGATATTTATGTTCGTATTTCTTACACTCAGACATAAGCATCGTGGTCAAGCGACCAAGGTGCAATATTAACATTATATGGATCATATTGGATATTGGATACAAAGTTCGACTTTTTTTTTCGTATTTATCCAAGTTTTTTTTAATCTAAAAAATATGATATAACAAAAAAGAACACCGAGCGAAGCTCGGTCGCCAGGTACTTTCAATAATAATATGAATATTGACGCTAATAATGAATTTCTATTTTATATCTTTGCAAATTCCATATATTTTGAAGCTTACCTAACCTAAATTTTTAATCTTCTATATCTATACATATAATAAAATTGTAACTGATCGCTGTCTGTACATGGAATATATTTGAGAACAACTATTATTGGGGATCTTTATTAATGCAATAGAACCCAAAACAATGATTTTTTGTCTCTTTGTCAGTTTGTCTGTGCGTTTGTGCGAGCTAATCTTAGAAACGGCTTAACCGATTTGGGTGCGGTTTTCACTAATGTATCATGGTAAGCTTCACTTAACATTATTTGTTTTATTTCAATCGGTTTCTAAATAAAAAAGTTATGTAAATTTAAAGAATCATCCAGGGAAGAATCCGATCGAAGCGAGAGCGAGCCGCTAGTCATAGAATAATATTGGAAATTCTATGTATATATTATCACTTCAAACTTCATACGAGTATCTTGCCTTGAATTCAATTCAATTTTCTTGTTGATGGCTTCAAAGTATGCCAGTTAAGATATCTTGTCTTGTCATTACATAACTTCAAACGAAAGTAAAATGGTTCAAAAATAATTGGCATTTTTTGGATTTACATAATATGGTAACATATATGACGAACTTATTTCTAGTTCTAACCAATAAAAACAGGTATAAAAAACATGCCTTTTTACGTGAGATTCTTATCATATTTATGTATATCTAGTGACTTACCTTCGGTTCACTCAACTGCCATTTTTTCACTTAAACTAATTTCTCAGTTAAAGTTATTATGATTTCTGATAGTAAACACATTTTTATTGGAATAAAATATAACCTATTGCATTGGGCGGTAGATAAGATATTATTAGATTAGGTAGATAAGAGATTACCCCCTACATCCAAACTTACAAACTTTACCTCTTTATAATATTATACTGTAGTTTTCTACTCAGCCCTTTTTTTACGTCCCTCTGCTGGACACGGGCCTCCCTTAAATAGGAATAAATAAATAAATAAATATGTTGGGACATTAACACACAGTAACATCTAGTTCCATGGTAAGCTACGAGGCTCGTGTTATGGATACCAGGTAGTTGATACACTACACATATTATATAACTTTGAATACATACATAAATTTAAATATAAACACTTATGACTGGAGTAGAAACATTCGTGCTCGTCACACAAATGAATGGCCACAGCGGGACTCAAACCCGCGACGGCTGGCACAGCAAGTAGGATCACTACACACTAAGCCAAATGTGTCATCAAATACGACGAATATATACGAAAAATCAGGCCATAGTAAATCACGTTTTGGCCAACCAAATGCGTGTTGGTGGACTTTACTTGTCCTTCGCAAACTTGCTAGGTTCTCTCAGACATGCAGGTTTCCTCACGATGATTTCCTTCACCGAAAGACAAGTGGTAATTATGTTGGAAATGATTCGTAGATAAGATATTAGAGGTGCGACACCCGAGATTTGAACCAGCTTCACTTGGTTTCCAAAGTGAGCTAAGACAAGCCGAATGAGAGTAACTGACTTTAGTTTGAATTTATTGACAAAACATTTGTTTTTATAGAAATTACTAGCGACTCACCCTCGCTTCGCTCGGGTTCGTCCCTAGCTCGCTTCCCAATACAAACTTTCATCCCCATTTTCTAAGTTCCTGAGCAATTTTCTTAATTGTTTTCAACGTAAGAACCTTCTTCTGACAATAACAAACACAACATAAAAAGAATTAGTGAAATCGGTCCAGCCGTTCATGCGTGATGGCGTGACCAAGGGAAATAGGGATTCATTTTTTTTATATATATAGATAAAGCTCTAGATACTAGAGAACTATATTAGATTCACTTTTATTTTAACTTAAGAAAGGTTTATAATCAATCTATTTTCCGCAGTACGACCACTCACGGTGGATATCAAGAAACCGTCAGAAACAGGTGAAGGAGGTGTTTTAACGGCGGAGAGACGGTACGAAGTTGCCTGCGAGTCGGCCGGCAGCAGGCCCCCGGCGGCCATCACGTGGTACAAAGGGAAGCGGCAACTTAAAAGAATAACAGTAAGTGATTTTTAAAACGATTTCATAGTAGTTTTAGCTGTAATTAAATCTTGTGTGTCAATTTTAACCTACTTCTGTCGAATCGATTTTTTAAATAATAGGATGTTTTCGAATTTATTCGTGGTTTTATTTTTTATTCCGGAAATTTGGAATGCTGTACAGCAAGAAATATGATAAAAACTAAGGTTTTTGATACCTCAAAAGCTATAGTTATTACAGACGATATCTATCCTCAAAAGTAATTTGGAAGGAAAAAAGAATGGCACTACAAAATATTTTATTCATATTGTATAACCATAGCAACTCCAAGTAGAATTATTTGTTTCACTTCTTTTTATTGATACTGTAAGATACTCCGGTGCCATTTCTCTAACTCCAATATTACACAATAATTTTTAAAGCTATAGCTGATCTGATGTCAATATTAACTATATTTTGACATATAGTAAAATCTCCGAAATTGGGCTCATTTAATATGAATATTATAAATTTACGAGTCCTTGATTTTATTACAGTTCATCCTTTATCCAAGCATGCCTTTTTAGTTCTTAGTACCTGGCGACCGAGCTTCGCTCGGAGTTCTCTTTTGTTTTATAGTATTTTTTAGATAAAAAACTAAAAACTTGAATAAATACCAAAAAAAAAACAAAACTAAGAACTTTGTATCCAGACCGAGATTTGATCCCGGACATATATAATTGTATATCTTGCGCCTTGGCCGCTTGACCACGACGCTTATACCCGAGTGTAAGAAATTATCGACCATATTTTGCGTGGAATAATGCGAAAGAAAACCGCATGAAAGCTTGAAAATACGCATTTTCCCAGACATAAGACTAATCTAGATCGATTTTTCGCCCCCAAAAACCCCCACATACCAAATTTCAGCGAAATCATTAGAGCCGTTTCCGAAATCGCCGGTATAAATAAATAAATATACAAGAATTGCTCATTTAAATATAATAGATAATTATTATTTTAAAGACATAAAAATTAAAACTTAGCAAAAATACTCTAAGTTTTTACTGACTCTAAGATATTTCTTAGAGTAATACAAAAAATAACTGTCCGAAATTCTCGACAGTAGAGAAAAAATGTAATTTTTAGCTTTATTCAAAGTTGTCGACAGCCGTTACAAGGTGATATAAGCTTTGACACGTGACGTGATTAAAAATGCAATAGCGTGATGTGGTTAAGTTTTTGTAAAAGTGAATGCAATTTACAAATAAATGATGAACTTTTGATGGCGCGTTAAACGCCCATTGGAACTGTACTTCTGAATAAAACATGATAAAACTTTTTTTTTGTTTGAAAGTATTTACATCAAGTTTGAAGATTAAAGCTGTTACACGTCTGGAATACCGTATGAAGTGTAAACAGTTATATTTTATATCCTAAGGCTATGTAAAAACAATTATAAAATACATAATCTATACTTATATATTATACAGAGACAGAGTTTGTTTGTTGGTTTGAACGTGCTATAAGCTAAAAGCTAAAGCTATATGCTATTATATCATCATGCTACTACCCAAAGGAACGCAGCAGTAATCATAAACGACAAGAAATGAGGCAGACTTCCATACATTATTGTAAAACTGATGTATGTATATATCGGAAGTTTAAACGCGGGCGGAGCCGCGGATACTGCTAGTATGTTATATTTTCACTATAGGGTACTTGTACCCGACTGTCGCAAAAAGAAAGTACGTTTTTCAAGTGTATGTATCTATACTTCTTCGATACACTTAGACAAAGTGTATTTTGAGACATAGTAACAGCAATAATCACACTAATATTATAAATGCGAGTTTGTGAGTGAGCGTGTTAGTTTTCACGCTGTGAACCCTTCTTTCAACGTACTACCACGCGATCAGAGCCACGAGCAAATACTAGCTCTAATATACCAAAATGACATGTTCTTATATACAAAAATTAAATCCATACAAATTAAATAACAGCATTGTGCCGCCATAATAGCCATGGATAATGTGATGCGTGATTAAAGTAATAAGAAAGAAATTGGCTCGAAGCCAGCGTGTCTGTTCGCAAGCACTACAACAGGGCATGGGAAATGGGAAATGGGAAATGGGAAATGGGAAATCGATGGAATTACACTTTTATTTGAAGCAATTTGAATAAACTCTAAACGAGGGAATATCACCTGCCCGATATTATCGAGTGGTATTTGATACGCCCCATATCGGGGGTTGTTTCATTTATTTTTAGTTCAATTCAGAAAAGACTTCTGGTTTTTATTATGATGCTTAATAATTATTATTATTAGAAACTAGCGGCTCGCCCTCCCTTCGCTCGGGTTCGTCGCTAGGTACGTTTTAAATAGATATAAATAGTTATTAGCCAGCGTTAGCCATATTTTTTTTTCATTAATTTTTCATTTTTTCTCTTTATTAAAACCTTCCGTGGACGTTAAGGAACATACGAAAAAAAAAACTGGATTGGTGGAGCCGTTCTCGAGTTTTGCGCTTACCAACATTCATTTTTACTAATATCTGTACATCTCAATTAATACTGACGAAATTTTGACTGATAAGTAGCTTAATGAAGGCATTTTAAGCTACGTCCCGCTAAATAACGGTATAAGTCCAGCAAGAGGTGGAATATTAATTTATCAAAATTGTTTGAAGTTCAAATCCAATGTACTGAGTCACATAGAAACCATTCTCGCATTGATTATATTCGAATCAATGGTATGCATCCTGTAATCATTATAACGGTACCTACTACATTGTGCAACCAAATTAATAGCATACGCTCGAGGCTCGTCTCAAAGTGGCAAATCCATTACCTTACATTTAGATACACCCTGTGTTTGTGAAACTAATAAAGATTATTTGAGCTTTGTTCAAGCTTAACTTAAAGCTAATTGTTGTGTAAATAAAATATTTAAGCTCCATAGTTTATTTATTGTATGTAGATGTTGTAAGCTGTCACCAATCAAGGGTTTTTTTAGAATAATGAATGTGTGGCCAATATTGCCTAATACGTCGTAGGTCACGCGTTCGATTCTTATGTGGATATTCTATCTAAATTCTGAAATTATTAAAACAAAATGAAACTTTATTCAAATAGACTTACTGGAAGCACTTTTTCTTACTCATAAGAAAAACACATTACATACGAATAAATGAAATCATTACAGTGTTTTTATTAAATAGTTTATAATAAATTATCTGTTCTGCTAAAACGTTTAACTCGATGTGAAATGATGTTGTCTAAATTGATCGGAAAGCAGATACTTTAGTTATCCGGCAAAGTTAAATAGATGATTCTTTAAATTACCATAACTTTCTTATTTAGGAACCGATTGAAATAAAACAAATACTAAATATTAAGTTAAGCTTACCACAATATATTAGTCAATACCGCACCCACATTGGTTAAGCCGTTTCTAAGATTAGCGCGCGCAAACGCACAGACAAACAGACAAACCGACAAACAGACAAAAAACTAAAAATCATTGTTTTGGGTTCTATTGCGTTAATAAAGATCCCCAATAACAGTTTTTCTCAATTATCTTCTATGTACAGACAGCAATCAGTTACAATTTCATTATATGTATAGAAGTAATATTTTAATACAAATATCTATTTATACAGGATCTATCAAAATCGCATATCAAAACAGTAGCCACGCATTAACATGTAGGGCAAGACAGTTTAGTGAGTAACTTCTGAGTCGTGTATACAATCCATCGTGTAACTTGGCTCTTGATACATTGAGCAGCTTGCACCAGCGCTGCCCAGCACGCAGATGACAACGACGCAATATATAGCATATTATGTAACCCAGTAGTGGGCACTTAGGCAGTAATTATAGCCGATAATAGAGGATAACTGGCGTTTGGCCAGTGGCGAGGGACGTCCAATATTTCATATCGATGCAATCGATCTTTTCAGCAGACCATTAAATTCTGCAATCGGAAGTTAATTCCAAGTCGGATACACTCATACCTGAATGAACCGATTCATGAGAAATTGTATACTGATATAGTGTTACATATATAAACAAATAAAGTGCAATTTTCTGCTTGTTGTTGGACTTAAGAGTGTGTAAATAAATAAATAAATATGTTGGGACATTAACACACAGCACTATCTATTTCCATTGTAAGCTACGAGGCCTGTGTTATGGATATCAGATAGTTGATACACTACACATATATAACTTTAAATTCATACATATTATAAATATAAACACCCATGACTGAAGTATAATCATACGTGCTTATCACACAAATGAATGGCCCCAGCGGGACTCGAACCCACGACCGCTGGCGCAGCAAGTACGGTCTCTACAAACTGAGCCAAACGTGTCGATATTAGTATTTTTTTCTAGTTCTTAGATTCAACCTAAAGAAAACGTGATGAATTCTCAGTTCATTCTCTGCTTTTCTTCTATTAAGTCGCATGCGATAGAAGTGGTTTACGAGATTAGTATATAAGTCCTCATTGAATCTAACCAGAATAGGACAATATGTATAAAGTAATAAAGTTTTATGAGACAAACTAGCGACTCACCCTCGCTTAACTTGGGTACGTCCCAATGTACATATGGATAAAATATATACTCATATATATATATATATATATATATATATATATATATATATATATATATATATATATATAGTTTTACAATAATGTATGGAAGTCTGTCCGATTTGTTGACATATATGATTACTGATCCGCTCTCTTGGGTAGTAGCATGATGATTTATAGCTTTCTCAATAAACGGGCTATCTAATGCAAAAACATTTTATTAAATTTGATTAGTAGTTACTGAAATTAGCGCGTTCAAACAAACTCTATCTATTTATAATAATATAATATTAGTGTAGATTAGGGATCCTAAGTTACTTATTGCATAAGTCCACGAGGGACAATTTTACAAACCGACTTGATGGGCACATGAATAAAAAGTAGCAAATTTCACTCATATAAGTTACAGTTTTTTTTCTTGGTAAAATAATAACAAATCAACCAACCAATAAATACACTCCCACTAACACACATTTCACTTATATTATATCTATCTATACAGATAAATAAAATTGAAGTGTCTGTAATGTTAGAAAAATAGTTTTTTATTAAATATATATGAAAGTATATATACAGTTTTAATAAGAAAAAAAAACATTTTAAAAATTTGTGTCTGTTTATTTGTTTGTTCCCGCTAATCTCCGAAATGGCTGGCCCGATTTTAAGAATTTTGACGGGACTTTCACTGGCAGATAGCTGATATTATAAAAGGTAGCTTAGGCTAGTTTTATTTTAAAAAAATCATGAAAGGATTCCTCAAGGATTCCCCGAGCGAAGCGATATTAAGGCGCTAGTTAATAATTAAAATAACGATTTATACAAAAAACACGCGACCAGGTAACCAGTCTCGATACAAAATTCATGAGATAATTATTTATCTCTGACGCTGCCCGTATCGCTCAAAGCAGGGTTTCATAAAGACTCAACAAACTCAGCGACGCTGACGTCGTCGACTTCCCGATTTGCATATCGTTGGGCAGCGTTAATTAATTGATTCCAAAATATATTCTATTAGGGCTTTAAATTATACCATAAGTGCACAATATGGATTATTAAAATTTCACTAAAATATTTGATATTCATAAATACTTAATATAGTTTCTTCTATTTTAGACCTATAATATAAAGATAATAATACTAGTAGAAGAATAGCGACATTAGAAATACATAATCTGTGAAAATTTCAAATCTCTACCTGTTACTCTCTACCTCTGACAGACGGACGGACGGACAGCGGAGGCTTAGTAAGAGGCTTCAGTTGACACTATTTCGGTACGGAACCCTAACTAGAAAAGCTAACAGGGAATCGAACCTATGCACTGAATGTATCATAAGATTTTTTAATCTATAAGTATATGTATATATACAATTGAGTTAGAGACAATTTTGCATACTGTGTTATATTATTAAATACAGTGTCACGCATTTTAACGGACTGTTAAAATTTGTTAGTATCCCAGTCGAATTAGTTAAAAAAAGGGGCAAACATTGCAAAAATTTTTAACAGCAATTTCCCTTCGGAATTCTTTGGGGGATCACTGGAAGTCTAAATTTAGGTGTTCTAGGTACCAGAGCCATTGCGTCATCCGCCATATTGAATTTAAGTGTTGATTTCTGTTTATTGAATAACTCGTTTATTTTCAATTTTACACGAAAAATAGTTATTACAAAAGTCGTTTGAAATTAAAATCGAAAAATATCAGTATATATAATATAATAGTAGTTATAGTAATAGTTATGAAGGAAAAAAAAAATAACAAATACAGTTTAATATTTAAAACATTATAAGTAACAATTATGATTTTCCCAGAAATAATATCGTTAGTAAGTGTTATTTCCCTCAGTACACTTCAAAAGTTCCACATAGAAGTTGTATGGAACTACGCGAACTCATCTGAGTGACGACAACGAAAGTCGCGTCGACTCGCAAAACGCTGCACAGAATTAATTACTGGCTAACAAATGCGACACTCGCGCGGTGTTTGATATTAATCATCGAGTTTGGGAGTTTCGATCATAATAATATTATTATAATGTTTGTCTTTATATTTTTCTATATAAAGATACTAGGTACGTTTGAAAATTTAGTATAAAATGGATCAATTATATGTACCTATGTAGGTATGATGTATTTTATATCCCTTACTTGAGAAATGATTGATTCACCAAACAAATTTCCATCCCCCTTTTCACCCCTTTAAGAGATGAGTTCCGAGATAAAAACTATCTTATGTTCTTTCCAAGATCTCAAACTGTCTCCGTACCAAATTTCATCTAAATCGGTGCAGCGGATTAAGCGTGAAAAGGTAACAGACAGACAGAGTAAGTTTCATTAGTAACAAACATACATACTTACACAAACAAATATTTCGCATGTATAATTATATAAGTCCGATTACGTCTATTCACATCGGACAGTACCAAAATCTGTAAAGTCAAATTCTTTATTCAATATTAGCATTTCAGCAATAATCATACTTATTGTTTAACTAGCGAATCACCCTCACTCCGCTCGAGTTCGTCCCTACTTACGTTTAAACGTTTAGTATAGATTTCTCAGACATGAGACATTTTCTCGCAGTAAAAACTATCCTATATGTTACCCGGATAATAAGCTGTCGTCATTCCAAATTTCATCAAAATCCCTCTAGTGGTTTTTCTATGATACGATCATAGGCAGACAGACAGACAAAAATTCTAAAAACTATAGATTCGGTCTCTGTATTAATAATAATGACTATTTCAATAAGATTTTCCAAAAACATATTTAATCTACAGATGGGACTCAGAATTTTATTATATGTATAGATTAGAAATACCAGAAGTCATAAGAAAAGCTACCGAAACAGGTTCAATAAAACCAACTTACATCCTTAACCCATTGAAAAGTTAAATTAATTATAACTACCATTTTCTAATCAAAAAATGATTGTACGTAAACGCTGCACAGACGTTCATGCAGTTAGCGTCGCACGGTTGAAGCCAATTATCGTGTCTCGCATTGAAAACTCGCCTGAACCGCAACGGTTTGTAATAAGCGAACTAAGAAACACTTTCTTTGTAGCGTTTAACAGGAAAATTGATTTTTTGTACAAAGAAAACTATAAGGAACAACGCTCACTTACCTGTTTTAATTATCTGGATCTTAATGGATTTTATTCAAGTGAAGTTAAGCCTATCTACACTAATATTATAAAGAAGTAAGATTTGTATTTTTGTATGTTTATAACGAATAAACTCAAAAACTACTGGACCGATTTAGATGGAATTTGGTGAGACTATAGCTTGAGACTCTGGAAATGATATAAAATAGTTTTTATCCCAGAAATCATCCTTTAAAGGGATGAAAATAAGGATGAAAGTTTGTATAGGGAATCAACCTAGGGATTAACCGAGCGGAACGAGGGTGAGTCGCTAGTTTTTTCTATTGCTTATTTATTTATGGTGTTGCAGGTGTAGATGACAAGTAATGTATAAAGGATATGGTTCAAAATATTTATCTCAACTAAATAACTTATTGTATACTTAATATCCCTTCAATATATTTCATATTATTATATTATCACCATAAAACATAAATACTTAACAATTTCGCAATTTAGATAAAAATCGTCTTAATTGCAAATTCATTAACCCATGGTATACCATAGAATTACAATTAAAAAAACAATTTAAGCCGTATATACATGCTTTATAATCCAATTTTTTTGACCGCTCACCCTGCAAAGTTGTTTCTATTTTCCAGCCAATCAATATGGGGACCTGCAAATTAGAGCCTATTGTAATTCCCAGAAAGTAAGCTACAGCACTGATACTTCCCTATATTCGTTGAATACTTGAATAGTTCTATCGAGTTTAATTTAACCCTTACTTATTATCATAACTGCGAAAGCTACATGCTAACTTGTGCTTCATTCAAAAGATCGAAGTGATTATTTATATAGAAATAATTTGTAATAAAAAGTTTTAGAGACTAACTAGCGAATCACCCTCGCTCTGCTCGGGTTCGTCCTTATTTACGTTTTAACGTTCAGTATAGATTTCTCAGAGATGACATATTTTCCCATAATAAAAATATCCTATATGTTGATCCGGATAACAGCTATCATCATACCAAATCTTATCAAAATCTCTCCAGTGGTTTTTCCGTGATGCGGTCACAGACACACAGACAGACAAAAAATTTAAAAACTATAGGGTCGGCTTCTGTGCTAATAATAATGTCTCTTTCAATAAGATTTCCCAAAAAATAATTTAATGTACAGATTCGGCTTAGTTACAATTTTATTATATGTATAGATTTTTAGCGATATATTTAATGAAGGATTGGTACAATCTATATAGCGGTTCAGAGAAGAGAGAGCGTTGTCACAGTTGACAATTATAATATTATTTTTTATTCTTTTACTGTTATGTGCCAACACTACCCCTTAAACGAATATAAAAATAATAATGTGGATTTTACTTATACATATGTACCACTTATATCAGCTTTATGTTTTAAATAATTTGGATACAAATCTTTTATGCTTCTCAGTACATAAAGCCTTTGTAAAAACATCAGCTACCATTTCCTCAGTACATAAATAACTTAATTTAATTATTTTTTTATCTAACAATTCCCTGATGTAATGGTATCTGATATCAATATGTTTTGTTCTAGAATGTGATATAATATTAGAACACAACTTTTGAGCAGACTGGTTGTCATTATACAAAGTGATGTTACATGTCTTACCAGTACACTCATTTATAAACGCTCGTAAAAACATAGCTTCTTTACAAGAATCAGAAACCGCCATGTACTCAGCCTCAGTGCTCGAGAGCGCGACAGTGCGCTGCTTGCGACTTTCCCATGATACTATAGACTTACCAAGGCAAAATACATACCCTGTGTAAGATCTTCGATCCAATTGGTCTCCGCCCCAATCAGCATCGGCAAAACCAATAATTTCAAAATTACTTTTTTCAAAAATTAGCGAGTACTCTAAAGTTCCTTTTAAATACCTTAAAACCCTTTTCGCAGCTTTGTAATGGCTTTCACCATGGCAATCGTTGAATTGGCTTAAGTAGCTAACACTATGAGCAATATCAGGTCTGGTACATACTGCTAAATACATTAAGCAACCAATCAGACTCCTATAATCAAAGTTACAATTATTCACATTTCCCTCTCTTTGTAACTTTAATCCTACTTCCATAGGAGTTTTTACTTCCTTACAATCTGCCATTTTAAACTTTACTAATATCTTCTTTATATAGCTGGATTGATCCAAAGTATAGCTTCCGTTAGGTAATCTAGTAATTTTCATACCTAAGAATTGATGTGCCGGTCCTAGATCCTTCATCTCAAATTGATTCATCAACTTTTCTTTGATGAGCTTTGCTTTCTGAGAAGTTTTTGAAGAAAATAACATTATATCATCAACATAAATAGCTATATACAAAATTTCATTGCCATCATTGTATATATACACACATGGTTCTGAAGAAAACCTCTTGAAATATAATTTATTGATTAAAACATCATTAATTCTCTCATACCATGCCTTAGCAGATTGTTTTAATCCATAAATTGCCTTGTTAAGCTTGTATACCTTATGCTTATTATTATCAATTACAAAACCTTCCGGTTGTTCCATGTAAACATTTTCTTTTAAAATTCCATTCAAAAATGCTGTTTTAACGTCCAGGTGCTCAATCAACATGTCATTTTGAGCAGCTAGTGCTAGCAATATTCTAATAGTTGAGTATCGGACTACAGGAGAAAATGTTTCATGATAATCTATCCCATATTTTTGGGTAAAGCCTTTAGCCACCAACCGAGCTTTGTATTTTAAGATCTTTCCATCAAGCCCTCTCTTTTTGCTAAACACCCATTTGCATTTTACAGGCTTATGGCCTGGAGGTAAATCAACTAGAGTCCAACATTTATTTGTGATAAAAGAGTCATACTCATCTTTTATCGCCTGTTGCCAATGTTCTGAATCGCTGCATCTCAGTGCCTCCTCCACATTAGCAGGCAAGTCCTCCTCAGATATCTCTGCTAATCCAGCGAACTCAGATGTTTGAGCTTCTTCGAATGATAGCTCCCCAGAGTCCTCAGAATCAATGCTTGATAAGCCTGGAACATAAGTGCGGTCGGCCGAATCATCTGAGGCTACCAAATCCTCTGTTTCATCCAGATCAAACATTGTTTGTCTACGAGTATTTATCGCGCTTGTATTGTTAGACATAGAACCTATTGATATATCTGATTGTGGAGATAATTGAACAGTTTTTACAGGTAATTGTACTGAATTAGAATTTAGAGTACTATCTACAAAACTCTGTGAACAAGTTGAGTCTAAAACTACTACAGTATCTTTATTTGTAGTTTGTACACAACTTTGATTATTTGATATATTTTTATTTAAAAATTGGTTCTCCATGAATATCACATGCCTCGCTTTAATGCACTTCTTCGGACAAGAAGGATCTATGAGCCTATAGCCTTTGCTATCATCACAGTACCCTACAAAAATATACCTTTTGCTTCTAGCATCCAATTTTCTAGCATTCTCATCGATGGCATATGCTACACAACCAAAAATTCGTAAGTATTCTACATTCACCTTTCTATTAGTCCATTTTTCTTCCGGTGTTACTCCCTTGACTGCCTTAGTAGGTGAACGGTTCTTCAGGTAGACTGCCGTATTAGCAGCCTCAGCCCAATACCGTTTCTCCAAACCGGCCTCCTGGAGCATGCAGCGGGTCTTATCCATAATTGTCCTATTTGCCCTCTCTGCAACACCATTTTGCTGACTACAGTGTGGAATAGTAGTTTCATGTTTAATCCCACTGTCATTTAAGTAGGCCTGAAAATGTACAGAGTTAAATTCACCTCCATTGTCACTTCTAAGAACTTTTATTTTCCTACTTACTTCATTCTCTGCAAAAGTTTTGAATAGTTTAAATTTTTCAAATACTTCACTTTTTCTTTTAAGAAAGTAAATAAAAGTTTTTCTTGTGAAGTCATCAATAAATGTTACAAAGTAACGTGCTCCACTCCAAGAAGATGACTGCATAGGACCACACACATCTGTGTGTACTAGTCCTAAAATTTCAGTAGCCCTACTTTGACTTTTCTTTGGAAAAGATAACCTTGTCTGTTTTCCTTCAAGACAAGCAGGACAAGAAATAAAAGTAGTATTTTTATAATTCATACCTGATACTATACCATTTTTCATTAAATTCATGCTCCGTGCATTCAGATGACCAAGCCGCTTATGCCACAGCTCTTGTGAAGCTGAATCCTGCACAACCGCCAGTGCAGAATCCTTGCTATTATCTAACAACGCACTAACCTCGCTCTCCTCACAGACCGAGTTCATAGCAATCCCTGATTCTTGTTTCCTACTGCATTTCCTATTATACATATTTACAGTGTTAATAATGTCAAGTTCATAGACACCATTTTTACAAGTACCAGTAGCTATAATCTCATCATTGTCCATGATTTTGCAACCTAAATTACTAAAAATGACAATATAACCTTTCCTACCTAATTCACTTACTGATAATAAATTTACACTAAGTTTAGGAATATAGTATACATCATTAATAGTTTTAGTACCATTTACCAATTGTACCTTTACTTTACCATGACCCTCTGTTGTCAACTTATCTCCATTAGCTACGTTTACCTCAAGTGGCTTTACATCCTGAAAATCATAGATTAGTTCTTTATTATTACACATATGATGAGTGGCCCCGGAGTCGATACACCACATACTACTGTGCAGATTGACACGTAATGCAGTCAATAACGACTTCTCAGGAGTCTTCCCAGTTGATTTTTGTACGGGGTTGTTTTTGTACGTTTTCGTATTACTGGTACAGTCCCTCTTCATATGTCCAGGCTTCTTACACTTGAAACACACGATCTTTGAAGTTTTTCTAGCAGCTAATGCATTGATCCCTTCTTGATCCTTATCATCTCGCCTTTGCTGCTCCTGTAGTAACTTTGATTTGACCACCTCACTTGTGAGTTTTATATTTGAATTTTCTAAGGCCATTATCAAAGGGTCAAAGTCCCCTGTTAGACCACTGAGCATTATAACAGCTAAGAATTCATCATCAAGTGCGGATCCAATGTCTGACAACTGTTGCCCAAGTTCTGTAATTTTTGATAAGTAGCTCAGCATACCTTCTGTCTCACACAGTTTCATGCCAAATAGCGATCTCAGCAATCCCAGTCGTCTGCATAGTCCCTTGTCCTCGAAAGCGCGCTCAAGGTTTTGCCAGGCTTCATACGGACTCTTCGCATTGCGTACGTGAGATAACGCGGATGGACCGACAGATAAACAAATTTTTGCTAAAGCTTTTTGTTTCTTCTTTTCGTCTTTAACATCTTCGTTCGTTACGCAATCGAAAAGATCTTCGTGCATTAAAATCATTTTTAGTGTGAACTTCCAATGATTGTAATCTTCTAAGCCCTTTAGTTTTTCGACGGGAATGCTTATTGGCAATGACGACGCCATTTTTTATTTTTGAAATTACTATTAATATATATTGAATTTAATATTTTTTATATATAGAATTTAATTGCAATTAATATTATTGTAATTAAATGTACAAATAGATGCAATTTTGTTGTTTTATAAACGTTCTGGGCCCATAACCTGAAGGATTGGTACAATCTATATAGCGGTTCAGAGAAGAGAGAGCGTTGTCACAGTTGACAATTATAATATTATTTTTTATTCTTTTACTGTTATGTGCCAACATTTAAACCCGTGGGATATTGTATAACATTTAGTATTTAACCAAGAGTAACCTACCGTTTTATTTTTAATATTAGAAATATCAACGCACTATACATCGAATTCGTATTGTAATTTGTATTCGCACTTTACGCAAAAAAAAATGTACGAGACGCGACTAACATTTACGAATAAACCCTTAAACCTATGAAGGTCCCCTCTTATTACAATTCAATGTACACATACTTTCTCTTTAACTTTCCTCACTTATTTTCCCATTTCTTGTATCCAGATTCCGCCTAAAGCGCCGCTAGCTGTGTACATTTTGTGCGTGATTGATTCTGAAAAGGACCTCCCTTGATGATTGATGCCATGCGACGTTTGCGTCGCTCCGCTGTTTTTAGACGTATAAATCTTCATACTCCATATTTCCATCCAATATTTTAAAACGTGCAATAGAGTGACCCGTGTGTGAAGTGAATTGAGAATTATTAATATGGATAGTTTCATACAAGTATTTATTATAAGCAAAATCAGAAAAAAAAATCGAATTAAAAATCTAGAAATAATGGATGCGATTTGAATGAATTTAAATTTCGATCCACGAATTGAATGTCCAATTTATGGGACGAAATTCGGATCGACCACAAATATAGAGACTAATCGAAATCGATCCCTTTTGTTTTTGTCGGTTAAAAACTAATCAAAGTGCGGTTAACGTGCAAAAATGATTGTGGCGAAGGCGGTAAAGGCGTGACACATTTCACATCAAAGTGCAGTTAGCGCGGCGCGTCCAATTATCCTGCTCATTGAAAACTTGCCGACCGCAATAACTTCGACTAGGAACAATAAGAATACCTGCTTTCTACCTCGCCTTTGTTTTTAAAATCAGAATATTTAACACTAAACAAGAATTCAAAGGCCTTTGTGCCATTTTATTACTTCGTTCCACTTTCTGCTCTTTTTGTTGTAGGTTCAAGATATTAAATGCTTGCGTCCCCGACAGTGGATTGAATGCGCTAGTTTTTGTTTTATTGGAACTTGTTACGTTTATGTCCTTAATATGGAACTTTGGATTTAGTACCTCATATCGAATTATTTTATGAAAAAAATTGTAATATTTGTGAATAATTTTATTTTAGTATTAATGTTTTACGCTCAAAGAAGTAGTAACTCAGTGGCAACGCACTCGCTTGCAAAACTGAGTGAGTCGACTTCAAATCCCGGGTCAAATTCACACATTTATAGTATTAGAGTCATTTAAACAATATCATTGTTCAAAAATGATCACTGAATGAGCAATGAAAATATTTATGATCATAATGATAATTATTATCATCGAACTGATCTTTTAGTTTAAATTATATTACCTATGAATAGATTGAATATATATTATTATATACATACATCTATCCCATAGATATGATGAGTTTTATATCCCTTACTTGAGAAATGATTAATTCCCCATACAAAATTTCATCCCCCTTTTCACTTAAGGGGTTAAGAAATGATTTCCAGGATAAAAACTATCTTATATCCTTTTTAAAGTCTCAAACTATCTTCATACCATCATCTAAACCGATTCTGTGGATTTTTTGTTTATCAATTACAAACAAACATACAAAAAACAATTTTATTCACTTTATAATATTAGTATAGATATAGATATAATGCATATTATAAATCAATTAATCCCTTTACTTGGCTAAGCTAATAATTCTGAATGGCATCTAGGGTAATTTGATAAGTACTCCCGGGGCGGCTCGTTATCTACTCGCAGTACCAGCCGTGATCCGTGACGCGCATTCATCTAGAACGGCGATGAGGATTCACTGCAGTGCTAAGGAATTAAATGCACCAGATTTTCTTAGATCTAATATATATCCTATATGATTTTCTAATAGGGATTATAAGGATGCTATTTTTATTTTTTTTATAGAAAACTAGTGACTCACCCTCGATGCGCTCAAGTTTGTCCCTAGGTTAATTCCCCATATAAACGTTTATCCTCATTTTACCTCCTTAAGAGATGATTTCCGAGATAAAAACTGTCCTATATGCTCCCCAGGGTCTCAAACTATCTTTCATCCCAAATTTCATCTTAATCGGTTCAGTAATTTCGGAGCCTATTCGGTGCAAACAAACAAACAAACAATCAAATCCTTCCTCTTTATAATATTAGTACAGACAAGTCGCTGGTAAATGAAAGATACAAAACTAAATAAATAAATTATTTTGAAAACAAAAGCTCAAGTAGAATTAGGAACCATCTAGATTTAATAAGCTTCAAATTATGAAAAATAATTTATTTCGGATATAATATACACCGAAAAACATGGTGAGAAAATTAAAAGCAATGATTGTTAAGAATAAAGGCAGCTTGCATATTATTTTGATATTCTTGTAGCGTGTATGGAACATGCATTACAATGATACCCTGAAATTTTTACTTCCCTCATAATAAAAATTTGATCGAGAAGTAATCCATAAGTACTCCGCTCTCTTACGATATCATCTCAGATTCGTACAAAGTAGAAATGTTATACCATTGGTCAGACGTAGGAAGAATGAAGCTGGCGGTCTGCCATACAGATATAATAATTTGATATTATCTTTGAATTTAAATTAAATATCAACTAGTAGGCAGTGGTAGCCCAGTAGTAGCGTGCTCGCTTGGAAAACCGAGTGAAGCGGGTTTAAATCCCAGGTCCCGTACCTCTAATATTTTCATATGCGAATCATTTCCAACATGATTACCACTTGTCTTACGGTGAAGGAAAATAAGGAGGAAACCTGCATGTCTGAGAGAATCTAGCAAGTTTTCAAAAGACGTGTGAAGTCCGTCAAACCGCACTTGGCCAACGTCGTGGCGATGGTATGATTCCCCTCGCATGGAAGGGAAGCCCGTGACCAGCATTGCGACTCTAAAAAGGGCTGAATACATCAACTAGTATTTGTTTCACTCACAGTTTACGTCAATATAAAAGTAAACTTTGTTTTAATCCTGTATGTTAGCTCAGTACGATCTGCATTCCAATGTCAATTAAAAGCTGTGGACTTGACATTCTAAAGAAATAATCACATTCACCCATTCATTAAGTTTTTCAAACACTGCCGACTTTATATGCCTGAACAAACAATATGCTAGATATCGTAAATTCTAAAATAATTTAGAAAGGTCCAATTCTTTTCTGCAATCTTCCGTCTTTTTCCCACTCACAGCAATTTACCATTGTCATATCCTTGTCACGACTTGTCAAAAGTTGACAACTGTCTTGACGTCTATTCTTAAGCATGGTTCAAGCGTGCTATTTTGATGTAAAGACATTCTATACTCTCAACTTTATTTACACAACAAAACTGTTATTATTTTAGCACATTATTATGGTACATGTATTATTATTGTTTCGTAACATGAGTTACGTGAAAGTAACATTATCTACACAGATAAATAAAATTGAAGTGTCTGTTTGTAATGGTAAAATAACAGCTTTTTACTAAACGCGTATGAAACTTTTAAAGTTTTTTAAATTTTTAGTCTGTCTGTAACAGACAGATTCTGACAGATTCTGGCTAATCTCCAAAACCGCTGGACCAATTTTGACGGAACTTTCATTGGCAGATAGCTGAAGTTATAAGGTGTAACTTAGGCTATTTTATTTTAGAAAAAGGAACAGGGTTCCGCGAAAAAATTAAAACCCATGAAATTGTGTACAAAATCACACTTATAGACGTTACCGGGCGAAGTGAGGCTAAGTCGCTAGTAAAGTACTATGATGATATAATTACTCTATCAAAACTACTCATTGGCCGATATTTACAATATAAAGTGAATTACCTGAGCCCTTTATATTATTAATGATAAAACATAGTCAAATATCGACTTTATTCATTATTTTCCTCACATCATTAAGTCACGGTTGAAGGTGTACACAAAGAGGGCAAGCGCCCCATGTTTGCTTTCACGCGTCTATATTACAGTAATTTGTATGATAATATAGCAAATATTTATTCCCCGTAGCCTCAATATTCAAAAATAATAGTATCCGTTCTGTAAACAGGCCCGATATTAAAATTACGGATTTCTCGCTTGAACGGTAGCGAACGATCAATCGTGCTTAGGTTTAGACGCTTCGGTGACTACGACGTATGAAGGTTTAATAGGATTTTGGGTATCGAAATAAGAATTACATACATTATGAGGAAACAATGGGGTTTTGTGACTCTATATTGTTATTGTACATGTTACATTTACACATAAAATACGTTTGGCTCAGTTTTTAGTGACCCTTAGTGTGTGCCAGCGGTCGCAGGTTCAAGTCCCGCTTGGGGCATTCATTTGTGTGATATTTACGAATCTTTGTACTCCAGTCAAAGGTGTTTATATTTATAATATGTATGTATTTAAAGTTATATATGTGAAGCGTATCAACTACCTGGTATCCATAACACAAGCCTCGTAGCTTGCCATGGAACTAGATGTTGATGTGTGTTAACGTCCAACATGTTAATTTATTTACTAGCGACTCACCCTCGCTTCGCTTCGGATTCGTCCCTAGACTAAAACAAATCTATCCCACGGGGACCGTACATTTATCCGGGATGATATACAGCCTATAGCCTTCCTCAGTTAACGGGCTATCTAATGCAAAAAGAATTTTTGAAATTGGATTAGTAGTTCCTGAGATTAGCGCGTTTAACCAAACGAACAAACAAGCAAACTCTTCAGCTTTATAATATTAGTATAGATTTATGATATACATGAATTACTTGTCTTGCTAATTTATTATCTCGCCTTCTTTAATTGTTGGACATAAAGAAGTGAATCTTGTACTAATTGGATTATATAAATTAGTTTAATCAAGATAAGCATTTAAAATGGAAATCGATCTCAGAACAATCGCTATAGAATACTAATATCTGAAAGTCGCCAGCTTTTCGATACTTTCCCTCATGGGACATAATTAAATTCAATTAGCATAAAAAGTTAAGTGATTCTACCAGAAAGTTTTTATTGTGAAGAGTAATGTTATATTATATTACTAGCGACTCACTCTCGCTTCGCTTCATGTTCGTCCCTGGACAAAAATATATCTATCCCACGGGAACCGTACATTTTTCCGGGATGACATAATATAGCCTATAGTCTTCCTCAATTAACGGGCTATCTAATGAAAAAAGAATTTTTCAAATTGGATTAGTAGTTCCTGAGATTAGCGCGTTCAACCAAACAAACAAACAATCAAACTCTTCAGCCTTATAATATTAGTATAGATTTTTGTTACATCATAAATAAAAAGTATTATTTAATTATCCTTTAGCCGTTCTGTGAAATAACAATACATCTTAATTATCCTTAAAAAATCATAATTGTTTTTCCCTAAATAACCTTCTTTGCGCCATTAAATTTTAAAACGAAAGTACCATTAAATCCCGGTTACCCGATTTAAAAAACGAAATTTAGTTCAAAATAAACTAATAGATGGATTTTGTATCTTTTAATTATTAGTAATTAATGTTCACGAATAATTCAGGAAATTATATAGAGCGTACTGAATTAAAAATTGAATACTAATATATTGACTTAACTCTACATACATCTGCTCAATATTTTATTTTTTCCTCGTCGTTAAAATGACATGACCTCCTTAGGTTTTTTTTTTTGAAAATATTTAAAGTTTTTGACTCCTTTACGTTATTTGGCAAAATTGTAAAGCTGTGCTCCTTCAAATGTAATAGTTTTTATTCCATATTTGATCCCAGTCTTAGGCAGTTCAATTTTGGGTTTGTTTCTGGAGTTATAAGTGCGTTTTAGTTTGAAAAGTTTTTTTTTTATATCCGAAATAATAGGATAAAAAAATTGTCTTTTATAAAGCTACGCGTGTACTAGTTAGTAAACCAATAGATTCAATATTTTTATATTTAATATGGATTCAGATTAAATTTTTCCAAAGTAAATATTAGCTTGCAAATCGTTCAATAAAATCAATGTACAGTGTACGTACAGGTTTACACGCCGTGTGAAGCATTTGATGGCATGCTCCACTGGTCGCTGTAGCCAGTGGGGCGGATAATCTAATGTATTTTGAATATTACAGTTTTTTTTTTTCAAGATCGCCATCAGGTTTTGTGGTAATGTAATAGGTTAGTTAAGTTGGAAGTCATAGGTTCAGTTCTAGTCATGTGAGCTTAAAATATGTTTATATTGAGGGTATAAATGTAGGTCTCAAACGGATATAAAGTGTGACTGTAATATTTTTTACCTATCCTAACACCAGGCCATTTAAACTAACTTTTTTTCAGTTAGAGGGTCTAAGAATGATTGATTTCTTTAAAACATTTTTGTTAATTTGTTATTAATACAAAAAAATAGTGGCTCACTCTCGCTTCACTCGAGTTCGTCCCTAGCAAAACAAAAATAAACCTGTCCCACGAGAACCGTACATTTTTTCGGAATAAAAGGTAGCCTATGTATTATTCCAGACTATAATCTATCTTTGTGCCAAATTTCATCCAAATCCGTTCAGCCGTTCTGGCGTGAAAGAGCAACAAACATACATCCACACATACATTTTTACAAACTTTCGCGTTTATAATATTAGTAGAATGAAATTCTGTTGTATCAAGATGAGCAATATAATAATCTATTGTCCTACTCGTATCTATTCAACGAGCAATACTTGTATATATTGATTATATATATTTGTAATCACGTTCTCGAAAACGGCTCTAACGATTTGAATCAAATTTTGTATTTAGATAAGGTTTTGCTTTTTAATTTTATCTATATAGGTGTATTTTCTGAAAAAAAATCATATCTTTTCTGAAAAACAAGAAAAAACGACCAAGTGCGAGTCGGACTCGCGCACGAAGGGTTCCGTACCATTATCTATAAAAACGGCAAAAAAAACATGTTTGTTGCATGGGAACGCCACTTTAATATTAATTTAATTTTAATTAAAACATTTATTTTTGAAATGAATAATATAACTCGATATTCTGTGAATATTTCAAGCGTCTTCCTGTTGCCGTTATCACTATCGAGCAAAAACGAGCAAAAAATCATGTTTATTGTATGAGAGCCCCCTTAAATATTTATTTTATTCTGTTTTGTAGTATTTTTTGTTATAACGGCAACAGAAATACATCATCTGTGAAAATTGCAACTGTCTAACTATCATGGTTCATGAGATACAGCCTGGTGACAGAAGGACAGATAGACGGACGGACAGCGGAGTCTTAGTAATAGGGTCCCGTTTTACCCTTTGCGTACGGAATCCTAAAAAACGCCGTACGAGGTTCGGTCGAACTGGTACAAACTTACTATAATATACAGTCATTTATATAGTCACTTTGAAGGACTAATGCTTTAATAGACAACTAGTTAAAAAACAAAAATAGATCGTTTAAACATTTGTATTAATACAAAACACTATGTCGTAAGAGAAAGGGGAAAACTTTCAACTTCTGGTGACGGACTAAATCACCGACCTACGAGTAAGTGAGTGGGTCCGAGATAAGATGTTATCGGACTCCGGGGACTTAGGAAAAGTGCTCCAGTCGATTCTTAAACTATAATTTTTAACCGACTTAAAAAGAAAGGAGGCACTATTGGATGAATATTTATTTTATGTAGTATGCTACATAATATCTTTACGTATTTTTAACTCATTTTGATATTAACTTTTTAAATTTTAAGTTTTTCTATAAGTGTCCTGTAAATTTCAAGAAACATTTTTTTATGAAGGGACAATAATTTACCCTGATTATTAAGAAATTGTTAATTTATGCAAAAGTTAATTTATAACAAGTTACGGTTGTTTTTTACACGGTTCTAAATTACAAAGACCTGGATTATTAGTGATAACTGAAAGCGTAGAATAAATAAGTACATACGTTGGGACATTAAGACACATCACCATCTAGTTCCATGGTAAGCTACGAAACTTGTGTTATGGATACCAGATAGTTGATACATTACACATATGTATATAACTTTAAATACATACATATTATAAAATATATAAACACCCATGACTGGAGTACAAAAATTCGTGCTCATCACACAAATTAATGCCCCCAGCGGGATTCAAACCCGCGACCGCTAACACTGTAAGTAGGGTCACTACAAACTGACCCAAACGTGTCGTCATCATGTCAATATGACACCATGAGAAAGTCCACATGGGATTTAAATGGGTTGTTTATGATCTACATAAAGGTACACAAATTCAAAGACAATATCAAATGTTTTTCGACATAAAACATGTGATATAATTAATTAATGACAATCTACCATTAGGTCAAAAAGAAGAGTCTGAATCCTCAATATAATTGATGTTCGATTTTATGAAGTTCTTATTTTTCAATACTTTTGCCAGAGAATAATATACCAAAAGAAAAGAAAACCTATATTTCCCAAAAAATCGTAATATCTGTATCTTTACATATAATTAAATTTTAACTGAGTCGAATCTGTACATTTTTTTTTAAATCTAATTGTAACAGTTATTTTCGGTACAGAGGCCGAATCTATAGTTTATAGAATTTTTGTCTCTCTGTCTGTCTGTGACCGCATAACGAGAAAACCACTGGATAGATTTTGATGAAATTTGGTATGTTGATAGCTGGTTATCTGGATCAAAATATAGGATACTTTTTACTGCGGGAAAATATCTCATCTCTGAGAAATCTATACTAAACGTTAAAACGTAACTAGCGACGGACCCGAGTGAAGCGACGGTGAGTCGCTATTATATACGTATATAAAAACCACGTCGATACTTTGCTGCGTAAAAGATGAGTAAACAAATAAACACGTTTTAGCTCTTATAATAAGTAAAGGAAGTTAGGGAATAAGAGCTCATGACAAAAACACCTTTATAATACAAAAATAATCGACCATAAAATAAAAAGTATCATAAATATTCCAAACTTTAGTATTGCCTTTATTATTTGGCATTGGCCGATTTCTATTTTATTCACAAAATGACCATTCTGGTTTAAAAATCTAAAGGTCTTATAAAATTGAAAAATTGAAACTTGTTATCAAACTTATTTGTTTGCTCTAGTTAGACCACATTTAGTATAATCTAGGTCAACTTTGCAGTCGATCAAAAACACAATAAATAATAGTATCGTAGTATTGAGTTACTACGTTCCTTTCTGTGTATACAAGCTAGCGCCTAAGAGCTCTTCTTCTGCCTTTTTAATTTGACACCCTAAATATTGATTTCCATACAAATATTTCCTTCTTTTACGGATTGAATTTCAAATAATATCTAAGGGGTTACCTTTAAAACTCTTGGAATAAATCAAAATTTTGGCTCTTTATATCCAGAAGATTTGTCTAGTCTGGATGAATCAGTCAGGACATGTTATAACATGAATGTGTATACATAAATTCATACTTAAGCAAAGACTTCTCCGTTAAAGTATAAAATTGTAATAATATAGTCTTATAGGAAAACGTAATGTTGAAGAAATTATGGATAATTTCTATGCTTCGTGTGAATGATATTACGAGGGGAATTACGCAGTCGCGAAATCTTTTATGAGATACGAAAAAAGAGCCCCACTCGAAAGAATTTAAGGCGATTTGACATAATCATTATTGTGCCAACTTTTCTCATTACTAACATGCGGGAAACTTGAAAAAATGATGAGGAATGAATGGGAGCTAAGTGAAGCATGTTATTACATAAGAAGCTACCTATTATTACAAGGAAAATATAAGGTTCTCGTAATGTGTATAAATAGCTAGCAAATCCCATTTATAGTGGAAGTTATGTACATTGGAAGAGAATTACATGAATATCCCAGTTTAATCTTTAGGAGGATAACTAAGTCAATAATAGAAGTAATTTACACTATTCGTCTTCAGATAATTCTTGATTCATTTGGATTTTGAATGGTCTTTTATTAGGCGCGAATCTATTGTAAAATTAGATAAATGGCATAAAAAATAGTCTAGGGTCAAGTCACGCAATAAGTAAGTTATTTGCTTCGTTGATGTATGAACACAGACAGACCAAATAACATAGCTTCACACTTATAAGTAGTAGTTAGGATCATCAAAATATATCAGTTAACCGAAAAATTTTATACATATACTCATATTTGCATATTAAATCTAATTCCCGAAAGAAGCCCGAAAGCGAGAAGTGCACAAAGTAAATTCGGTTGTTTTGGGAAAGCATCCAGTTATCCGAGATGAAGGGAGCTAAAACAAAATTCGTGTTCACATTTCTCCGTTATATCCCCCTTTACGAAGAACTTCAAATAAAAACTTGCACTACTTTCATAAAGTTGCAATTTTGAAAATGTGTTTTTGAAATAAGTTTAAGCCAAAACTTCCTAGTTAATTTACAAACGCAGTAACTTCTTTATTTATAAAGAACTTTTTATATATTACGAAGAGCGCGTTCTTTGAAAACATCAATAGCAAGAATTTCAGAACGGTAGGATCATATTTTACGTTTTATAACGAAACAGTACATTATTATATATTTTTTTAATATTTTATAGTTAGCTTTTACGACTAGTGGCAGTTGATGCTACTTACATCTTCTTAATAGCACTGCTTGAGCTTAACTTCGCCGATGTCTGAACAAATGTTAAAAACACGTGAAAACTAAAATTAAATCGATTGACTTGAACATGAATTAAAATTATTTATTTATTTATTATTTATTATCAGTTGTGAAACAAATAGCTTTTATAGTACAGATATATGTAAATTATAACAAAAAAAAATATTATAGTAATTTATCACATTAATACACTCATCGATGAAAATTAGCGAATGAAAACAATATTAAGAATAACAGACAAACAGTAAAAAGTTAAAATATATTTTTGCATGAACATTTATATGAGATATTTATCTTTAGCTATAAAAGTCAATTTTAAAAGTCCGTAGAGCTGAAATCATCTAGATAAATTCGAATAACCGTCGTGCGCCATCAGGGGCTGTCACAAACAATTTCCCAGTAGTTGAGAGTTGAGACACTCCGAGATAGCGATATCTTGGGAAAGATTTCAGAGGGCTGCATGGTGAGGCGGCCCGTGGAGACGTGACGTTTGATCTCAGTGATCTGACGTACCACTTCGTTTGGGGTCGAGAGCCATTCAACCACTTATCATATAAATTAATTATAGAAAATCACTTATAAACGTATTAGAACGTCAATTTATTTATTTTTAACCAACTTCAAAAAGGAGGAAGTTCTCAATTCGATTGTTTTTTTTTTCTGTGTATGTACACCGATTACGCTGAGATTGATGATCCGATTTACGTAATTTTTCTTTAGTTTGATGCGGAATAGTTGCCATTTGGCCCCATAAAAATTTAACATAGTTTGGCCCAGTAGTTTTCATTTTGTTTGATTTGACAAGCCCAATACGTTAGATTCGGTTTTATGAGCCAGAATTTTTAGTGTTACAAGCGAATTTTAGTTCGTCAGTCTTAATACTTTGCTACTACTATTATGTCTACACTAAAAGGGCAAAATAAAAACTTAAAAAAAAAAAAATTACAAAAAGACTTCAAGAAAAGCATTAAAAAAAATAACTGATTGGTAGTTTTCATTTACTATAGATACCTAATCAGATATTTTCGAAGTCGTTACCGGCCGATACAAATCAAATGACATCTAAGTATCTATAGTAAATGAAAACTACCAATCAGTTATTTTTTACTTTTTAGTGCTTTTTTTGAAATCAGTTTTTTTTTTATGCTATTTATATTGGAGGACGAAAATATATTCCTCTCATATTTACCTTTAGCTATTATTAAACTTACTAAACTATAGAAAATATATTTTGTTGTTTTGCCAAAAATTATCTTCGTCCTTGAATAAACGATACGTATTTTCTAAAAAAAATTAATGGATTTGTTTTAAGGTCTTCTCTTTCATTTAACGACAAGCAATCGAGTGCAATAAAAAGAAAAAACATAAAAATAATAGTGCATTCAAATGGCTCTCAATAATAAGGCTTACAATAATTAGTGGATACCAGATGTCTGATTTTCATCGTAATACAGTCAATACAATAATAATAATAAATTGTTGATATCTTTCTCCCATATTGAGCTTTTGTGGAAATTTGCATTCTATCAAGATCTAATAAAAACATAAAACAAAATTATCTACATACGCGTCTGTATATCTTTATGTAGCGATTAATCTTGAGAATAAGTAATTTCAATAGAATTTCCGTTTGCAGTTTAATAGTTTATAATAAACTAGCGACTTACTTTCGCTTCGCTTCGGATTCTTCCCTAGACAAAACCAAATCTATCCCATGGGAACCGTACATTTCTCCGGGATGATATATAGCCTATAGCCTTTCTCAGCTAACGGGCCATCAAATGCAAAAAGATTTTTTCAAATCGGATTAGTAGTTCCTGAGATTAACGCGTTCAATCAAACAAACAAACAAACTCTTCAGCTTCATAATATTAGTATAAATACTAATTCTTCGTAAGATGCAAGTAGAACTGATGAAAGCTACTGATATAGTATAAAAAGGAGAGTGAAAAGCCGACAGTGATAAAAACATTACCTTGGTCCATGTGTCTAAAACCTCATCGCTTACAAGACCTAAAATTACTTCAGTGCGAAATGAATTATTCATTTGCCACTTGCGGAAATCACTTTTTATAGCGCTCAATACGATTTGCCCGTTACTTTTATATTTCGCTTGAGAATATTTTTATGCTATCTTCATGTTTTTATGTAATATTTTATAACTCTGCTGTAGTAGCCGACAGCGGTCTGATTGGAATAGAAACATCGGTATAAGTTGTGCATATCGATTTTTACATCTGTTTATATTAATTGATATTCATATTTGAGAAATATTTGAGATGTTTTCAAATTAAGTGTTCAAATTATGTTTTTTTCTGTATTGAGCTTTGCATCATCTCAGTTTTGATAGTAAAATAATAAACATGAATAAACTAAGTTAAATAATTAAATTTTATTTGATCGAGTAGCGACTTACCCTCGCTTCGCTCGGGTTCGTCCCTAGCCTTTCGTGAACCACGTGCATAAATGTTACATCGCAAACCATGTGGGGTTTCTCAGACCCCAAGAATTATCAGAGCAAGGAATGTATAATTTATGATTATTTGTTTATTTTATTACAAAATACTGTTTTTTGTCTATTTGAGCGTAATAATAAAACAAAATCGAGTAAAATAATCAACATTTTTAATCTTTTTTCAAAAAGGAACAAAACATAGTCATTTTTTGCAAACTAAAACTTGGCCTCTTCTTTGGGCTAACATCCACAGTAAAAAAGTAATTAAACACTTATCATATATCTCAAATTTTCAAAATTAGTATTATAAGGCATGTAAAATTGACAAAATTAGCTTAATTTTGTCAGTCTTCATGAGGTCCAGGCTGATTAAATTTGGTACAATTTTTGCAGTATAAGTGAGCATGCTCTAAGCATATAGGTATATCGCAGAGCTTACAACTGTATTTGGTTTTCCGATCTTTCTTGCTGTCACATACTGAACACCTTATTTTAGATCTCGGCATTTTTGCTGGTGGTTTAGAAGGTGTTTCACTGAGCAATTCATGTATGTAAGCACTTACGAGAATATTTCGGATTCCGTATTATCTTTGTGGTTTTTCAAATGTTCTTTAATCAAAGCCGTTCCCGAATCACGAACGAAGTTTCTTCTACGATCGGTTTTCCTTATTTCGATATTATTATTCAACATCTCTCATATCATCATCATAACCCGTCGGAACCCACATCTCCCTCGAAAGACAACCAACTTTTCATCTAATGTTAGGTACTCAAAAGGTGTATAAATGATAAATAATTCGAAATAAATACAAATATTCTAGAAATAGTTTTCCTTATTTCGATATTATTATTCAACATCTCTCATATCATCATCATAACCCGTCGGAACCCACATCTCCCTCGAAAGACAACCAACTTTTCATCTAATGTTAGGTACTCAAAAGGTGTATAAATGATAAATAATTCGAAATAAATACAAATATTCTAGAAATACTGCATTTCACAATAAAATTACTACTTACGTTTTAGACGACGTCCCGAACCACGTGGGGTCTGTGAGACCCGAACGCACTTTGCGCACGTCTGTTTGTTACGTCGGCGACGCGATTATCACACCACTATCACCAAGCGGTGTGGCAATGTCGCAACTCCAGCTACTTAAAGTGTCAAAAACGCCAAGCGAATTTTTAGAGAGTTATAAGGATTTTTGTGTGACTGGGGTCTATTAAACCCCACATGGTTCACGGAAGGCTAGGTACGTTTTAATTTATTTGAGCTAAACCCTAATTCTTTTTCTAAAATAAAAGTAGCCTAAGTTACTCCTTAAAATATCAGCTATCTGCCAGTGAAAAACCCGTTAAAATTGATCTAGCAGTTTCGGAGATTAGCCGGAACAAACAAACAGACACAAAAATTTTAAAAATTGTGTTTTTCTTATAAGTACCGTATACAATTCTACATGCATTTTGTATAAAGCTGTTATTTTGATATTACAAACAGACACTTCAATTTTATTCATCTGTATAGCTGTCATCCAAAGATTCAGCACAGGCACCATGATTAGGAGGTGAGATGGATTCAAAGGCGATAGGTATGGCACAAAAAATACATACGTTTTAGTGGATGAATAGATCGTATCATTATTCGACAGCAAGTATAATAATATGTAATTTGATTACAAATCTTGAATTAAACATATCCTACTGGAGACATAATAGAGACCAACTAACACACATTCGCATTTATATTAGTTAAAATTTCTATCAAGATAACAGAAGAAACGTAATATTATTAACTTAGCAACGAGATAAGAATAATAAGGACTTTTTTATCTTAACTAAAAGAAAGCAAAACTGTGTATTCTTGTATTTTTTTTTTATTTTCAAAAGCCTTTCAAGTGCTACTTTTTTAAATTTAAAAGTAGTATATAGTGCCTTTATATTATAAATAAATAAATATGTTGGGACATTAACACACAGCACCATCTAGTTTCATGGTAAGCTACGAGGCTTGTATTATGGATACCAGATAGCTGATACACTACACATACATAACTTTAAATATATACATAATATAAATATAAACACCCACGACTGGAGTACAAACATTTGTGCTCATCACACAAATGAATGCATCCAGCAGGACTGGAACCCGCGACCGCTGGCACGCCAAGTAGGATTTCTACAAACTAAGCCAAACGTGTCGTCAATAAGTCTCAAAAAATTCTAATCGACAGAATCTATTTTAAAGAAACTTTCACTGACTAATAGAGGATTTGGCTGAAAACGACCCCCTAAAATAGGAGAAAATTAATTTTATAAATTTTTGGGTGATTTTATTTCCACTCTGTGACGAAAGCTGAGGCAAATATAGAGTTAGTTGCTAGTCTTAAATATAAAAATATATTAAAACTATATTTCACAACGCAAGTGCATAACGGTTATTATACCGTAGTGTAAGTAAGTGCCGTCTGTACAACGTCAGAGATAGGGTTATTGTTCACAAAGACTTTATGTTCAACCACTTAAATAGTTATAAAACGGGTAATTGAAGTTTTAATTAATTTCAAAGTGAATGAATTACTTCTTCTATTTTACAGCTTTTTTAAGAAATAACTTATTAAGAAAAATACGAGCAAATGACATTTTTGCATGGTGTTATTACCCTTAGAGAACTAAACTAAGCTACTTGTAAATTCTACCGTTTCTATTGAAAATCAAAAATTGATAATGTATTTATATTAGGGAAATGATATTGTTAAGTGTGTATGGTATATCACTTGCACTCGTGGTTACTTTCCTATAAGAAATTTTCTGTAATAACGATTGTGCAAAAACATCTCCGCTAACGTATTAAGCTGACAATGATGATGTTGTTGTCGAAAATAAAAAAATCATCACAAAATTTGACTTGCTTGAAATTATTTAGACAGGAAATTATATCTATATATATATATATATATATATATATATATATATAATAAAACTTTAGAGGTCGAATGTCTGTACCTAGAAAAAAAATGCTAAAATCCGAATCAGGGGGTTGTAAGAAGAGAAATAGAACAAATCCAGTTTTTTTTTCAATTTTTTTTGTTTCTCTGTCTGTTTGTACGGGCTAATCTCCAAAACTGTTGGACCGATTTAAATGAAATTTTGCATGGTGGTACGTTGTATCACCGGTCAACAAGTTCCCGTGGGATCGTTAAAGAACTATAGTAACTTATACAGCTTAGTACAAAAAAAACTACTGATTGCATTTTAATGAAACTTTACAATAATATACAATAGTTCATATATCAAAATAATAAATAATTTACTTGTCCTGGGAAAATGTACGGTTCCCGTGGGATAGATTCGTATTTGATTATCTAGAGGTGACCCCGAGCGAAGCGAGGGTAAGCCGCTATTTGTCAATATAAATTATAGTAAACTACTTAAAAATAGTAAGAAAAACATGGTCACTCAATTCCTTAGTTCACGTTTAATTAATTATCTGTTAGAAGGAAAAAAATATTCTGCAAACTGTTTAAAAAGTCGTAAATTGAGAGTTGAGATTACACTTGGTTGGGCATTGGTAGTGGATGCTGGGTCGTGCACGAGACAGCTGTGAGCAGTGGCTGCAGTTGACAAAATGAGGTATTCATTTACACATTTACTATATACGAAAACAAAAGTAAACAAAATATATTGTTCCTCATAAAAGCTAACTCATGTAAATCCAAATTGATTTTATTTTAATATTTATAAGATATAAGAACCGCCCTCTCCTTTGTAAACAAGACTTGTTGCCGAAAGAACAGCTTTATCATGAAAAAGCTTCTCGAACGATGTCGCAAAAATAAATGACATGAGAGGAAAACTGTAGAAAATCAAGGAAGACTCTAAAAAAAACAAGAATTGTATTGCAAATATATGTATAACCACGTTCTTCTTGCGATAGAAAACATAAAAATACTTATGTAGATTGTTATTTTATCAATAATAGCTAATGTCAAAGTACGTTTCCGGTATCTCATGAAATGAAATTTAACTAAGCAATTTTTATTCTCGCAATAAGTGTATGGGAGAGTAACTCTAACAGAAATGAAATCACGAAATCTTGCCTAGTAAGAAGTATAAAAACAGATGCTGAGAGAGACGATATTCAAAGATGTTATGTGCATATGATATTTAAATAATACGTTTTCAAAACACTCTAAGTAAGTTTATTCACAGCCAAATTCAAAAGTTTCGCATAACCAGACACTTTGCATTATTATTCAAGCACTTTTTGCTACATTTAAAGTGTCATCTAAAATGAACCAAGTTTAAATTTCAGTATAAGAAATGCTGGCTTCGTCTCGGCATTTGACAAGTTGGAGACTAAGGAGCTTACGATGTGCAAGCGTCGCCGATTATCTCTGAATTAACTTTCGTGGAGTGCGTCACGTTAAAGTTCCAACTACTTCTATTATTAATTTAATAAATAATTTACAAAAAAAAAATCCCCGACTGCGATAAAGCGAACTAAAAATATGAGAACAGGTTAACATCACAGAACGTAATATTATGCAGCCGGAGACATGCATACACACGTAGCTATTAGAATACATGTACATACATATGATGTATGTTTCCGATCGCATATATATATATATTTTATGATCGGCTCTTAAAACCCTGTATTTTAATACACCATTCAACAAACAAAAAAAAAACAACGAACAACGAGCAAAAAAAAATATTATCAAGACACAAATTGACGCCAAAAATCCGCCATATTGTTTTTTTTTTCTAAAAACCTATTTAAGGACACTTGGGTTTTAAAACGAATCTAATGATACCTTAATTGTCGCAATCCATTCAGCCGTTTGAAAGATACGAGGTAATAAATAATTTTACAAACATACATAGAAACATAAATTGATCGAGAATATGCACGAAACACATAACCCTTCCTTGGCAGTCGAGTAAAAAAACTTACTGATTCCATAGGATACCTTCCTTAATGTTCTTTACATCAGTTTTTTAGACATTTTTGAAGTAACACAACAAATACTCAAATCTCCTCTTTCCTTTTCCATTGAACATTATTAAAAAGAATTATAATTTTATTCAGTTAACGGTATTGCCTTTGTATACGTATGTTTAATGCATACAAATTGTCTGTTGCAATACAAAAATCCTAAAACAAACTAAAAATAATGCTGTGTAGGTTTAGACATCCATTTCAGATGTAATTATCTCTTGGGCCACTTTAAACCGGGACAATACAAGGCGAAGTTCTTGTATGGAAAGTGTTGAAGGCGGGCGCATCTGTCGTCTTGACAAGTTGGACTGGCGTCAGATTTCCCCGGAGCACCATTGATGTCCCAAACCAGTCTATTTCACTGTCCAAAACATTCCCATTGTCCTAGAAATCTCTACAACCTGGTATATATAATTGATTATATAGCATTTTGTGAAGTCGCATTTATAGATGATTAGCACAAAAAATAACTACTATTTTTTAGTTAGTTAAATATTTTAAATATATAACAAGAATGAAAGTGCAGGCAGTGTAGCCCAGAAACCGAGTGATCAGGTTCAAATCCAGGGTCTCGCACGTGTGATACTATCATGTAGGAAATATTTCCAACATGATTACCACTTGTCTTACGGTGAAAGAAAAGATCGTGAGGAAATTTACATGTCTGAGAAAACCTAGCAAGTTTTCGGAAGACATGTGAAGTCCGCCAACCCACATTTAGCCAGCGTGGTGGACTATGGCCTGATCTCCCTCGCATTAAATGGAGACCCGTGCTCAGCGGTGTGGTGTTAAAAAGGGCTGAATACAATAAGCATGAAATGTTTCGCAATATTTATTGGTAACTAGTAAGAGTGAAATTTTCCAAAAATTATTTACTGTAAAACTTTGAACTCATAATAGTAGTTACACCAAGAATATTTACTCTTTAATTTCTATATACAAGCCTATGTCTTCTATAGTGATTTGATTTGTGATAGATTGTGATTTGTGATAGATTTGTGATAGAGTAATTTTTATATATTGTATGTATATGTATCACTTTATAAGGAAAATTATTGTACTATCACATGTAGAACCTTTCAAGGCTTTAAATGTAGAGAAAGTATGAATACCTTGTTGAAACCATAAACTCTCCTGTGTTATGCTCCTTTGTTACAGGGTTTCTTCAAACTTCATAATATACGTTCTGTTTGAACACTGTATAGTTCGACACTTATATCGCTTACAGTGGCTATTATCTTCAGGCATCTCCTTACAAAATGTAGCGAATATTGTGTGTATCAACAAATATATTATGTTTCATGAATGTGAGTTTAAGATGCTTTCACAGTCTTTAGTTTCATGCATCTCTACTTCGCTTATTAGATCTAATTTTAGTAAAGCGTATAAATGAAAATAATACTACTACTATAAAACATCCATATATCTATACTATATAATATTATAAAGCTGAAGAGTTTGTTTGATTGTTTGTTTGTTTGTTTGGTTGAACGCGCTAATTTCAGGAACTACTAGATGGAATTGACAAATTCTTTTTGTGTTGCATAGTCCATTTATCGAGGAAGGCTTTAGGCTATATATCATCCCGGGAAAATGTATGGTTCCCGTGGGATAGAGTTGTTTTTGTCTAGAGACGAACCCGAAGCGAAGCGAGGGTGAGTCGCTAATTATTAATGAAAACTAATAGTTTGTCGTTCTTTGACACAAAAAATGGAGAAAGTGCAAGCGGTTTTTGCTTGAATAGGTAATTCTAAATATCCTTTGGAAGTTATAGTTCTTTTGGCACGTTTGATGATGAAGTTAGTTGAAAGCGATATGATGAAGTTAGCTGCATTTCTTTTACAAACAGAGAGTTGTGAAATACGGGTTGAAGTCTTTAGCTATTTTTGTTCTGTTAATCACATACGCTCTTTTTAATTTTTTTGTGTAACATTTTACAGTGTAGTCCAATTTCGATTATTATTTTTTTATTGTATAGTGCTTACCTCAAAGTTGGTCCGATTTAAATTTGGAAATAACCACCCCTAGTGTAGAAAATAGAGGATGATTGATGACCTACAGAGTTTTTATTATTATTATTTTATTTTTTTTTGTTAAAAAATAAACCAATCTGAATTTAAAAAAATGTATTCTTACCGTGTTGTTCTTCCTTTCCTCTAGTAAATAATGATTAAAATTAAAATATTTTTCTAACACTTAACGAATAATTAAATATATCTGTCTGTCTTGCGGTCACAATTTTCAGCAAAGGTTAGAACACAAAGCTATTATATAAAATATCTAATTAGTCTACAGAGTCCAATAGATTTTTTTCTAAGTCAAATATATATTGTAAAGAAACTTAATTAGGTTCTTTCTAATTAGTTCAGAATAATTTTGTGAAGTAAAATATCATCATTATCTTGATAGCTATAAAGAGTATTGAGGCTTATTTTGTCAAAGGAAATAGAGTAATTAATTTATATTTTTGGAAAAAAGGTCATTTTAAATATTTTGATAAGTGTGTTCAGCCGTTTTTAATGTCCCACTGCTGGGCACGGGCCTCCCTTCAATACGAAGGGAATCAGGCCGTCGTCCACCACACTGGCCAAGTGCGGGTTGGCGGACTACATGTGTATTTCGAAAACTTACTAAGTTCTTTCAAACATGCAGGTTTCCTCACGATGTTTTCCTTCACCGTAAGGCAAGTGGTAATCATGTTGGAAATGATTCACACATGAAAATATCAGAGGTGCGAAACCCGGGGTTCGAACCCGCTTCACTCGGTTTCCCAAGTAAGAGCGTTACCACTGAGCTACCACTGCCCCCTTCATAAGTATACTACTATTATTAATAATGCGAAAGTTTATATGTGTATTGTGTGTGCACGTGTATAGGTTTGTTACTCTGAAATAATTAAACGGATTTGAATGAAATTTAGTACATAGACGATTCACCCTTGCTCCGCTCGGGTTAGTTTTAACGCTTATTATAGATTCTCAGAGATGAAATATTTTCCAGCAGTAAAAATTCTATATATTGACTCGCACAATCAGCTATCACCATACCAAATTTCATCAAAATCCCTCCAATGGTGTTTCCGTGATGCGGTCACAGACAGACAGACCGACAAAAGTTCTAATAACTCTGAATCTATAATAATGAGTAATTCGACAAAATTTAGCAAAAAAATATTTAATGTACAGATACTACTCAGAATTTATTACATGTATAGATATAGACCTGGAATAACATACAGTTTAGTAATAAAATTTTCCAAAGGTGACGCTATCTGTATAATATAAAAAAGGAAGTCAACTAAGGATGCACCCAAGTGAAGCGTATCTATATAAAAAAAAACTTATATTTTCCAAAAATTTCTTATTGATAGTACTAAAGCTCGTCCTCACGCTCGATAACACGGTCACTTTTTTCCACTTTGCAAGTTTATTAGAAAATTAAAATAAATAAGCTATTTTAAAAAATTAAACATGCTTCTTTTGAAAAAATACTTTTAAAATTAATATTTTTTGGGTTCTATAAGTACAATCAGTAGTCATTGAAGGCTTAGTGAAGTGAGACTGACTAATATCAATTACTAGCGAATTTAGCGGTAACTTTGAACGGATAGTATGAAATACAAATCTTTGAATTTCTCAGCTTTTCTGTACTATAATATGAATGTATTATGTATATAAACCTTCCTCTTGAATCACTCTCTCTATTAAAAAAAACGCATCAAAATCCGTTGCGTAGTTTTAAAGATCTAAGCATACATAAGGACAGACAGACAGCGGGAAGCGACTTTGTTTTATACTATATAGTGATCTCGCACAAAAATATTTGCATAATTCATTTTTGTTAAACTATCATTTTATAGCATAACTCATAAAGCTTGTACACATAAAGAACCCACTTGGTTCAATTCAAAAGTCGAAGAATGATCTAGAGTTCCTAATCCATTAGCGAGATGGCTCTCAGCATCAGTTTAACGATTGCCGCAACCGTATTTAATTACTTAATGAGAATACTTTTTACTTCACTCCATCCAATATCATTGGAAACATTGATTTTGTTTTGTTTGTTGGAGCTTTTAGAACTAATTACAATAAATATTAATGCATGTGGTATCTAATGGTGCAGTGGTAACGTGTTTGCTTCAAGAGAAGGTACGAATTCGATTTCTAATATAAGTAAATAGTTATTAATATTAAAAATGTAAGTGTTTTTGTTAGTTCATTCATATGATTTGTCCTTTTTGCAGCAATGAAGTATCAAATTATATGCACTATAATTGTTTAGTATATTATTAGGTATTAGCGACTTCGCTTCGTTTAGGTGCGTCCCTAGGTGACTCACAGTAGCCTATATGTTACAAAAATCTATCCACCCCCTTCAGGGTGCAGGAATAACTAAAGTACACACATTTATTTGATAATGATCTGATATATTCGTCAAAATTTAAATAGCTTAAAAGTTTATTTAAGCTTAAAAAATATATAATTATAATAAAAAAAAACCTGTGTAAACAACAAACTAAAAATATGAAAATAAATTATGCAGTCGGAGACATGATAATAATTATGTATATGTTACTTGCTGCAAGTCTTGCTACGTATGCCTCTGTGTGTTTTTTTTAGACACAAAAATCCACCATTTCGATTTTTAATGATATCTATATGACATTAACATTCGCGTTATCTAGATGAATCTTATGACGTATGAATCATAAAAATCGGTTAATCCGTTTAGTAATTGCGACGTAACATAGGATCGGGCATACGTACGTACAGATAAAACACATAACTCTCCTTTGCTTCGCCATAGTCGGGTAAAAATAGTAACAGACCAACCGTATGTAGTAGAAAAATAAGTTTACTAGTAAAACCCAGATTAAGAATTCATAAAATGAATGAATCTTTTACGGGCGTAAGTGAACGCATATTATAAAATTCCACAAACTGTCTCAGATTTACCTTTTCACCGTTTTCAAGCTAATATTAAAAATGTATTACAAAGTAAAGCATATTACTCTGTTCAAGACCATCTTGTAGATGAAACTGTATGGAGTTAAGAATTGACTCATATTATGTGAACGTATTACGTTGTATAGAAAATAATATTACTCGACATAATAATATGTATAAGGAAATGAATGTTGATCTCTCTGTCCTGGATATTCTCAGCAAAACTGCCTCTTGATATTTTTCAAGTACAGACTACACTTGATTTTTTAAAATAAGTTGACAATAAAATAGTGGTTGTTAAAATATACTAGCGACTCACCCTCACTCCGCTCGGGTACGTCCCTGTTACGTTTTAAACTTTAGTTCGGAGATGAGATATTTTCCTTCAGTAAAAACTATCGTATATGTTGACCCAGATAACCAGCTATCATCATACAAAATTTCATCAAAATCTATCCAGTAGTTTTCTCGTGATGCGGTAACAGACAGACAGAGACAAAAATTCTAAAAACTATAGATTCGGCCTATGTATCGATAATAAAGTCTATTTCAATAGGATTTTCCAAACAATATTTAATGTACAGATTCGACTCCGTTAGAATAATTTTATTATATATATATATATATATATATATATATATATATATATATATATATATATATATATATATATATATATAAGGCCACCCTCGCTTCGCGGTAAACCAAGAAATCAATAAATCAGAAACACACTTTCACAATAATAATATTATTAAAGTATGACGACGAAGAAAATATTTCACTTAAGATAACTTATTTTGCTCCCTTACAGATAAAAGTTCCCGGATCTGTAAACAAGGATACATTCATTAAAGCTGCTATCTAACTTGACTTGCCAAGTTTCACTGCCAAGTCTGAAAGTAATTCTCACAAAAAATATGTGCATCCTAAGCTTCAAAGTTAGGTAAAATGTCCTCATGTTAGCTCTCCGGATCTAATCTCGCACTTTGACGTGCCAAGCACAATCCAATGTTGCAAGGGAAAAGTTACTCTATTGTATACAGTTAACGTTCATTTCAGATTGATTTTGTTGTTGTTTACACATGACGTTTATATTAGCACGCTTAAATTTTGTGGCACACACCTTAATTTTATATCATAAGAAATGTTTTAATATTCTAAATATTTTTTTGGGATAAGCCAAGAGGGAGAGGTCGGGACCCTATTACCGAGTGTGTCATGCGCCCTTCCTTCCGTCAGCCTTACCTTTTAAGGGTTCTATCCTTTGAATCATATGTAGTAGATACTCGTATTTTGCAGAATATGAGTTATTATAAATTCTGACAAATATTAAAAAAAAATCGAATGCATCCTTGGCAAAGAAATTTTTAAGTTCCTTTTTATTTTTATATCTATACATATAATAAAATTCTAACTGAGCCGAATCTGTACATTAAATATTTTTTGGAAAATCTTATTGAAATACACATTATTATCGATGCAGATGCCAAATCTATAGTTTTTAGAATTTTTATCTATCTGTCTATCTGTCTGTCTGATACTGCATCACGGAAAAACCACTGGAGAAATTTTGATGAAATTTGATATGATGATAGCTGGTTATCCGGGTCAACATATGTGATACTTTTTACTGCGGGAAATAACTCATCTCTGAGAAGTCTATACTAAACGTATGTAGGGACGAACCCGAACGGAGCGAGGGTGAGTCGCTAGTTTGATATAACGCTAAAGTAAAATATCAAATAATATTTGGGAATACTTTATTCCATCACATAATTCTACATAAAGTCTTTATTAGTAAATACGTAACACATATATTCTGTGGTTAAACGAATTCCTCGGTGCGTGAGTTTAAAATACTCTCGGCACGTTTTACTATTAAATAAATTATTTTATATTTGAAAATGTATTAAATTATTTAAATTCGTCTATGTATATCTATATATATATGTACAACGTTAAGCGGGTTCAAATCCCGGGTCTCGCACCTCTGATATTTTCATGTGCGAATCATTTCTAACATGATTACCACTTGCCTTATGGTGAAGGAAAACATCGTGAGGAAACCTGCATGTCTGAGAAAACCTAGCAAGTTTTCGAAAGACATGTGAAGTCCGCCAATCCGCACTTGGCCAGCGTGGTGGACTATGGCCTGATTGCCCTCGTATTGAAGGGAATCCCGTGCCCAGCAGTGGGACGTTAAAATGGGCTGAATACATATATACATATATATCTGTCTGTATGTAGGAGGTAGAAACAGAGGGGTGAGACGCCACTGTATCTTAAACTTCTGCTTTTACTTTAATTGAATTTTATTATAAAAGTTATAAAATATTTCACTCCACAAACCTAATAATATAATGGTACGAGTATATTAAATAAAACAGATGAAAACATAAGTTAGATGACGACATCATGTGGGTCGTGGGATCTGTGATAGATAAAAACCCCGTGTGCCGGAACACAGGTTCTTCCCCTCAGGACATTTGAATAAGCTGCTTGTACTTTATATATGAACTAACACATAATATATTGAATATAAATTAACTAACAATAAGGAATCATTTCTAACATGATTACCACTTGCCTTCCGGTGAAGGAAAACATCGTGAGGAAACCTGCATGTCTGAGAGAACCTAGTTTTCGAAAGACATGTGAAGTCCGCCAACCCGCACTTGGCCAGCGTGGTGGACTATGGCCTGATCCCCCTCGTATTGAAGGGAGGCCCGTGCCCAGCAGTGGGACGTTTAAAAAAAAGGGCTGGATACGAACGAAAAAACGAAGGAATAATATATATATATACTATATGAATGTGAAAGTTTGGATGGATGGATGTTTGTTACTCAATCAAGCTAGAACGGCTGAACGGATCTGGATGAAATTTGGCACAAAGATAGCTAGTTTTTATCCCGGAAAAATGTTCCCGTGGGATAGATTTGTTTCTGTTCTTCACTAGGGACGAACCCGAGCGAAGCGAGGGTAAGCCGCTATTTGATAATAAAGGGTATAATGATAAAGTAACTTAAATATATAAAAAATTGTATACGACACTTGTATGCAAGTTGCATAGAATTGAATTTAAAAAACGCGTGTGTGTAAGTACATTATAATGGAAAATAGCTAAAGATTTCAACCCGTAACTCACAATTCTCTGTTTGTAAAAGGAATGCAGCTTACTTCATCATGTCGTTTTTTGGCTGTCGGTGTGCGCGCGCATCATAAAAATTTGACTCTCATAATAGAAGTATAACTTTAAAAATTAAAAAGCCATATATTTTTGCTATATACTATTCGACAGTACACATAGATATTTTAAAACAAAAGTTGCTTAAGACTATTGTTTGTAAGGCAGATTCTCTCTCGAACAACATCTATCTTTTATCTAAGAGCCAGACAAAGGCAATTTCAATGTTAAGCGCTACAATAGAATAAAATGGCGCAAAGAATGAGCCATTATTTCTGCCCAACGATTTAACAAACATAGAAAATAAGTAGAAGGCGTGAAAAATTTAACGTTTATAATAAAACAACGTATGAATAGCGATTTATTTGACTTCAGCGTCGAGGGAGGTAGCAGTAGCCTGATAATTCGCACTAGGAGTTTCAACGTGGAGTGCGACATGCTTCACGCTAGAAAAAACGTTCCCACGGGATGGGGGGAGGTGGGGTGGGGGGGGGGGTATATATACGGCCGGTGTGCCGACGACTCATACCTTTGATGTCAAAATAAATTCGGCTAAGATAACGGAATTATATTATATATGTATATATGAACTAAAAATTTTATTCGTGATTAAATGAAATGAAAATGAAAATTTTATGCGTGATTAGGATTAAATTATTATTGTTATTATTAAAGCAGGTGCCTGCATATTTAGTGCGTATTTATAAAATATTTTTTACCACATTGCTTCACTGATTGAATTGATGCATTAGTTGATTAGCGGTGGTATTAGCATTTAATTTAATAATATATAATTTTACTAGGGACTCACGGTCGCTCTGCTCGCGTTCTTCCCTAATTACGTTTTAACGTTTAGCTCAGAGATAAAAACTATCATCATACCAGACAGACAAAAATTCTAAAAACTATAGATTCGGCCTCTGTATGTATAACAACGTCTTTTTGAATAAGATTTTCCAAAAAATATTTAAATTACGGATACGGATTAGTTAGAATTTATTATATACTAGCGACTCATCCTCGCCTCGTTCGGGTTCGTCCCTAATTACGTTTTAACTTTTAGTATACATTTCTCCTATACGTTGACCCGGATAACCAGCTATCATCATATCATCAAAATCCCTCCAGCGGCTTTTCCGTGATGCGGTCACAGACAGACAGACAGACAAAAATTCTAAAAACTATAGATTCGGCCTCTGTATCGATAATAATGACTATTTCGTTAAGATTTTCCAAAAAAAAAAATATTTAATGTACGGAATCGTCTAAGTTAGAACTTTATTATATGTATAGATAATATCATTATGGATTGTGAATTAAAAGCTGCGCTTTGTCAAAATATGGCTGTTAACTAAATAAGACTTTGCCTAAACTACATGAATCAATAATCTTAATTTTATTAGTTTATTTTCAATTCCTTTCATATTCAAGTAAAAAAACTATAAAAGCTATTCATTAAGTTTCATACAAATAGCACAATAGATAGAAGTAAGTAAATTCCTCGAGCCATCCTCAGCACTTACGTAAATCAGCTACATCAATCTGCAAGAGAGCTCGATCTCGAACCTCTTAAATGTATCGGAATTAACCCATTCTGTTTGTCGGTGTTTCTTTAGGAGGGATTGGCAAACTGTTTACCCCACAAACGGATCTGCTTCTCGACTATCCTTTAATGCTGCAGCCGGCGTCGTATGCAATCTCTTTGTCACTAAATCAGCTGAAAGTCAAAGCGATGGTATTTAACCGAATACTATTAAATACGGCTTCCCTGTAATGCTTTAGCGATCCGTTCGATCTATTTATAGTAGTTGTTTGAATTCGTCACTTGTATAAATTGAATGATGGCGTAGCATTGATGTTTCACTCGAGTCGTATGGAAGATAATGTATTTGAGTTTCTGTATGGTAGGTATGTTTATTTCTCTGGCATTATATACCCGTAACCCTTAATATACAGTATTTAAAGTCTAGTTACAATTGTTGTTAAGATCTTGATTTTTTTTCTCTCTATTAGCACGATTATACTTCTTACTAGCGACTTACCCTCGCTTCGCTCGGTTGCATCCCTAGGTACCTTTTAATTTTTTTGAGCGAAACCCTAATTCTTTATCTAAAATAAAAGTAGCCTAAGTTACTCCTTATAATATCAGCTATCTGCCAGTGAAAGTCCCATCAAAATCAGTGAAGCCGTTTCGGAGATTATCCGGAACAAACAGACAGACAAAAATTTAAAAAAATGTGTTTTTCTTATAAGTACCGTATGTATATAATTCCAAATGCATTTAGTATAAAGCTGTTATTTTGACATTACAAAAAGACACGTCAATTTTATTTATCTGTATAGATGTTAGTTTTTACTTTTTCAAAAGCAAAAGATACATCTTTGTTAACCTAACTGTCCTTTTGATCTAGATGCTATGACTACAGATTTACAGGTCCTCGGTTCGAGTCACTGGTCGGGTCGAGGATTAAGAGTTACTGAAGTGATTCCCCTAGTATAATATACAAAATTACTTACGCCCTTAATAAAATAACTATTGTAGATGCCAGATGGGTAAATAATTTATTTTACTTTTAACGTAACAAATTAGTTTGTAAAAATTAATATTAATAATATTATCTCATGCTACGGAACCATAGGTGACTGAGTCAGATTCGCACTTTTCTTTTTTTTTTACCTTATTACATATAATATTATCGTCTACGTTGTGATTCTGAAAATGACTTAAACATAAGTTTAAATTTAGTATTCATAGAAAAAGATCAGATACATTGTAGAGTGGAGATACGCTGTAGTATTTTGGCAAGATTTGAATTTACGAGTAAATGCGATAAGATTTTACTGTGGTGAATACATAGTTACAATAAGATGGTGCATATATGAATGTGTTATTGAAGTTTATTAATACTAGCGACTCACCCTTGCTCCGCTCGGGTTCATCTCTACTTACGTTTTAAGGTTTAGTATGGATCGGTAAAAAGTATTCTATATGTTGATCCGGATAATCAGCTATCATCATACCAAATTTCATCAAAATCCCTCCAGTGGTTTTTCCATGATGCGGTAACAGATAGACAGACAGACAGACAAACAGATAGTCAGACAAAAATTCTAAAAAGTATAGATTCGGCCTCTGTATCGATAATAATGTCTATTTCGATAAGATTTTCCAAAAAATATTAAATGTACAGATTCGGCTTAATTACAATTTTATTAACCGACTTCCAAAAAGGAGGAGGTTCTCAATTCGTAGGAATCTTTTTATATATGTAGACTAGCGACTCAGCCTCGCTTTGCTCGAGTTCGTCCCTAGGTACGTTTTTACGCTTAGTATGGAATAGATAGATTATATATTTTTATATATAATATCAAATAATGAATTTTATAGACAAAATTTGGCTACTTTAGGTTACATTATTGCAATTTTCTTAAGGATCTCTATTTTTTTTTTGAAAATAAATTATAGCTAATGTTACTTCCTGATAATTAGCTTTCTATTGGTGGAAAAATGGTTAAAATCGGTCCAGTTATTTCGGAGCTTATTCGGTACAAGCAAACAAACAAACAAAAAAATCTTTCCTCTTTATAATATTAGTATAGATTAATGTGAGAAAGCACAAAAAATATATATTTTGATAAAAAAAAAACCCCCAAGCAAAGGAACATTTTATTCAAAAGTAGATTTTTATAACTTTAGAATTAAATATCATGTAGTTCACATTTAATGTATGTTTATATACATTTTAGTTCCCGCATTTTTAATAAATAAAAATTTCAAACACTTCAACAACCACAGCACTATCTATATTCTGTTTAAGCTAAATGAAGTAGTTCGAATGAAAGCCGTCTAATTTCCTTGTATGGGATAAGTTAATTGTACTATTTATTATCTATACATATAATAAAATTGTAACTGAGTCAAATCTGTACATTAAATATTTTTTGAAAAATCTTCTTGGAATAATCATTATTATCGATACAGAGGACTAATCTATAGTTTTTACAATTTTTGTATTTTTGTCTGTCTGGGAACGCATCACGAGAAAACCACCGGACAAATTTTGATGAAATTTGGTATGATGATAGCGACCCGGATAATCATCCGGGTCGACATATAGGATACTTTTTACTGTGATAAAATATCTCATCTCTGAGATATCTATACTAACCTTTAAAACGTCGCTCGTAGTATTATACATACATATAATTTATTGTGGTTCTAAAAATAGTAAATTTATGTTCCTGAAAGGCATCTTGGTTCTTATAAATATTATATTCTCATGGTTGGTAGTTTCAAAGTAATAATAAAAAACCGCACTTGGCCAGCGTGGTGGACTATGGCCTGATCCCCCTTGTATTGAAGGGAGGCCCGTGCCCAGCAGTGGGACGTTACAAAGGGCTGAATACAAAAAAAAACACATTTAAATATCTATTAGAGTCTCTCTCCACCAAATTCTAGATTATCTAACTCCATATTTTTCTAAAGCTACATTAATCCGCATACAATTTGGTAGAGTAATATTATAAAGCCTTCGCAAAGGGAGAGATAACTTTATTCATGTTCTACGTTGTAGGTGTACCGCTTGTCTTTTATGTATACAAAAACTAATCTTATGTGTGACACTTAAGGTTTAAATTAGCACAGCCAGGCTGTAACAGAATGCATCATAAACCTCCGGTACGCGTTACGACCGCACATGTGTACGCTTTAGATGTAAATCGGTGTACTGGTCACGAGATTGAATGACTTTAATATAAAAAATCTATTATAATATTATCTATTTTTTTTTCTATCTGTCTAAGTGTTGCTAGCTTAGTTATGAAATACATATATGAAAAAAAAAAAGATTCGTCTCTTTTTAGAATATTTTATGGAACATTGTAGAATATTTAAACAAAAAACTCAGTTATGTTGTGATTTTCATTAAATCACTTTAGATATTTTTTTTTAAATAAGTGATACTTTTTGAATTCGGTTATAAGTCAATTTTATAATTTCCTTAAGGAATCTTAAAAAATATAAATAAAAATAAGTTATCTTTAAAGATAACTTTGTTGTATAATATGTCTTGATATCTAACAGATATTTAAACCGAATAAGCTGCTTTACCAGATTAGTTTTCAGTCGTGGCTTATATCGCGCTGTACATCGAAAGGTTACCTTTGTTCTAATATATATCTATATAACATATACCTTTAAAATATATATCTTTTTTAGGGTTCCGTACTCGAAGGGTTAACAGAACTCTATTACTAAGCATCCGCTGTCCGTCCATCTATCCGTTCGTCCGTCTGTCACAGGGTTGTACCTCATGAACCATAATAGGTAGAGTTGAAATTTTTACAGAGTGTGTATTTCCATTGCCACTATAGCAACAAATATAAAAAAAAAATTAACATTCGTAATCGATCATCGAAGTTACGTACATCGAAGTTACTTACATCGAAGTTATAATACTTGTACGATGGCACGGAACTCTTTGTGTGCGAATTCGACTCGCACTTGACCGATTTTAAATTTATCTTCAATCCATTCAAATCAAAGCGTGAAGAACTAACAAACATACATACTCACAAACAATTCTATTAATAATATGATTAGTTTCTTAATATTATCAATTTACAACTAAATGTATGTCTATATAGTATATATTACTTATATAGGTACTCTTAGATGCTAGCACGTTCGCTTCATTTACTAAGCAAACCTTAGTATACGTAATATTTGTAAATTCAGGAAGTTAAAGGATCAAATGCGGGCTGGCTCGAAGCCAGGCGACGCCGCCCTTAATCAATCCCAAACAAGATCTAGATAAAGACTAAATGTCGCCTCACATTTTATTTAAGCCACAGTATTACAAGAACCCTAAAATGACTTATTGACTGACTTCAAAAAAACGAGGTACTCGACTATAGTGAGTTTTTTAATATTAATAGGTTCAAATGAAACTAATTTTCTTGCCATTTTTATTTAAATTGTATATCTCGAGGGCGTTACTATAGAAATTTCAAGAAAAACTTTCAATGAATGGATAATTTGGAGTTTGTTCACTTCATTATTACTGTTTACTTAATGATATTTCAAGATATTATATATATATATATTATATGAGTATGTGTGTGTGTATGTATATAAGGCAACGATACATTTATTATCATTTATCACTACCAACGCGCCATACTTACCTGTGCGTCTTTGATATCGAACGAAAGAACTCAAATGATTAATGCTTATAGTTATTAATACTCACCAAAGGACTCTCATTTGTAATTCGATGCACTTATACTAATACTAGCGGCTCTAGAAAAACGAAACCAAATCTATCCTAGGGGAACCAATCAATTTTTCGGGATAAAAAGTAACCTATGTGTTATTCTAATGTATGAGCTATATTATTGTAAAGTTTCATTAAAATCTATTCAGTAGTTTTTGTGTGAAAGCGTAACAAACATCCATACATCTATACATCCTCACAAACTTTCGCATTTATAATATTAGTAGGATAATACTTAAATCTAGGCTAAAGAGAACCAGGTAAATAGGATCAGTGGTTTTAAATTGATACACACAGACGGACATACAGACACCTCAACGGATGAGATACTACGTTTTATTAATAATATTCCTCCCTTTATATACAAAGGGCAAGATAGTAGGTATGTAAATTATATGCAAATTTAATTTCAGAGCCTAATGTACCTAAATTATTCATTACCAGTAATTATTTTTTTTACTAGCGACTCACCCTCGCTTCGTTTCGGGTTCGTTCCTAGACAAAAACAAATTTATCCCACGGGAACCGTACGTTTTTCCTTCCTCAGTTAACGGGCTATCTAATGCAAAAAGAAATTTTCAAATCCGATTGGTAGTTCCTGAGATTAGCGCGTTCAACCAAACAATCAAACAAGCAAACAAACTCTTCAGCTTTATAATATTAGTATAGATATTTAGTCTTACTAATATTAAAATGTGAAAGTTTAGATGTTAGGATGTTTGTTACTCAATCACGCCAGAACAGCTGAACGGATCTAGGTGAAATTTGGTACGAAGATAGATTATAGTCTGGAATAGCACATAGGCTACTTTTTATTCCGGAAAAATGTATGGTTCCTGTGGGATAGATTTATTTTTGTTTATCTAGAGGCGAACTCAAGCGAAGCGAGGATGAACCGCTAGTAAGTCTATCCGTCTGATTTTGAAATTTAAATTGTTGAATATCCTCCGCATATGCTTGTATATCAAATATTGTTTTTTTTATTTATACATTAATTTATTAAAAAAAGGTCTTAATTTCTTTTTAACAAAATAAAGACTTTGTTTTAAAGCTGTGAGATATTTTGTTAGAAATGGTAGTATTCTGGTGGCCGTGACCTAATTAATTCGAGCAAGCGATTCAGGTAGACGAAGAATAATAGAAGACAAAATCGGATAAACGAGAATCTTAATATTATAAATTTAATTAATTCAGTGCTAAGGTATCTTGAGGCAGTGGTAGCCCAGTGCCCGCTTGGGAAACCGAGTGAAGCGGGTTCAAATCCCGGGTCTTGCACCTCTGATATTTTCATGTGCGAATCATTTCTAACATGATTACCACTTGCCTTACGGTGAAGGAAAACATCGTGAGGAAACCTGCATGTCTGAGAAAACCTAACAAGTTTTCGAAAGACATGTGAAGTCCGCCAATCCGCACTTGGCCAGCGTGGTGGACTATGGCCTGATCCCCCTCGTATTGAAGGGAGGCCCGTGCCCAGCAGTGGGACGTTAAAAAGGGTTGAATACAAGGTATCTTGGGGCTTAGACAAGATGTCATTCCCTAATCGTAAAAGAATGGTGAAAAACTAATACGACAAATCGTAATATCATCCATACTAATATTATAAATGCGAGAGTAACTCTGTCTGTCTGTTTGTCTGTTAAATTTTCACGCTTAATTCGCTGAACCGATTTTGATGAAATTTGGTTTAGAGATAGAGACCTTGGGAAGAAAATACGGTAATTTTGATCCCGAAACTCATTTCTTAAGGGGATGAAAAGGGGGGTGAAAGTTTGTATGAGAATCAATCTCAAGTAAGAGATACAAAGCTCATCATACCTATGTATATATAATCTATCTATTCCAAAAAAACGTACCTAGGGACGAACCCGAACGAAGCAAGGGTGAGTCGCTAGTATCTATACAAAGTCAAGGCTAGGACAAAACATTTCAATACATTTTTCTCCTGCGTTTGTCAAACCATTATTTGTCATTTTCTTTTTTTATGTTTGGTAACCATTGACGAGCTTATATTATCAACTAGCGACTCACCCTCGCTCCGCTTGGGTTCGTCCCTATTTACGTTTTAACGTTTCGTATAAATTTCCCAGAGATGGGATATTTTTTCGCAGCAAAAAGTATCCTGAATGATGACCCGGATAACCAGTTATTTTCATACTGAATTTCATCAAAATCCCTCCAATGGATTTTCCGTGATACGGTAACAGATAGACAAACAGACAGACAGACAAAAATTTTAAAAACTATAGAATCGGCCTCTATATCAATAATAAAGTCTATTTAAATAAGATTTTCCAAAAAATATTTAATGTACAGATTCGGCTTAGTTACAATTTTATTATATGTATAAGATAAAAAGAATACAAACAGTTAGTCAAACAGTCTTTTGACCACTGGGCGAACACTAGCCATAGCACACGTCATTTCTTAACGATTGCAGAAAGACATTTTTCTAAGCACCCTTTCTATTTCGTAGTAGCATTTTTAAATAATATCTGATAAAAAATAAATTTTATACATATCGAGTTATTTGGACTAAAACGAGTATTGAAATAGCAAAAGATGAGTTTGGTAGCAAATTACAAACATTTTATATATAAAATTACTAGTATCGCACAAATACCTGTATATTTGAGACCGTTTAGTTCAATTTTAGTACATGAAACTTTATAGTTTAATACAGTAAAGTAATATGATATTCAGAAATTCAGAAACATTTTGCGGTTTGAAGCCAGTCCTGCGAGTCCTCGGGAATTTCTACTCTAGTTCATCTCTAAGCACTAGCGGTGCATTCGAGCACATTAGCGACGTAACTCGCTTTTTTAGTTAACGATAAAACCATTAAAAATGTCCACATTGCAGTTTTGTTCAAATATTTTTGTGCTCATTCATGTACTTTTATGATTAAGGTAATACCACCTACTCGTAATTCTCCGGTATTTTCATCGAAGGGCATGTAAAATTAAGCTTTCACTGGTAGCTTTCTGAAACTTTGGCAACAGAAGCTTTATTAATGTATGGTAAAATAAACCAAGGGTGTCAATATAATATAACCTTGATTTATATTCAAAATTATATTTAGCCTGAAGTACTTTGTTCCGAGTACATGCAAAAGGAAGAATCAAATAAAGAGTGGTCACAAAATGAACTGAATACAATAATATGGATATTATATATTATACATATTTAATTTACTTACATAGACTTTTATTTTACATTTTTATTATGTACTAGCGACTCACCCTCGCTTCGCTTCGGGTTCGTCCCTAGACAAAAACAAATCTATCCCACGAGAACCGTACATTTTTCCGGGATGATATATAACCTATAGCCTTCCTCAGTTAACGGGCTATCTAATACAAAAAGAATTTTTCAAAAAGGATTAGAAGTTCCTGAGATTAGCGCGTTCAACCAAACAAACAAACAAACTCTTCAGCTTTATAATATTAATAGTATAGATTTATGGCTCAAAATTGCCCTTAAATATATTTTTTTAATATTAATTACTTAAATTTCCTTTTTAATAAATACCTACATAGATCACCTTTGATATTGACTTGTTTGAGAGAGAAGACGATAGCACAGCGCGGCGTTCAGAGCAATCGCTTAAAATCCATCCACTTCAAACATATGAAGGAAGGGAATCTGAAAAAAAAACTGACATATCTTCAGTTCAAACGACGTGAAGTTTTAATACTCCACACAATCTCTATTGTATTTAATACTAGCGACTTACCCTTGCCTCGCTCGATACTGTCACTAGGTGTCTATTCGCCATATATTTTATTACTTAACTAGTTCCTTGTGCTCGATTCACTTGCGTGCGTCCTAGGTACATTATATATATATATATATATATATATATATATATATATATATATATGTGTGTGTGTGTGTGTGTGTGTGTGTGTAGTGTATGAGTTGCTCTTCTCACCTAAATAAAAAAATAATCAACAATTAATAAATACAACTATTTTAGCCAAACAAAGTCAATTTTATGAAGTTTTTTGAAACTGAAAAAAGCTTAAAACTAAAACATAGTTAAAAAATGAAAGTAATTTTAAAGTGAAGTCGGGCGCCAGACACAGATCAGAACGGATGTAATAAAGTTAATTGAATCAATGTCTTCGTCGAACGGAAACATGCTGCTTTGACATAATTAAACGTTTTATATTGCTTCTAACAAACTTTATTCCCTGTTCATAAAAATAAAACGTCTTAAAAATATCTTTTGTAAAACATTTACTTTCTTCAGATTACTATCTAAATGAATAATAGTGAGGCTTTTGTCCAGCAGTGGACGACGATGAGCCTAAAAAAATGAATATGTAATGAGTTTTAAACTATTTATTACGTCTTAACGTTTAGTATAGATTTCTCAGAAATGAGATATTTTCCCGCAGTAAAAATTATCCTATGTGTTGACCCGAATAACCAGCTATTGTCATACCAAATTTCATGAAAACCTATCCCGTGGTTTTCTCGTGCTTGGTACCCAGACAGACAGACAAACAGACGAAAAATCTAAAAACTATAGATTCGGCCTCTGTATCAATAATAATGACTATTTCAATAAGATTTTCCAAAAAATATTTAATGTATAGGTTCGGCTCAGTTAGAATTTTATAATAATATGTTAAAATAAGCTTTAATTTAAGCTAGTAATGTAGCGCAAGTATAAATGAAAATTCTTGTAAACCAACTAATATAATAAATGATAATTGTTTGTTGGTTTGTCCTCTTCATGCAGTAATGAAAAAAAAGTTTCAAAGGGATTTTAAGTACTTTGAAAAAAACGCGCAGTACAAAAGTCCTAAGCGTTGCGAAAGATCTATAAAAATCTTGAAATTAAATATCAAGTATATATACTATTTGGATTAAAAAATATAAACAAATAGTACTTTCAAACTACTCTACTCTAGTTAAAACGTTATTGTTATTTTATATAAAATACGTAGTAGCATATTCCCAGCTTAGACATTATAACTAGAAGCTCTAAAAACTAACAAACACTTAATAAACTCCAATTCCCGCTTGCGCAGAGACTTCATCAAATATTTAGTTCGGGCTCGTCCATCCTGTTACTTACTTTGTCTACCTAATTAGTCTATCACTTCTTTGGCTACAATATTCTAAGTAAAACTTAGTATCTGTTGTGTAATTGTTAAAACAATTATAATTTTCGACTTTATATTTTTGATCGTCTGGTGTATTTGTTACACATTATACATAAATAAATATGTTGGGACATTAACACACGGCACCTAATCTAATTCCATGGTGAGCTACGAGGCTTGTGTTATGGATAACAAATAGTTGATACAGTACACATATTATATAACTTTAAATACATACATATCTATACTATTAATATTATAAAGGTGAAGAGTTTGTTTGTTTTTTTGTTTGTTTGTTTGGTTTAACGCGTTAATCGCAGAAACCACTAATCCGATTTGAAAAATTTTTTTTGCATTAGATAGCCCGTTAACTGAGGAAGGCTATATATCATCCCGGAAAAATGTACGGTTTCCGTGGGATAGATTTGTTTTTGTCTAGAGACGAACCCGAAGCGAAGCGAGGGTGAGTTGCTAGTTATAAATATAAACACACATGACTGGAATACAAACATTTGTGCTCATCACACAAATGAATGTCCCCAGTTGAACTTGAACCCGCGACCGCTGGCAAAGCAAGTAGGGTCACTACAAACTGAGCCAAACGTGTCGTTAAATAAATTATAAGAAATTAAAACGAACTGCGTATACTCTGATGCTAGATTTTAAACTCCATCTCAGCGTTAATAAGACGTTGCACTGAATTTTACAATAGCTTTATGTTAAGCAGAAAGTGTAGGGCAAAATAAGGGGCGCAATAACAGGTATATGCTACTTGTTTTTCTTGCTTCCGAAGCAAAAAAAAACATGGTATAACACTGAAACCACTATTTGCACAGCGTGAAGAAATAAAGAATATGCTCAATACACGCATCACTCTTATTCGATTAGGGAACTATCTTATATGATTAATTATATATCGACGAATAATTCACGCCCACCTTTCACTAAAGCGATTTTATTACTTATCTATCTATACTCTATATATATGTATAATAAAATTCTGAGTCGAATCTGTACATTTAATATTTTTTGAAAATTCTTATTGTAATAGTCATTATTATCGATATAGGCCAATCTATAGTTTAAGATTTTTTTCTATCTGTCTATCTGTCTGGGAACGTATCACGAGAAAACCACTGGACATATTTTGATGAAATTTGGTATGATGATAGCTGGTTATCCGGGTCAACATATAGGATACTTTTTACTGCGGGAAAATAACTCTTCTCTGAGAATCTATGCTAAACTTTAAAACGTAAAATACATTGTTCGTAAAAGATTAAATCATGTACCTGTCTAAACAGATTCTCCATTACAAATTCCTATTTCAGACTACAATTAAGCAACAAAAATACAATTTTATAACACCCAATTTACGTAAATTTCTGATTTCTGCACGAGTTTCAAAGTGAATCTTACAAAAGAATATCTATTGAATATTTATTAGATTTCATTTTGTCATCGTTGCCTGCGAGGTTTCCGAAACTAATTTCAATACAATTATTTATATCTTCGCTTTGTTAATAATTGGACAACATCATATTATTTGTGATAGAAAATAATATTTTGTGATGATAAATGGAATAGAAAATTATTTTTTATCGAACATCACAGTATATTTCATACTGATCTTTTTCTTGGCTTCATTTCTAAATATTATGTAATTAAATCTTGGTATAATGCTTTTAGATTTACGTGTATATTTTACATTTTAAATAAAACTATCTTTTTAGATTATTTCGCGGATTTATTTTGATTTTTAGTTCCTGATGTTTCGAATTCTTTATAGCAATCATAGTCACGGGAGAGACTAACATACGACCAGAAATCAAAATAAATCTAGAAAAAAATCTGAAAAGCTATTTTTATTTAAAATAAATCTTGCTAGTTGAATTTAGCCTTATTCTAAATATCACATTCATATAGATTTTAAATTTTGTACTCTTAGTCCAGATAACTATGCAACATCTTGAAACCACCGAGTAGTTGATTTAGAGATTATCCATATAACAAACTAAAATTTCATAATGGAGTAAAATTGAACTAAAAAAAATCGTATTTCGTAAAACAATATCTGAAGATAATGACGCCCATAAAACAGAACATAAGTTCCTTACGTACTTTCCTTCAGCATATAAGTAACGTTTTGTACGAAACGTTAAATAAGTTTCTTTAAGGATAATAATGAAAACGTCGTAAAACTAAAGCGACTCTTACGATCACATAAAAAGATTTACGCTCCGATGTGGCCACTTAAGCAGTGTTAGTTGCGTCGGAGCAATCCACCCGCCATCAAGCCGCGGTAAAAATATCGTAACAAGTCTAATGACCAGAAAACGGGTCCATACTAGATTTATCACTCTTCAAGGCATCAATATAACCTTCAAAAAGCTATATTTTATTTAAATCGTTTCAATCCGTTATAACGTAGGTTTTAAATAATAAATCATCCCAATTGATCGGTGCTGGACTTAGTTCTAAAACCCATTTTAGAAGTAAAAAGGGTAAATTCACAAAACCAATTCAAAAAGAGATGTGTTCGACGTCTTCAGCGATACGTTCGATCGTTTCAATGTGGAACGATATTTCAAGCGCATTACTACGAGACCCGTATTCTACGGCCGACAATAAAGTTAATTTCGCAAACTAAACACTTTGCCACCCCCCACCCCGTCTCCATCCCCTCCAACCTCCCCTTCCGATAGCCTCGCATGGGTCATTGGGCTGCACTACATAGACCTGAACTTCGAATAAGCCTTTGTGGACATAAGAAAACTTCATACATCGTTTGCTTTCATCTTTTGCTTGCTTTGTGTTAGATTTAGAAATTTTATAGGCAAAGAATTTTTCAATTGAATCTGATTTTATATTATTAGCTGATTGGCAGAATATTTTGCGGCAAGGAGGTACCCGATGATGGAATTAATTGTACCAAATAAAAGTCTCGACTCTAAGTGGGCCTGGCGAAGTAGGCTGCTACCGCGTGCACGTAGCGGTCCGCGGGGAGCCCTTGTCGCATCTCAAAGCCACCCACCCTATTAAGGCCCCATTCTTTGTGCGAATTAAAAGCCTCTGATATTTATTTTAAACGCTTCCCCCTCGCTACTATTTTTAAAGTTTTCATTATTCCTTTTAACTCTTTCGTCACCGCAGTCGCGTTTAATTAGGATGGGGTCTTACTTTATTTTGATGTCGCTTCGGTATTGCAATTTGAACGAGCTTTGAGACTCACTGACCTTTTTAATACTGGCAAAGTCTAGAATTGACATCCAGAGATGAGGTCGTTACAGCCTATTCATGGACTTGCTGTAGAATAGATATGGCGACTGTCCGTAAATGTCACTGGGATATAATGTTTTTTCTTTTAATGGAATTTTACTCAAAGGTATGTCAATTTGTATTCTATAGTTTGTATGGTAGTACTTTGTATGGTAATAATATTACAATTTAATTTTTATACAATGTATGGTGTGTTTGAAAACCTGGAAACGTAGAGGAGAGGCTTTTGCCCAGCAGTGGGATGATGTGGGCTAACTGTAACTGTTACTGTATAACATGTTTATGTACTGCATAATATGATAACATTACAGCAGATTTGACCTATCTAGTTAATTGATGATAGAAGTTCCTTGCATGTTAAATTAAGACACATATATAATAATAAATAATAAATAAATATGTTGGGACATTAACACACAACACGATCCAGTTACATGGTAAGCTACGAGGCCTGTATTATGGATACCAGATAGCTGATACACTAGACATATTTAACTTTAAATACATACATATTATAAATATAAACACCCATGAGTGGAGTAAAAACATTCATGCTCATCACACAAATTAATGCCCCCAGCGGGACTCGAACCCGCGACCGCTGGCACAGCAAGTAGGGTCACTACAAGCTGAGCCAAACGTGTCGTCGTATATAAAAACCTTAAACATCTACTCTAAATATTTCGCTAGTATATAATATATTACGGAGTTACATTTGAGTTCAATCAATATGGTGTCAATATTTTCATTGGCAAAATAATACTTGATATCGAAGTACTTTCAATCCCGCCGATACTTTATCAACAAGTAATTTATTTTCTGGAGTAATTACCGTATTCACTCAGTTTAAACTTTGTTTGCGTTGCCCTTGTATTTGAATATAAATTTTCGCTGATGTTTCTTGAAGCAGAATGTTCCTGTAACTTTGTATTTTGATACAGATGTAATAATTCATTCGAATTCATTGCTTATCTTGTTTACGGTTTATTAGGATTTTTCATATAAAACTTATATTTTTATTAGACATTAATTACAACCCTCAAAAAAGGGAGGATTTGTAGAAGGTAGGGTTTATATATACTAATATTATAATAAATTATAATCTATACTAATATTATAAAGCTGAAGAGCTTGTTTGTTTGTTTGGTTGAACGCGCTAATCTCATGAACTACTGGTTGAAATTGAAAAAATATTTTTGTATTAGATAGTCCATTTATCGAGAAAGGCTTTAGGCTATAATCATCCCGGAAAAATGTACGGTTCCCGTAGGATAGATTTGTTTTTGTCTAGGGAAGAACCTGAAGTGAAGCGAGGCCGGGTGAGTCTCTAGTAATATTATAAAGAAGCAGAGTTTATTTGTTTATTTCAACGCGCTAGTCTCAGGAACTACTAATCTGATTTGATAAATTCTTTTTGCATTAGCTCATATATTGAGATACTTTCTCTATAAACGGGCTATCTAATGCAAAAAGAATTTTTATTATAATTATTTATTAGGCTATATATCATGCCGGAAAAATATACGGTACTCATGGGATAGATTTGTTTTATCTAGGGATGTGTCAGAAGCGAAGCGAGGGTGAGTCGCTAGTATAATATATAATATAATAATATTATAAACAGGTAGAGTTTGTTTGTTTGTTTGAATACGCTAATCTCAGGAACTACTAATCCGATTTGAAAAATTCCATACTTCCATACATTATTGTAAAACTATTTATATTATATAGATATAATGTAAAAACATAAGTTGTTCCACTTATATATAAATTATTATAGATATACATATGTACATATTATATACTATTTTCGCTAATTAAGAACCAAAGGAAAAACGAAGGGTGAAATCGCTGTGGTTTTTTTTTATTAAAAAAGCAATTACTTTTTACGAGCTTTTATTTATGATGGCGGATTATGTTTTATTTTTATGCACCCCCATGATATGGATATCAAATGAAAGTATTGCTGAGAAGAATACGAATAAAATAAGGTTTATTCAAATGCTCTAAAAAGAAGAAAATAAACTTCAAATTAAATCGAATCCATCAATTTATTACATTACACAATTTATATGATACTATTTATATAGGGGTAATCTCTGGAACTATTGAACCGATTTAGATGAAATTTGGTAAGAAGATTGTTTGAGACCCTGCAAAGGACATAGGATACTTTTTATCCCGGAAACCATCAGTTAAGGGGTTGAAAATAGGGATGAAAATTGTATTGGAAAGTAAGCCAGGGACGAACCCGAGCGAAGCGAGGGTGAATTGCTAGCATAATATATATAATCCTTTTTGTGATAGTCAGATTTTAAATGTACATTGTACAGATTACAGTAGACACGACTTGATTGACTCTTAGCTTAATTACATAAATATTAAACCTTTTTATTTAACTAACGAGCCACCCCCGCTTTATTGAGGCCTCAGCGTCACGTCGGACCGCGCCACCCGCGCTACTTGCTCTCTACTCACTTATTTAAGTACGGTTTCCTATTTGCTAATTAACTTGACGAAGATAAATGCTACGCTATCTATTACATTATCTGTTGTAAAGTCATCAAAATATTTGTTTCGCCTTTCAAATTTTAAGCAAATCCAAGAAATTTAAACAAACGTACATAAGTACTAAAAATATTTATTTCTTTAAGTAAAATACTGTCTCATCTAAAGTGATCTCTTTGTAATATATCTTAACTAACGTCTCACCCGCGCTTCCCTCTGGTTCGTCCCTAGGTACGTTTTAACGGTTAGTATGCAATAAAAATCTTTGAATTTCTTGGCTTTTCTGTACTATTATACATATTATACATATAAACCTTCCTCTTGAATCACTCTATCTATTAAAAAAACTGCATCGAAATCCATTACGTAGTTTTAAAGATCTAAGCATACATAGGGACAGATAGACAGCGGGAAGCGACTTTGTTTTATACTATGTAATGACTAGCATTTACTCGCGGCTACGTCCACATGACTGTAAACTTTTCACTTACCAGATACATAGCCTATAGCATTCCTCAATAAATAGATAACAAAGAATTTCTAAAATCTTACTGTTGCTTTCGGAGATAATCGCATTCAAACAAACTCTTCAACTTTATATACCTACTAGTATAGATATTACAGCTCATGTATATGCCAACTCATCAGTCTGCAAAATTTGAACGTGATCAAAACGTGCAGGATAGCTAATAGTACCGCATCCACTTCGGATATAAAAGGAGTTGCGCATCGCATTAGCCACTAACGAGGGCGGCGAGAGCGCAATCGCTCGAGTGTCCTCAAGATGCGGCCAAATAAGCCGGACGAGCCACTCGCTGCACCTGATCTAAGGATTCGTGCCTCGATTGCGATATGTCCACTGCTTTTTATGTATGGATAGTGGACAGTGCCCTTTTTAGTATTAATATTTGATTTTTATATCTGCATTATATGATAAAGTAGGGTCTACTTTGACCTCGCACGTACAAATTGTGGGACGATCTTCCTCCCGTGGTTTTTCATGAGCGCTGTATTATAGGGTTCTTTAAGAGGCAGGTTTATAGACCACTTAAACGCGCTCACAACTTACATTGCAGTATGGGTGATCACAGTCACTTATTATATCACGTGCATAGCATACTAAATATAATAAAATATTTATTTATACCTCAATTTAATATTTATTTATTTATACCTCAATTTAATATTTATTTTTTTATACCTCAGAAACGGCTCTAACGATTTCGCTGAAATTTGGTATGTGGGGGTTTTTGGAGGCGAAAAATCGATCTAAATTAGTCTTATGTTTGGGATAGCGCGCGTTTTCGAGTTTTCATGCGGTTTTCTTTCGTATTATTCCATACAAAATACCTATGTTAATAATTTCACCAACTCGAGTATAAGCATCGTGGTCAAGCGGCCAAGGCACAAGATTAACTATTACAGGTGTCCTGGTTCAATTCCTGGTCAGATACAAAGGTTTTACTTTTGTTTCTTCTTTTTGTATTTATTCAAGTTTTTAGTTTTTTTTTTTTGTTTATAAGCCAAATTAAAAAGAAAATTGTACTTTAAACAATAAACACCCGGTCGCCCATGTACTTAGATTTATACAAACACTTTTGAGCCGTCAATTCCATTTAAAGTGTCAGTGTAATCAAATCGTGAGGAAGCTACGAAATAACAAAAAAGTATTGTAAAATATGTATTTAACTGTTTTATACAAAAAAGTATATTTTCGATATTTTCATCGACTACCAAAAAAAGAAACTAAAAGCACTATTATGCTAAATACGTATGAAACCGGCTCAAACATCATGAAATTCTAATAAAAAGAAGAAATATGTTAAGAAATAATTAGTATTTTTTTTTATTTCAAAGGTACACAGATAACAATAAAATTAATAAATATTATTTAAATATGCAAAGTAAATAAGGATTATATTTTACTTTTTAGCACATAATATCTATTTTAAAGTCGAGCCGCCTTCCCTCACTTTTGGCATTTAAAAATAGGAATTTTTTGAATTTCCTCTTAAGGAATTACAAAGGAATTTCAGCATTTGTGTAGAAATGCCTCCAGCTATCTTATAAGATTCGGATAGGTAAATATTTTGTCTCATAAAATAACAATAAACAAATGGGCAGTGGTAGCCCAGTGGTAACGCGCTGGTTTGGAAAACCGAGTGAAGCGGGTTCAAATCCGGGTTTCGCACCTCTGATATTTTCATGTACGATCATTTCCAACATGATTACCACTTGTCTTACGACGAAGTAAAACATTGTGAGGAAACCTGCATGTCTGAGAGAACCTAGGAAGTTTTCGAAAGACGTAAAATCCGCTAACCCGCACTTAGCTAGTGGTGGAAATTGACCTAATCCCCATCGTATTAAAGGGATGCCCGTACCCAGCATTGGGACGTTAGTAGGGCTAAAATATAAAACAAATAACAAAGAACGTTTCCATTTTAATAGATTATTACAGAAATAATCTATACTTAATACCACTTTACAGCTTCTAAGTAAAGATTAACTTCTAAGAACTATTTTAAAGCTTGCTCTGTATCTATAATCACGCGCGATAAGGGATTACTATGAGTATTAAGTCAAAACGAATGTCTGAGGTTGAGGTTATCTGAACTAAGCCTAAATGTACGTTCTTATAGTACTTAAGTACTATACTATATAGTGCTTTAAAACCTCAAATCTCATTTTTGAAGAATATTAGGTTAGGTACCTACTCATGTCTTTTGAAGTAAAACTTCTTTACGCACGCTTGACTTGGGGGGTAAGCTGGTGAACGCGTTACGAAAAACATGTACGTACGTTCGTTGCCATGGTAACCGTTGTTATTGTCTGACAAATGATATATAATATCATATTCTTTCCTTAAATGATATTCTAGTTTTTTTTTAGTATCTCATCTATCGGGTCAAATCTTGCAACTGAATTTTAATGCATATCCTCAACCGATCGAGCTGAAATTTTGCATACACCTTTAGTTAAGATGACAATGCATGGTTAGATAAGTGACGTTATTCTAAATCCAACATGGCGGACTCCCAACGATGGCGGACTATGTTTTTTATGCACCCCCATGATATGGATATTAAATGAAAGGGTTTGCTGAGAAGAACACGAATAAGTACCTTAAAAAATAAACTTTAATTTAATCAAACCCATTTATGTTTTTTTTTTTTTTGTATTAATTTATTTGTATGACTGTAATATGTTTTGTTTTTAAGTAAAATGGAACTATTGTACCAGGAGTGACATACGCCTCTATGCAAGATACGTCTTGAAGTAATAAAAATCTTATCTTCATGTAATAAGATTAATATTTGCTCGCGTCGAGGTTATGTTTATCTCTAAGCCAAGCGTATTTGCCCGATGCTGTTTGTCCACTCACCGCTTCTACTGAGATTAACTTCAATATCATGTTTTCTTTCAGAAAGCACACTTCAATTCTGATATGAGTTTAAAATGCGCCCACTATTGTTATGAGATTTATGAGATTGGGGTTGAAGCTTTCTAATACTCCGATTGCAAGGAAGCGAAGTGTTTTCTCTTTTAATTTTAATATTTCTTCAAATGTGTTTGTTAGTTAGTGAATATGCCATTTTGTATGAATATTTTTAATCGTGTAAAAAAATTTTAAGTTTATCTATATTTTTTAATATTATAAAGAGGAAGGATTTTTTGTTTGTTTGTTTGTACCGAAAGCTCCGAAACTACTGGACTGATTTACCGATTTAGAATTTGGTAAGAAGATAATTTGAGACCCTGTAAAGGAAATAGAATAGTTTTTAGCTCGAAAATAATCCGTTAAGGGGGTGAAAATGGGTGTGAAAGTTTATATGGGGGATCAACTTAGGGACGAACCCGAGCGAAGCGAGGGTGAGTCGCTATTTCGATACAATTCGATAAGGACCATAGAAAAACGTATATGTTTTGACTTTCTGCCACTAAGGTTATGCTTAAACATTAGGTCATAGTGCCTAGAATACTATTCTTATGTACTTAATGCTATATAGAAACAATAAATTATTGTAACTACTGCAAGTAAAGTGGTGTAAATTTCATAATCGATTACCTTATTAATTGATAACCGCTAAGGAAGATTCAACCCCTAAGAATATCCAAAAGGGGTGGTATAGTTTATATATTTTTTTTTCCAAATGTTCTATCAAAACTTGATGAAGCCAAAGCAAGCTGCTAATATAAAAACTGGAGCTTTTTAAAACACCAACATTAACAGCATATTACATTATAATAGCTTTTCACGAAGCTTAATATTTACTCGCCTAATAATACACTAGCCGTAGAATGAAAAATAACTGCATATTTCACCTAGTATTTAATTTTGGTTCCTTTGATTATTTCAAAATGAACGTAACAATAGAGTTGCAACAAAGTTATTTCTATATCCAAAATATTTAATAAAAATATTTTATTTTTAGTAGTTTTTCTTTTGGGAAAATCAAAATAAAGCTCAGTAACACGCCAAGCAACGTGAGTTCAATTCCTGAGTGTTCACGATGAACAAGAGAAAGATTTATATTTGGTCCGTCTTAACAGAATTACAATGATTTTTTTTTTCTTGTGCAGGTGTCGTGTGCAAGAAGTAGAATTAGAATGAGGGTTGTGTTAGACTGTTAGATGATGTATGCAGTATGATTGACGTAGTGAGTGATGAAGTTGTATTTGGGTAAATTTATTGGTTGAGTGTATGACTAAAAGCAATAGGGTCGACGACAGGAAATCTGGCATCGACACTGAGTCTAGCAATTCTGATAATCTCATGTGTTAATCATTTTTATTATGATTATCACTACACCTTACGATAAAATAAAATAGCGGGAGGAAGTAAAATAGTTTAGGCTGCATGTCTGAGAGAACCTAGCAAGTCAAAAGACATGTGAAGTCCGCCAACCCACACTTGGCCAGCGTGGTGGATTATGGCCTGATCCCCTCGTATTGAAGGGAGGCCTGTGCTTAGGATCAGGATAAATATATTATACATAAATAAACTATTATAGTCTTATTAAAACCAACTAACAACGCACAAAGCTGACACAGCTTTATGAAGTGTCTAGAGTAAGGGTTGATATTCTCTTTTATTTTCGCGTAAATCATGTCAATTAGTGAACTGTTAATTACCTGTAAGTTAGGACTCTACGAGAAAGAATGCGAGAACAAGTCGTGCTCAGGAAATATGACGCAGTTATAAGGAGCGCTATCACTAACCTCGTTGATCTGGCTGAGACGGCGAAGAATGCTGGAGGAGATTTAATAAATATTTCTTATTATTTTTACCCGATTGCCAAGGAAGGGTTATGTTTTTCACGTGAATTTTGTATGTATGTTTGTAAATTCCTTTATTACCTCGTATCTTCCAAACGGCTGAATGGATTGCGACAGTTAAGGTATCGTTAGATTCGTCTCAAAAACCCTAGTGTCCTTAGACAGGTATTTTAAATTGATATTAGGATAATAAACAAGACTTTTTAAGTTTAAACTCGACAAAAAGATTTTATTTAGAAAAATCGCACTCAATGCACAGTAAGTAAACGTCGTGATATAACGCAAAACATAGTGGCGCCATCAGGTGTTACATTAGAAAAATAAACAGGTAAACACTCATAGCATACAGCCAAGTATTAAAATTAAAATTTAATCCAATATTTAAAAAAAAATCAAACACACGCAGCTATTAGAAAACATGTACATATCATAATATGTATATCGCCGACTGCATAATACTATATTCCTTCGTCAACTTGTTCTCATCCTTTTAGTTCGCTTTTTATGCAGTCGGGTTTTTTGTTTTAGTAAATTATTTTTTTATTGAAGATATTGTGCATCTGATGTAAAAACGAAACACTTATAGTAGAACTTTTTATAGTCTTGGAGCTACAAGACTTTCTATAATTGCTTACGAATAAAAATCTTACTAAAAGTTGTATTGATATGACCATTTTTTTTTTTATTATCATAATATATCATTCCCATATACTTTTCCATAAATTGTATAGATTTAATACATTAATTCTATCTCTCGCTAAATATAACAATTGTATATAAAATAATATCGAATTATAGAGTAAAGAAATCAAGACTAAAGAATTTTATAGATTGAGACCGCTAAAATAAACGTCAAGTCAAAAATAGATGCGTGATTTGCTGTTTATGGTACTACGAGTATTTCCTATTCTAACATTATTATCTCGAAAGTTAAAGTGAATGATTTTTAGCCTTCTATAAGCATTATAAAGTAAATTTCTTTATTTGTACACAGAGGAACCTATATAAGTGCGGGAATCACATTTTTTTATTCACACATTCACACTTTTAGGAAATCACGCAAAATCACTTTTGTCTGAAGATTCACATTACTGTGATAACTTTCACCTCCGATATAATATCTCCGATGTAAATATAATATCAAAGGGGCTTTAAGTGAATTGAAAAAACTTTGCTGTCTAACATTCACGTGTTACATAAAATGTTATAGCTAATATCTTTCTGATTATAACTTCTAATAGATATTCTTTTGAACATTATTATAATATGACAAGATGAAATTTCAAAAACAAATGTATTGGCAAAAGTTATCGCTCCTGATTATATATTATATTTTACAATCGCTTATGAAAGACTAAAAAATGTAATGAAAAAATATATCTAAGCGTTACGTGCTTAGAATATGTTATCTATATTTTTCTTTTTCTATTAGCGATATCGATAGTAGATTTGGAACTTGTCTAAGACGGCTGAATTGGTATGAGATTATATTACTATTATTATAAATGTGAAAGTTTAGATGTTTGGATGTTTGTTACTCAATCACGCCAGAACGGCAGAACAGATCTGGACGCACAGAGATAGATTATAGTCTGAAATAGAATATAGATTCTATCCCGGAAAAAATATAAGGTTCCCGTGGGATAGATTTGTTTTTGTTCGAACAAAGCGAGGGTAAGCCGCCAGTATATTATATTTAATCGATGTCTATCGAATGCCTATTAAAAAGACGCCAAGATTAAATCAACTTTTTAAGTTTTACTTATACTTACTGTAACCCAGCTTGGAATTTAATATCCACTCAATACGATATATCTAAATGGTTTCTTTAAAATGTTTTCTCAGACAAGAAATGAAGTGTTACAAATGGAGAGAAAGATGTTTGTACAAAACAACAAATTGTCCACTCGGGTCATTAATCCGGGCGACCAGTGTGGTGCGAGCAGGGGTCACGCGCACTATATAAATCCTCACAACTCTAGACCTGCCATAAACAACTACAATGGACGTACACTGACCACTAACAACATTAGAGCGCGTCCGTAGCATTCCGCTGCACTAACACACTATTGAAGTTCCAACAAGTCGCGTCTTCGACAATTAATAGGATGTTCTTGAAGAATTTAATACAATTAACTCGAGTGTATTGTCGTCTGTCTGCAGAAGTGAACGTGTTCAAATAAACACTTTTGTTGGAACATTCACAACAAATATTTCATGTTACACTTGAAATTGAGTTTCTTTATGAAATAAAAATAAGTTTTTCGGCTGTTATTAAAGAGATATAATAATATATTTGAATTGATATGCGCGTATATGCCTGTGGGTGTTAGGTCTCTATTAGTATCGTTCCTTTTCCGCTTCGCCGGATATCGTAGGTTTTAGTTATTTTTAAGTTAATAAAATATTAGATAAGATACATTTTTAAGAATATCATTTATACACATAATAAAACCGTAGAGGTCGAATGTCTGTACATAGAAAAAAAAAATGCTAAAAACCGAGTCAGGGGAATGTAAGAAGAAGATTTTCTGTCCGTTTGTCTGTTTATACGGGCTAATCTCTGTTGGACCGATTTAAATGAAATTTTGCATGGTGATAAAATGTTGATCCCCGATCAACATTTTAGATACTTTTCGTCCTGGAAATGAAAGAGGTCCCGTGGGATAGTTACAAAACTATAGTAACTTATACAGCTTAGTACACAACAACTTAATTATGCACCTAATTTAGTGAAATTTGGCATGCTGACACCTTAAACCGGAAAAATGTACGGTTCCCGTGGGATAGATTTGTTTTTGTTTTCCTAGAGGCGAACCCGAGCGAAGTGAGGGTGAGCAGCTAGTATTTTATAAATATGTACATACATACATATGCTTACTTTAGTAGCTTTATGAAATAATATAGATAAATACTATATTATGTACTTTTGCATCAATTTTTAAGAGTTTAAATAAACAAAATAAAAAAATATATGAATAAGTAGATTAGGACTATAATAGCATATCTATTGGGAAGTTAGTCTTGTAACGATAATTACTCTCGACGCCCAAACTCCAAACGTTATACATATAAGTTTAGATCAAAATAAGTTTGCTTTACATTTCTAAGCACATGGCACGTACTCGCCAAATGTACGCTATGCTGTCAGTATTTCATTTGGTTCATTTTAAATTAGGGCAGGTGTCACGTCCACGGCGAACGACTTTTATGCGCAACACTCGACAGGGACGAAATGTTTGCACGTGCATCTGGTGCGAGTAACTCCTGAACTTAATGTACTTGAATCAGTTAAATTTTAACTGTGAAAGTGGATGGATAGTGTTGAGTTTTCGCAACCATGTATGTATATAGTTTTATGAAAAATTAGATAAGTGTGAGTGTGATGCGAACCAATAGTTCAAATTCAATATTTGGGAAAGCATCGTATTCATTTTATCCACATCAAATCTTGCTTAATATTATAAATCTGAAAGTTTAGATGTTTGGATGTTTGTTACTCAATCACGCAAAAACGGCTGAACTGATCTGGACGAAAATTAGCACAGAGATAGATTATAGTCTGGAATAACACATAGGCTACTTTTTACTCCAGAAAAATGTACGGTTTCCGTGGGATAGTTTTGTTTTTGTTTTTCTAGAGGCGAGCGCTAGTATACTATATTGGCACTTCTCATTATTTCTTAAAGAAACTGTCAACATTAAAGTTATTATTGCGGCGGCTAAGTTAACATAACGTATAGTCAAAATTATTGGATGTCTCAACTACTTAACGTATTCTCTTCTCATAAATTTATAGGAATTTGAAGATCTATTTTTTAAGAATATTGCTAAAATTCGAGTCAATTAAGGCTAAACGTAATATAATAAAAAAATAAAGAGAAAGAGGTAAAAAGTAAATTGCTTTCGCTCCACCTCAAACTCAGTATAACATGAAATGTCAAGTTAATATATTTTATTGCGCACTTAGCCCACGATAAGTTTTTTATTATAAAAAAAGTTGATACTTAAGTTATATGAGCAGTGGTAGCCCTGTGGTAACGTGCTCGCTTGGGAAACCGAGTGAAGCGAGTTCAAATCCCGGGTCTCGCACCTCTGATATTTTCATGTGCGAATCATTTCTGACATGATTACCACTTGCCTTACGGCAAAGGAAAACATCGTGAGGAAACCTGCATGTCTGAGAAAACCTAGCAAATTTTCGAATGACATGTGAAGTCCGCCAGCCCGCACTTGGCCAGCGTGGTGGACTATGGCCTGATTCCCCTCGTATTGAAAGGAGGCCCGTGCCCAGCAGTGGAACGTTAAAAAGGGCTAAATAAATACATACTTAAGGTATATCTAACTGGTGTTAATATTTTACCAAATTGCACCATTCCTCAACGTCAGGTACCCTCTCGCCCACGTCGAATCATATATTTGCACCCACCTTCGTCGTGGGTGCGACGCTTGTACGTGTTTTTGAACTACTAAATAGAACTCTAAAATAGATTGCCTTGTTAATGAAAGCTAACGGTTTCAATATATTATATAAAAACTATAAATTAATCAAAGGTTAATATTTAGAATTATTTATTGAAAATATATGAATAGAAGTTTTAGTTTTAATTATTTTGTTTGAATTAATTGCTTGCTGTCGACGCTATTGGCCTTGATAACTTCTCAAGCGGTCTGGCCAGTGGCTGGTCATTTTTAGATCACATTTATAGATAAAAGATAAGTATATTAATAGATATAGGATATAAAGTTTTTGTTCATTGCTTTTCCGATCACAAAATTAAAACGCACTTGTTTCTTTTAAAAAACTTAAAAAAGAACTGATTTCCAGGCACTGAAAAGTAAAAAGTAACTAAACGGTGGTTTTCATTTAGAACAGATACCTAATCAGATATTTTCGAAGTCGAAGTGCTTTGATTTGTATTGGCTGGCAATAGATCCTGGATTCCAGAAAAACATATATACGGTCGAATTGAGAACTTCCTCCTTTTTGGAAGTCGGTTGAAAAAGTATATGATTTGCGTAATGTCTGAATTTATGTTTAGACAATTACTACTTATCGATTTTTGAATTTTATTCCTTGGTTTGACTTAACGTCACATTTCGTCGACACTTTTTGAAAACATATTAGTTAGGAAATGTTATCTATATTTTTATATATCAACTAGCGACTCGTTCTCGCTTCGCTCGGGTTCGTCCCTAGGTTGCTCCCCAAAACAAAACTAATTAATCAATTTGGTTTCAATATTTTTTTCGTGGGACCCTATTTTTTTTCTAAAATAAAAGTAGCCTATGTTTTACATTTTTACTCCTTATTACATCAGCTATTTGCCAGTGAAAGTCCCGTCAAAATCGGTCCAGCCATTTCAGAAATTAGCCGGAACAAACAGACAGACAGACAGACAAAAATTGTAAAAAATGTTGTTTTAGTATATGTGCCATGTGTATACATCCATATGCATTTAGTAAAAAGTGGTTATTTTAATATTACAAACAGACACTCCAATTTTATTTATCTGTATAGATGGTCTAAGATTTAAGCTACCTCCATTTCAAATTCCAGTCAAATTCCAGTTCAAATGCAAATAGCCGTTACTGTGTCAAGAAATAGGAACCGTGGACTTACACTCACTGACTCACTCACTCACAAGCTTTCGCATCTATGCATATAATAAAATTGTAACCGATCGCTGTCTGTATGTGGAGATATTTGAGAAAACCTATTATCGGTGGTCTTTATTAACACAATAGAACTCAAAACAATGATTTTTAGGATCTTTGTTTGTGTGCGTTTGTGCACCCTAATCTCAGAAACGGCTTAGCTGATTTGGGTGCTGTTTTATTAATGCACTGTGGTACGCTTTATTTAAAATTAAGTATTTGTTTTATTTCATTCAATCATATCTATACTAATATTATAAAGCTGAAGAGTTTGTTTGTTTGGTTGAACGCGCTAATCTCAGGAACTACTAATCCGATTTGAATTAGATAGCCCATTAACTGAGAAAGGCTATAGGCCATATATCATCCCGATAAAATGTACGGTTCCCATGGGATAGATTTGTTTTTGTCTAGGGACGAACCCGAAGCGAAGCGAGGGTGAGTCGCTAGTCATAAATAAAAAGTAGGTAATGTCAATTTAAAGAATCACCTAATTATATTATCGTAACGATATCTTGTTTTCAGTAGTATGTACTGGTAATAGCCCTGGAAAGCTACCATCCAATCAACGGATTAAGTCATCGTATTTTTAATTATGCCCAATTTTCGAGAGAAATTTTCATTCATTTTTTAATTAGTAACAATTTCATTGGAAACGTTCGTATTTAAAAATAACGGAGACAAATTATTTTCGCATGTTTATTGAGTGTCGATAAATTATTTTATAGCCAAGCGCGCGTCGTTCGTGTTGCATACTTTAATGTTATGGAGTAATATATTTTAGCACAAGTAATTATTCTTTTTCCTGGGATTTTTTTTCAATTTTTCGGATAATAGTTTCATGCTTGAAACAATGGCAGGACGTAAATGAAATTTTCCTTAAATTCAAAATCTTAACTGGAGTCAACCTTCATACAATACTAGCTGTGCCCCGCGGTTTCACCCGCGTTCAATTTGATTATATATACCTATATGCCGGATTCATATACCTACTCTTCACACGATGAGTATTCGAACAAAGTTTCTGAGCTTCAAGGATTGTATTTAATATTTATACTATTAATTCTCTCGTTAAAAAAAAACTTGTTTCCCTCGGGTGCTTCCCTAGGTACGGTTTTTTTTTGAGCGGAAACCTAATTCTTTTTTTTATACAAAAGTAGCCTATGTTACTCATAATAAAAATTAACTTATAATAAAGATAAACATCAGCTATCTGCCAGTGAAAGTCCCGTCAAAATTGGTCTAGCCGTTTCGGAGATTAGCCGGAACAGACAGACAAAAATTTGAAAATAGTATTTTTCTTAAAAGTACCTTATATAATTCCATATGCATTTAATAAAAAGCTGTTATTTTATCATTACAAACAGACACTTCACTTTTTTTTTATCTGTATAGATAAAATAATTAATTGTCCAGTGGTGTTTTTATAACAGCCTTCTCGTTTTAGTTGGCATAATATGCCAGGGTGCTTACTAAAAAATGATAATCGCATTCGTATCCAATCTTCACACAATTTCCTTTTATATGACGTTAAAAATATAAAATTATTAAGCAATTTCAATTGAAATTGCTGTTTTTCAGTTGTAGCCAAATATACAAGTGATATTTTTCTATTATTTTCCAATATAAAGATATAAGAATAGCATTTTAGAGTACGAAGAAACACGAGAGTGCCGGGTCGGGGCGCAGCGGAGCTTGAAACTCGCGCGGACTGCGACGCGCCCTGCACACTGCACAGGCACATCTTGTTAGCTATTGGATTTAAAGAAACAAATACAACTTTTGTTACAAAATAAAATGCTTTAAGGATATTTTTATAGAATTCTGCATTTATTTTAAACTTTCACAAAGTATTATAATGTAACAATACTACTGATAGTGTACAGAGTGTAGTGTGATACAGAGTAAGGACTTAAAATTGATTTCCTTGACAGTATGATACTCACAATACATGCAAATACAAATATATGCTAATACAAATGTTATTAGTGTCAAACACACATACATGACCACTTTAAAACCATTAAAACTCCATTCAAATCGGTCCAGCCGGGAATTTCAAGTCAAAAAGACATTTACTTTTGTTAGTTTTATTGAAATGAATTCTGAATATTTCTCGATACGAAAAATTGACTGTGATTTATTCAGAAAGGTACCTGTATAAATGAAATACGTGCAGTGATTACGAATTAATTAAAAACTGAAACAATTATTTGCAGCGAAACTCGGAATTATCAAAAGATATTGAAAATTTTATCAAATTTGAGCTGTTTGTATGAAGATTTACTTTACGTAGCAAAATTAAAATATATTTTTTACATTGAAATTAAGATATTTTTATTAAATATAAAACTAATATATAGACAATATATATGCTTTCACTTTATCCAATTTATTCTACAAAGAATATGTAAACCAACCAAAAATTCTAAATTTTCATCTACACAGATCCTCTTAACTAAGCAATATTTAGGAATTTAATATGCTCAAAAATAAAACTTCAACAATAAAACTCCAAACAAAACAAGCCACCGTGACATAAACATAATAATTCATTGGGATTACAAATTTACATGGCAATTTGCATTCTCGCAAACTTTATGAAAATTTTAACAAGTTAAGAACTTTATACCTTATGTTAGTATTCAAATACACGTGTCCAATGTTGTAAAAGTCAATGAAGCTGTGGGTTTACGCGACGGCAGGTAGCTACACGACTGCAAGACGCTGTACGATGCAGAATTATGCATAAATAATTTGGACACCTCGAAACAGTTTACTGCAACATATCTAGATTAAGATTGCTTTTAGGATACCTAAATATTTATTGCCTAGTGTTTTATTTAGTGTTTGCTATATTTTTGTTTATATTTTTTGTGTTATATCTTCGCCAATTATAAATTGGTTTTCATATTTTTTTATTTATACCTATATATTTTTTTAATATAAAATTTCAACAAAAGAAATCTACCTCTAAAGATGAAAAAAAAAAAAAAAAACTAATTATATTAAATTACATAATGCATATTAGAAAATACATTTTTTAGTTTTGACGGTAAGATTCTATCAAAAAACTTTATTTTTTTTCGATATCTAACAATATATCTATATATATAATAAAAGTTTAACTGATCGCTGTCGGTACATGGAAGATATTTAAGAAAAACCACTAGTAGGGGTCTTTATTAACGCAATAGAACCAAAAACAATAATTTTTAAGATTTCTTGTCTGTGCGTTTATGCGAGCTAACCTCAGAAACGACTTAACCGTTTTAAGTACTGTATTTTGGTAAACTTCACTAAACTTTTAGTGTTTCTTTTATTTCGACCGGTTCATAAGTAAAAAAGTTTATGTCAATTTCAAGAATTAACTAAGAACGAACCTGAGCGAAGCGAGAGTGAGTCGCTAGTTTAAAATATAAGCGCACGCTTTGCCATCACTCGTTATATTACGTCACCGAAACAAATAAACAATTTTGTTCTAGCACAGCAATCCGTATGTTCGATATTTTACAATGTATGTTTGCACGTGTGACGGCCGTGATGTATCGCCGCAACGTGCCGGCGCTGAGAATACGCCGGCTTTTTCAACTTGTAACACACCATCCGTAACTGACCAAACTCGGGACAGGTGAATGTAAATGTAAGGGATATTAGATCATTATGCTATAAGTAGCTGTTTTTTGTAACTTTTAAAAATAACTATAGTAATACTGTTTTAGACTTACGCGAATATTTGATATATTATATATAACTACCTCTTCGGATTTTTGTTTGTTTATTTTGACTTTGGTTCCCGACGTTTCTAATGCTTTACAGCAATCATGGTCACGGGAGAGGTCAAAGCATTCGAAACGTCGGGAATCAAAAATCTAAATAAAGCCACGAAAAATCCGAAAAGATAGTTTTATTTAAAACTATCATAATGTCATTTATACAGTTAACTATAGAAAACCTCCTCGACCACCATACAACATTTTCGGTCATTACCTTTCTTTTCGCATTGCTGACCTCATTTTGATAGTTCTCGTCAGGATTGGTACATGTTTTTTGTTGCGGGTAGAGCTCATGAAAAACAATAGGTGAATTTCTGAAATATTAAGTAATTTGAATTGGAATTTTCTTTTTTTATTATTTCCGAACTGATATTTTTTAGTGTTTCGAAGTGTAAGCACCAACTAACAAGAAAAAACTAAATTTCATTGAGTGTTAAGAGCAGATAAGACAATATCTATTTCTTTCGCCTTGCGGTTATCTATAAACATAAACTTTATTATCATTTATCTATAATCTTTTATAATTTTTCGTATGAAGTTAACACCATTTACCGGTTTGCTACCATACCATAAATGTTAATTTTAAATATTATTTCATTGAAAGTTTTGAATAAACTGAAAAAATAACCAAAAAATCTTTATGAAACTTAATGAAACAACTTGTAAAATTTACTAAATCCGTCATAAATCCTAATGAACTATTTTTATTGAGATCTAAGGGACAATTTTTTTGCAAACCAACAGATAATAAAATGTCATCCGACTGAAACGAAATTATCCGGAAACAAAAGACTTCAACTCGGAACATAAAAGACGTAGGGACGACTTTTCAATCATCAGATAAAAATAATCCATTATCTTAATTCTAATATGATTATACAAAAGTGTAATAAAAGAAATTTGTTTTCGGTTTGAGAAAATTTGATCACATTTCTCAATATCGAGCTCAACTCAAATGGCTCACAGTGAGACAGCGTCGTAACTTGCATATCCTTACCCTCCTATACACAATCCTTTTTCACTCCCACACTCCTCCTTATCTTAAAACAAGGTTTAATTTCCTTGGTTCTGGCCATTCTCTAAACCTTAGATCACAAACCGACAATAAATTAGCATTGCCCGTCAGTCGAACACAAAGCTATGGTGACTCGTTTACAATCAAAGCTGTAATATTATGGAATGCTTTACCACACAATATTCGCCAAGCAAAATCTGTGCAAGTTTTTAAACGTCGTCTTAAAGACTACTATTTATCTTTGTAAGTCTATGTATATTTATGTAAGCCCCGTTTATGTAAGTCTATCGTAGAATATATATGTATATTGTTTAAACATATATATTATACTATATATTTATATATGTAACTCTTTATTGATATTTATGTAAACTTGTGTGTAATTTATAGTATGTACCGTTTAAGTAAGTATGTTATATTGTTTTTTTTTTGCACCAACCCTTATCCATGCTAACCTACGAGTTTCTTGTTAATATAGGTTGCCTGGAAGATATCACTTTAAGTGATAAGGCCGCCTTTACACTGAAATTTATATTTGTAAAGTAATGTATTATTCTCAAATTGTACTTCTGTTTTTTTTTGGTGTAATAAAGGATTAAATAAGAAATATTTTATTAATACATTTTTTTCCATATTTTTGTATGTTCATTGTTCACTTTATTCCATATATATATATTATACTAGCAGAAACCGCAGCTTCGCCCGCGTTTTATCTACAAAAAAAAACTTTTTTAGCTTTATGTTATGTAGCGACTCGCCCTTGTTTCGTTTGTCACTCGTATATATATAATATATATAGTTTTACAATAATGTATGGAAGTCTGCTCGATTTGTTGACATTTATGATTACTGCTCCGCTCCCTTGGCTCCTAGCATAATGATATATAACCTATAGGCTTTCTCAATAAACGGGCTATCTAATACCAAAATAATTTTTCAAATCAGATTAGTAATTCCTGAGATTAGCGCATTTAAACAAACAAACTCTGTCTCTTTGTAATAAAGTATAGATAAGAAATTTAAAATAATATCATCCTTCAGGCTAAATTAGGCTTATAAATTAGTAAATTATGAAAAAAAAAATTATAAATTTCTTGCCGAATGTTAAAGCTTGTCGCTTATAAACTAGCCTTTAGACAAAAAAAAAAACAAATCTATCCCACGGGAACCTTACATTTTTCCAGGATAAAAAGTAGCTTATTTTTTATTCTGATGTATGAACTGTATTACTGTAAAGTGTCATTAAAATCCAATCAGTAGTTTTTGTGTACTAAGCTGTAGAAGTTACTATAGTTTTTTAACTATCCCACGAGAACTCTTTAATTTTCCGAGATGAAAAGTATTTAAGATGTTGACCAAGGATATAAGATATTACCATGCAAAATTTCATTTAAATCAGTCTAATAATTTCGGAGATTAGCCCGTACAAACAGACAAACAGACAAACAAAGAAACAAAAAAATTTAAAAAAATCAGGATTTGTTCTATTTCTCTACTTACATCCCCCTGAATCGGTTTTTAGCATTTTTTTTCTATGTATAGACATTCGAACTGTACAGTTTTATTATATGTATAGAAGTAAAACTAAGAGATGCTTAAATAACAATTATTTCGAACGATTTGCATAATGAAAACAGCTCCGGTCCTTCCAAGACAAAATGAAGCACGAGAAATAATTTAAACGATGATAAATCTCTATGAAACAGTCTTAATTAGACAATAAAATGCTCATTTGGACGGCTTCGTTACGTATCGTATCGGATTTGAGACCATATTAATTACTCTGGCAGTGAGTGTGTTAAATACACAGCTAATGAGACTAAAACGACTTAGCTGTTGAAATTTCATTATTACAATAATACAACTACTAATGATTATGGCTTTGAATAGAGGTTAGCTTTCAAATGGGTATACTTCAGTATTACTTATATATTATTTTTAAACCTTTTTTTTATTTAAATCAAAATGAACTTTATATAGGAATGAATTAGGTAAAATTATGATTAAACAGTATTATTCACAGGAACAAAATCGAATCTGAAAACCTCTATTTCAAATAATTCCATCATTTGAAGCCGTCTAGAATGAAATAATATAATGTAAAGGTTATAAAAACCATAATATTATGGGGAAAAACGTACATACGATTCGTTTTCTTTGAAATTCATTTAAGCTATTCGGTAAACTCCGATAGAGCGACCAAATGGGAGCAATCGAGTTTTAACTCATCGCAATCAGGGCACATTGACGTTGTGGCAAGTACCGACTTCCGTGTGTTTCATCGGAACACTCCCGCTACACGCGGGCACTCGGGGCTTTTGCTTTAAACTTTGGACGAACTTATTTCGATTTGGCGCTAATAGTTTTTGATATAAGTTGTGTTTTTCGTATAGAAATAAATATTAAAAAAAAAAAACAATTTTTTCTCGATTTTTGTAAATAATCAGAAGTTATAAACCTTATAATATCAGCGTGGTGGACTATGGCCTGATCCCCCTCGTATTGAAGGGAAGCCCACGCCCAGCAGTGGGACGTTAAAAAGGGCTGAATACAATACATATCAAAACTAATAATCTACTGATAAATCCAGGATACATTCAAAATTCAAACTAAATATTTTCATTTAGAATTCAACTATTACAATTTTAATTTTACGTCATGTATCTATCCTCAACTCGGAAAAAAAAACCTCAGTCTTTTGGGACTTAATTTTTTTATATATGTTTGTCTATCATTCTTTCACGCAGTAACTGGGTAATTTATCAATAGGATCTAGTACATATGTTACGAAGTACGACAATATTTAAAAACGAAGTAGAAAGAAGAACTAGAAGAGAAGAATAATTAAAATATTATATTAAACTAGCAGAACCTGCGGCTTCGCTCGCGCTAAGACTATAAAAAAAACTAAAAAGGTAGGTTTCATACAAACTTTCATCCCCTATTTTACCCTCTTAGGGGTTGAATTTTAGAAAAGGCCGAAATACGTAACTCATTATTTTTGCCGTACTTAATTAATACAATTTCATATAAAAAATCTAATATGTCCAAGGAATAAAAAGTTTCAAACAAACTTTTATCCCCTATTTCACCCCCTTGGGGGTTGAATTTTGAAAAATCCTTCCTTAGTGGATGCCTTCGTTATATGAGGAATACGTGTGCGAAATTTCAATTTACTAGCCGTAAGGGTTTGGCCTGTGCGTTGATACATCAGTCAATCACTTTTGCCTTTTATATAATATCTTTGTAATTAAATTTAATAATAAATAATTGTGTTTATTCCTGTAACCGAGACACGTCAAAGGACATCAATCCACAAATTATATTTGCTCATATAGAAGCAAATGTAAACAAATTACCAGCGATTCTCAGGTGTTACATCTAGCAATTACAGTGTTTGAACTCGAAGCGACCGCACAAACAGTCTCGAGACGATCATAGCAGTGTCAATATGCAGCATGACCACGCGAACCTCGGGGTCGATAACTAATTAATATACTTACTTATAATCCTTTCTTAGATTTACGCGAATATTTGACATTTTAAATAAAATTATCTTTTCGGATTAATTTATTTAAAATAGTTTTAAATTTAAAAATTAAATTTAAAAGTTTTAAATTTAACAATTAAAAATTTAAAATAATTAATAGTTTTATTTAAAATACTAATAATACTTCATGGTAGATATTAATTAAATTTAATAATAGTATTTAATCAAAAAAAAGTAATTACTTATGTATGTATGTCATGATCGTAACTTTTTTTTATATTTATGTAAATAATTAAATCAAAGATAGCAAAAACTCTAAAGCGTTTTCGTGCAACTGTAATTTAAATACAGTTTCACAACTCATATAAATTAATATAGATATAAATATGTCAGGACATTAACACACAGCACCATCTAGTTCCATGGTAAGCTACGAGGCTTGTGTTATGGATACCAGATAGTTGATACATTACACATATATTACTTTTAAATACATATATATTTTAAACATGGGGGTTTAACCCATGACTGGAGTACAAACATTCGTGCTCATCACACAAATGGACACCAACGGGACTCGAACCCGCGACCGCTGGTACAGCAATTACAAACTGAACCAAACGTGTCGTCAAACTCAAAAAAAAAACAAGTTTATTTCAGTAGTATTATAACTAATCTTTATGCGTTTAGTGGCCAAAACATAGGCCTTTTATATGAGCTTACAATGGCCTTTCAAAACTTTAATTCAGCTCTATGACAAAATCCGTCCATCTTAATTGACATCGCTTACCTATAAACTACCTACCTGTGAATTTTCAGCAATTACCAAGTAATCTTTATGATTTCGTGTTAAGTCACTGAGCAAAAAAATTACCTTCCGCTTTTGTACAATATATGTATATTATTATATGGATAATTTCTTTTGCTACAACGTGTTTCACTTTTTTCAAAAACGTTAATTGGTAGGTACAGAGCGCTATAGAAATCAAAAATGCATAAAACGCCTGCTGACGGCATTAATTTTCCACGAGATTAGTTTATTCCGTTCAGTGGACCCGAAAGACCTTTAAATAAATACAAACGTAATTAAAATACCTGCGTCTCTGGAAATAACTTTCTCCTTATTAAAATTTGCATTCCGCTCTCTTTTAGCGAGCTCTACTTATTTACAGTATTTTATTAGCGCTGGCCATCTGGTTTTCATTTTGTTTTAAATATGATATTACAACGTTTCGACGACACGACTGGCTCAGTTTGTAGTGACCCTACTTGCTGTGCCAGCGGTCGCGGGTTCGAGTCCCGCTGGGGGCTTTCATTTGTGTGATGAGCACGAATGTTTGTACTCCAGTTATGGGTGTTTATATTTATAACATGTATGTATTTAAAGTTATATATGTGTAGTGTATCAAATATCTAGTATCCATAACACAAGCCTCGTAGCTTACCGTGGTACTAGATGGTGTTGTGTGTTAATGTCCTAACATATTTATTTATTTATTTTACAACCGTATTATTCTTTGATTTACTAGACGTATAACGGCTATTTCCGGAATATACGACTAACTACTTGTTATAGTTACGTTTTGCTGCCCTTAATGAGGCTGGAGCAAAGCTGTTTTATTCAAGATTTCCCCTTGTGTTTTTTCATTTTATCCTTTCTTTATCTTAAAATGAAAAGAAGGGAGCGATGAAAAATTTAGCGAGTTACTTTGTTTGTACTACTTAAGGTTCTAATATTATTTAAAACTGTTTTATTCATTTTGAACATATATGCAACGTTAAGACTTTTATGAGTGACTTCCGTTTCCCTCAGCTCCGCCTGTGTATATCAATTACATCTATATCAATATATACAGATAAATAAAATTGGAGTGTCTGTTTGTAATCTAACCGATTTTTACTAAATGCACGATGTATACACGGTACATATACCAAAACAACATTTTTTACAATTTTTGTCTGTCTGTCTATCTGTTTGTTCCGGCTAATCTCTGAAATGGCTAGACCGATTTTGATGGGGTTTTCACTGGCAGATAGCTGATGTAATAAGGAGTAACTTAGGCTACTTTCATTTTAGAAAAAAATAGGGTCCCACAAAAAAAAATTAAAACTAAATTAATTAATTAATTTTCTTTTGAGAAGCAACTTAGAAAGGAACCCAAGCGAAGCGAAGGTGAGTCGCTAGTATATAATAAAATTCTAACTTTACTAACTTACGACTAATATTTTTTAGAAAATCTTATTGAAATATTCATTATTGTCGATACAGAAGTCGAATCTATAGTTTTTAGATTTTTTGTCTCTGTCTGTCTATCTGGGAAAGCATCACGAGAAAACAACTAGATTTTGATAAAATTTAGTATGGGGATAGCTGGTTATCCGAGTCAACATATAGGATACTTTTTACCGCGGGAAAATATCTCATTTTAAGAAATCTGTACTAACCTTTAAAACGTTCCTAGGGACGTATCCGAGCAGAGCGAGGTTGAATCACTAGTATATGTATATAACTATACATTATATGTATTCCTCTGATATGTACGATTTCATCAAAATCCGTTCGGTAGTTTTTGCTTAAAAAAGCAAAGCATTTGACATATTATGTCTATAGATACGTACATACTTATAATAAGCCAATATACATTCATACACACGAACTGTCGTTTATAATATTAGTAAGATATGTTTAACAATTTGTATAATTAAACCTTAAACCGGTGTGGTGGGTCAAGTTCTTTTTGAAGTAAAATTCTTTACGCTTTTCTGACAAATAATATAGTGTACGAGGCGAACGTTTGTTGCCATGGTGACCGTTGTTATTGTCTGACAAATGATATATAATATTTTTCCTTAAATGATATTCTCTAAATATATGATTGTAATATGCCTAATATGGGTTATTTTTAGTATCTAACCTATGTTTTCTCAAACATAAGATTTACTAATAGGCCGTTACTTAAAACTGTAACAGAGCAAAGCTTGCAATATTGTATAACTCTAATCTAAGTCTGGCAGCGACCTCGATCGTTGGATTTACTGAACTTTGAACTACGATCTTCTTACTGAATTCAAGCCATTTCAGATCTTACATTAATTTAGCTGAATTAATAACACTAGGCTATTAAAGTTAAATCTATCTAACCAAGAAACCAGTGAATGTAATCTTCATCTAAGTAATGCCTGTCAAATAAATACCATCGATACTCAGAAAACTAAATATTTGGAATTACCAAATAATTTTCAAATACAAGTAACTCAAAATAAATAAAATTAATGATTTAAGCTTTGAAAATATTACGCTTATAGATGCGAAATCTTGTTATTCAATGCAAACAAAAATTTCGCAATTTCAATTGTTTACTGAGTTTGACATTCGAAGTAAGAGTGTAGATAACAACGGGCCATTCGTATGAAAAACGAGTTCTCCTTCAATTCAGACTTGTTTTCCTTCGCGAGCTCGAGTCTCCTCAAACATCTCGGAATATCGACGAGAAAATTGTTTTCGAAAAACAAATAACCTTTTGCTCTCGTGTAGTCATTTGGATTGGGGAAGGGGATAGAAAATGAAAATGTTTCATACTTTATTGCTAGGTTTACGAAGTATCTCGTCGATGCTTTCTTATACTAATAATGGATTAATTTATTTCTTAAATTGTATTGTATTAATTTAATAGCGACTCGTCTTCGCTTCGCTCTGGTTCGTTTTAACGTTTTAACGCTTAGCTCAGACATGAGATTTTTTCCCGCAGCAAAAAGTATCCTTTATTTTGACCCGGATAACCAGCTTTCATCATACCTCATCAAAATCGGTCCAGTGGTTTTTTCGTGATGCAATCACAGACAGACAGACAGACAGACAATAATTCTAAAAACTATGAACTCGAGCTCTGTATCGATAATAATGTCTATTTCAATAAAATTTCCAAAAAAATATTAATGTCTGTACATTATTCTAACTAAGCCGAATCTGTATTCGGTATTGTATCAACTATCTGATATCCATAACACGAGCCTCGTAGCTTACCATGGAACTAGATGGTGTTGTATGTTATAGTCTATCTAATACATAAATCTCAAATAAAAAAAAACAAAGACATCACTATTACTTTACCTAAACAAATTTTAAAACAATACAAATTACAATATCCACAAAAAGCTTAATCGCGCTTCAACGATCTTCAATCCCCAACATACTAATTTATTAACCCATTGAAATCATTTTGTAATCGCTTCCATTGGTCATATTAATTATTTATGTCCGTATCGAAATGGTAATAGCGACAATCATTTAGCTTATTAAGTTAAAAGGTGTCAGTAGAATTCCTGGTTGGTAAGTTATAAGCTTCGCGGCTGATTAAAGCGTACTGCGGACGGCGTACGGCGGACAGCCATCATGGCAGCGTCCGACAATTTAAAATGCAATTAACATGCCAAATTGTCGCTAATTAAACGGAGATATTCGTTAATAGCGTCCCTCCAAGCCCGTTTTAATTCGTAATGCCGTACCTCCGGGCCTCTGACGCCTGGCGATTCGTGTTTGCTCTGTAATCAAAAAATCAAAGGACGTTTTCGCTGAAATGGAACGAGACGTCGTAAAAACTCAATTAGCAATGATAGTTAGTGTTATTTTAATCTGCTCAGCAGAAAGGATGAGGATAATCAGCCGAGTCAGACTTCATAATTCGGCGGTCCTGGCCTCCAGCCAGCCGACTAATAAGATACGCGCACTCCACATATTTACCTTGAGACTTTGGGAACACGAGCTTAGCTTACGTTAGTATATCTCATAAAAGTTGCCCCACTACGGAACTTAAACATTATGAATTTCTAAAAGTTTCATAAAACGACATCTTTGCGAAATTTTATATTCCTTGTAAAATTTTCTATCTTTTTACATAAATTTTGTCGAGTAATTACTTGGGTAGAGTGTGTGTAAATAAGTTTTAAGATATTCCAATGGAATGGATTGTTCTGGTCATGTGACTCAGTGGTAGCAGGTCATGGCGATTACTCCACCGCAGATCGCGAGTTCGATATCTGTACTTTAATACTTATGTATGTTGTCATCACTCGTCACAAATCAATATCACCTAATGAGACCAAAAGTTAGAGGAAAATATAACGAATGAACGGCCGCAACATTTTTCATACGCTTATTTTTATAACCCAAATTCCAAATAAGATAACATAAATGAAACCAAATTAAAACTTTATAAGCCCGACTAAAAGCCATCTTATGAGTTTGTCAATCAGTTTCTCTTCAAAACTTCATAAGATGTAGTCAAAATCGTTACGTAACCTAGTCTAGGGGGTCGCTGTTTTGCCTTTGTACCGTAGACGTTTGACAACAGTGTTATGCAGAACGTAATACCAACGGTTTATGAATATGCTCCACTACTAGCAATACTCGTACAGTAGTATGGAAATGGTACACTTAGCAGTAATCTATGTAATGCCTTGTGCGATTCATTGTTCTATTTTCACTTAGCTGATTGGATCTTAAAGCTACTTGAATATTCTCATGTGTTGTTTAGAAAGTAAACTTAGAAAAATACGCTTTACGCAAGTGTTGTACAACTTGTCTTTGTCTGAACTTTATATATTGTAGTACAGGGTACAGCTGTAAGTGAACGTTATATTGAAAAATAACTTTTAATACAACAGTAATAATTTTTGTCCTCTCGCGTTTGTAACCTCATAATGGCAATAAACAACTTTTTTTTAATATGGTAAGTCCGGGAGAGTTGCTTATAGTCTTAAAAAACGATCAATATTAATTACATATGTAAGATACTACATAAAATAAGCATAGTTTATTTTAATTCAATATTTATTTATGCCATTCAGATTAAATTTGGAACTATTGTGCAATATATTCTAGATTAAAAAATATTTTTAAAAAATAATAGGAAATAGGCATCTCACCCAGACATGTGGGTTAGTTGCCTATAGATGTCAGGGATAGGGATAGGACGAGTAATTAGTGCATAATCAGACGCACTTTGCTTAGTGACGTAAAAATCCTTTTTTTATGCATTTATACATACTACTTGTAGATGTACAGGTGGTTATGTGGGACTCACCGGCTAAAAAAGTTGTTTTTGTTGTTTTTGTTATTGTCAGGAGAAGGTTCTTACATTAAAAAAAAATTAAGATAATTGCGCAGGAACTTAGAAAATGGGGATGAAAGTGTATATTGGAAAGCGAACTAGAAACGAACCCGAGCGAATCGAGGGTGAGTCGCTAGTAATCTATAAAGAATAAAAACGCTTTTATATATTAATGTTAATCTTCCAATCGTTTAGCAACGCCCAAGCATCACAAACAATGCGGGGAAACGAAGCGAATTCAAATCCAAATTTCGTATGTAACAAACGGAAAAAGGAATACAGAATAATTCGTAGCATTATAACATCCATTGAGGCGTCTACGTGACAATCGTCGATGGGGGTCGACGGGGTGCTATGGGGGAGGGGGATGCACACTCGTACTTAGGATTTATTGCACGTACGTGATCGTTATAGCGATGAAAAAGGCCGGAATAACGCGAATATCGCGGTATAATTGTTGCATTATTGATTACCGACAAATTCGGCACGAAAAAAGTGCAGTGAACGTGGAAACAATATCAATACATTACGATATGACTATCATTTTAATATAATGCTCGAAAACTAGGTTAAGCCCGTTTTGGGTTCCGAACGATTCATTTCAAATTTTGCAGATAAATCTTTTGAATTAATAATGTTTGCATCCGTTTTAATGTATCAAAGATCTTTTACAGCGGTCTCCAGATCTGTTTAATTAAACTCAGCATCAGGCGAAGTACCTACCTATATTTTCTTATTTGTGCGTCAGTTAAAACTAAGAACTAATATTCAATATTTATGCATATTTTTGTTATATACATTACACTTTATACGGATTTCTACTGTAGTTTCCTCTTACAATTACGATTTTTTAACAATTTTTAGGAATTGTTATTGAAGTTTTTCATTAATGAATTCAGTTTCCCTTAAATGAGATTATTTTTCATGATTTTTACTATTAAATTCTACGAAATAATAATAAGTCTTATTTATTCGTTGGTTAAATTAAAGATTGACCTATAATAACTAATGGCTTTCACTGTAACGATTTTTGGCAAGTTATATGTATTAATATTTTTCAATATTTTAAATGTTTGAGAGTGTTGTCTGTTGCAGTAAGGTCGTAGTTCATTTCATAAAGAAAAAAAAAATATTTATTTATTTGTTATCTATAGAATCTGAAAGTACAGACTATTGTCATACATTATCTAAAATTGACGTACGCTATATTTTTTCAGTGATCATATATTTTCAGCCTGAAATATTACCTAGGGTCGCACCCTAGCGGAAGGGGGTGGTTACTAGTAGTTAATAGAAACACGTGAGCTTCGAACCCCCTACCCTCGGTGTGAAACAATTATGTTGCAATAACAACACATCGTTTAATCAGGCCAATAAAAGAAAAATCTTAGTTATATAGAAAAGCATGGTTCGAGTCGGCTAAGAGCGCAATCCATCTCGATAGTGTTGACTGAGCGCTCCAACCCCCTACTTGTGCGACTTATCTCGTAAGAATAGCAGAAATACTTCACTCGTGAATAGCGGTCGGGTTTGTTATTATGATCTGTTGGTTGGGAACGGGAACACTACTACCGGTACTTATGTAGTCAAGCTTTGCATAGTGCTTCAGTGTTCAATTATATATTGTACTGGCTCTCGTCCGCAACTTTTCTTGGCTTTACGTAGCTTTTTATAGGTGAAAATTTTAGAATTGATTCTAATAGATTATCTTTTTCATTGAAATTAACAAACATCACCTCCTTTTATATTAGTTATCATCTGTAGACTATATTACTAATATTATAAAGCTAAATAGATTTTGGAATCGCCAATCTTTGAAACTATATATTTGAATTGTTTTTATCTAATATTCTGTTTTTTGAGAAAAGTGCTCTAAAATCACGTTATCATAATATTATGATCAACTAAGTAAGCAAAGTCATTGCTAAAAGCTAGTATTATATAGTGTTTTACTATAGAAAAAAGCAGTCATGAGGACTGCCGACAGAAGTGAAAACTTAAAACTATAAACAAACAGTTGTTATTTTTGGATATTCAAATTAATTGCTTGATCTTAAATTAAAATTTGTAAATTAAAACTGTTTACATTTATCTGGTTGTGACATCTATCGGCACTCTGAGTGTTAGCGTTAACACGTCACGTGACCATGTCGATGACGACTTACATGAATTTACTCCCCATACAAACCTGCCTATTGAAGTTTCCACTTCAAAAAAAACCATTGGATAAAGGGATCAGTCATTTCTCTCTACTTTTGACGTATTTAATACAACGTCAAGACTGTCATAATGTTACTAAACAAAAGTGTCGCAACTCTTAATAATACTAAAGTTAAAGTTTGACGACACGTTTGGCTCAGTTTGTAGTGGCCCTACTTGCTGTGCCAGCGGTCGCGGGTTCGAGTTCCGGTTGGGGCATTCATTTGTGTGATGAGCACAAATGTTTGTACTCCAGTCATGGGTGTTTATATTTATAATATGAATGTATTTAAAGTTATATATGTGTAGTGTATCAACTATCTAGTATCCATAACACAAGCCTCGTAGCTTACCATGGAACTAGATGGTGCTGTATGTTAATGTCCCAACATATATATTTATTTATATTTAAGTTAAAGTTAATAGACAATAAACCCACGCAAATAAAAAACTATATCTGAATACATAAATTTATTGATAACCTTATTAAATTTTGTCAAAGCTAGTACTAACATTGTCATGTATGTAGATGGGCACGAAGAGTCTGCTGGGTTAACTAATTTGTAACGTGTTTAGTCAAACTTTCCAACCTAATCCTATAAATACGGAGTTACGAGCAAACACACAACAATGTTAGCAAATTTACAAGTGTTGTCTCAATATTTGATATCAATGGCTTTCTCGTAGATATTTCACAACGTTATATAACTAATCGACGTTCTTATAGTTTAGTAAACTAAAATATGGATTATGGGGTATTACATTATTATACATAAATATTTGTCTGTTTGTGTGTAGTGAATTATCTATAGAAGTGTTAAGAAGATTAAAAAGACTAAGAATCTACATACTTAGCAAAGGCACTTATTTAATACATTTATGCGCATTTTTTTCATTTGTGTTTGAAAATGAAATTTGAACATGAATATCTCAAAAGCGTGAGACGTTTGCCAACGATGGGGTAGAACACCCTTCACTCTCTTTCAAAGGTAAGAATGCTACTAATTTACCACCACTGTCTACAACAATTTAGCCGTACTAAAATAGTAGTAGTTAGTATTAATAATAAACAATACTGTTTTTTTAATACTATCTCTCTAATTCACTTTGTCTGGAAGAGATCTCTTCTAGAGATAAGTCCACCTTTGCTAACTATTTCTATTTGTTAATTTCTGGATTTTACATATAAGTGGAATAAAGAATAGTATAAATAGAACCTCGCATCATCCACCAACCATAAACATAAGCCAATAATATTAAAATATGACCACATTATATTCGGACTTTACAGATTTACGATTAACATCGAGTGACAGTAAAACAATATTTTATTGCAATATACAGACACATAAACAACAAATATGTCACGCTCATGAACGGCTCCATCATAAAATATCATTGAGCCAAGTGACGTAATCCCAACAAATTCCAAATCCGCCGCCGCGTTGTTTATTGCAAATGCTTGTGATTCATGTGTTATTAAATCACTGGCCACCGATATCGAATGAATGGTTGTCGCCAATCAACGCTTCGTTAGCTGTATACTCGTACGTACTAATACCTATACGCTAGGCGCGACATCTGACTCTTGACAATCCATTATGTTGGTGTGTTTGTTGAATTTTTACACTAAATTAAGAAAGAATTGTATTTTTTGACCGATTTAGGTGAAATTTGGTAAGAAGATAGTTTGAGATCCTGGGAAAGACATAGAATATTTTTTATTCCGGAATTAATCTCTTAAGAGGGTGAAAATGGTGATGAAAGTTGTATTTATAATGCTGGCAGCGCTTCCGTTTGACAAAATATGTAACTAACAATAGCCTATGTTACTCCATCATCTGTCAATCCTGTCAATTAGACATGCAAATCTAGCTGTTTTAGCATGAAACAATAATAAGCACACACATACATACACACATATAAATTTACATCCTTATGGCACTTTTAGCAATGAACAAGCCACATAATATTGCCATGGGAACCATAGCTGTGCCAAAATAAAATATAACATGTTACTTCCCGATGTATAAATCATCGCTTTGAAAAAATAAACGTTTTTCCGTTGCTCTGCTGTTTCGTAAAATGAGTGCAAACCAACAAATTAACAAACACTTTCGTATTTATATTTGTATCTACAAAGGTGAATATGATCAATAAATAATAACATTTTAGTTGATTTTTAGCGTATGAGATTTATATTACTTTACTTTTCAACAAAAAACAAAGATTATTGTTGAAAATATAAAAAGTTGTTGAAAATATACCTGGTTGAATATAACTTTGGCTAATCAATATTTTAGTGACGATTCAAAATACCATAGTGTTTTAATATACATAAGCCTTTAAACTTTTTAATACACTTATTACTTTCACTTGTTATGAAATCTAAAAAGTCAATTCAATTCAATTTTTTTGTTTAGTGGCTTCCAGAAGTGCCAGTTGGGATCTAAAAAGTCAATTTTACGTATTTCAACTGTCGAATCGATTTGTAACATTATAATAATTATTATGTGAAATTCGGATGATAGTATCAATATTTTTTATATAACTTAATCAGCTAAAATCATGTTGGATCCAAGAGATGAATATAGGAAACTTCCAGTAAGGCCTTCGTGTTAAGGCTACTTTGATTGATTTTGACCAGGCCTATACACTGCGTTTGACCAAAAGCTTGTTTTTATATATTAATGTAATATATTATTTGTTCGCAAAAATCTAAATAATTATGAAAAAAACAGTGATAGACACACATTGTATACTAGGAATAAAAATAAACTTGTTACGTATAGATTTCGACTCCAAAAGGTGAATAAATCCTTCATGGGCCTGAGTATACGCATATATAATAAGATTCCACAAATTGTCCTAGATTTACCTCTTCAAAAATTTAAAGACAAAATTAAAAATGTTTTATTGAATAAAGCGTATTACACTGTTCAAGAATTTCTTGTTGATGAAAATGTGTGGAATTGAGTATTATTGTGTCATATGCGGGCTATCTATATTGTTATGTTAATAAAATAAATGTAATATCGATATTTAAAAGAGCAACTGTTAAGTTTCTCGCCGGCTCTTCTCAGCAGAACTGCTTTCCGAGCCGGTGGTAGCTTCCTCAAGGACAGAATACACTGACGCTTACATTAAATTGACGATTCAAAAGCACTTGTAATAAGTCTAATTGAATAAAGTTTATTTCATTTCATTTAAAATTATAATTACTTGATGGCCTAATATATACACGATACACATATGATAAAAATGTAAAAATTTGGATAAAATGTTTTTAGAAAGCCGTTACGAACAATTTTAAATTTTAAGAGTGTTTTTCATTGCATGATCAGGTTCATGTTATCTATATATACATAAAATGCTTTGTCCTGACTGACTGACTGATCGATCAACGCACAGCCTAAACCGCTGGTCGTAGAAACGTGAAATTTGGAGGACATATTTATTATACAATCTAGGCATCCGCTAAGAAAGGATTTTTCTAAATTCATCCCCTAAGGGGGTAAAATAGGGGATAAAAGATTCTATGAAACTCTGTTATTCTTAACGGGAAATACATGAAAAATGATATTTAGCTTTAAGATAAAAAATAAGAAATGCATGTATAAGATTTTTTTCGAAATTCATACTTTAACAGGGTAAAAGGGGGTGCTAAAGTTTATATGGGTAAACAATTATTTATGATCAGAATTACTTGAAACTTGGTATTAATGCTCTTCAACACAATTAAATAAATACGTATTTAAGCATTTTTTTGAAATTCATCCCATAAGGCTGTCAAATAGGGGATAAAAGTTTGTAAGAAACTCTGTAATTGATGCACGGATAATAGCATTTACCTATAAAATGAAAACTAAAACAATAAAAATATCATTTTTTTTTCGAAATCCATTCTTTAAAAGGGTAAAAGGGGGTTATGCTGTTTACATGAGGAAAAAATTGTTTATAATCACAATTACTTAAAACTTGGTATTAATGCTCTTTAATACAATTAAACAAATATGTATTGTAGATTTTTTTTAAATTCAGCCTCTAAGTGGGTAAAACTGGGCGATGAACTTTGAGTTGTTGAATATATTTAAATAGAGTAACATGGCTCAAGTTCTCTGTAAGTGCACACTTACTGTGTGGGATATAAAGTGGAGAACGGAAATTATTCTGAATCCAAAGGAAAATTATGTATAACTTTTCGGCTGGCCACAGCAGCGACAACTATAACAGACCTAGAGCGCGAGACAGAGAACCTAGCTAGAGAGTATCTTGCTATCTATATCCTCCTTCTGAAGGTTGGCACATTTGTAATGAGAAAGTCACCTAAGCTATGTAACGGGATTAGACTGTGAGTAATTCAATAAACATCATAGTGGCCAGTGTGTTTGCTGGATGTGCTCGAGGGAGAATCAGAATTCATACCTCTTATACGAACTTATTTTTGAAAATAACAAAGTATGCATAGCTAAAAAGTTTATTTTTTCCGTAATTTGATCGCGGGCGAAGCCGCGGGTTCTGCTAGTGTACAAAATATAACAAAAAAACCCCGTCTACAAGCAATAAAGGAATCTTTATATTCTATACGATACATTAAGTTTATTAATTTGCTTTTTTACCATTTTGCGTTAGATATTATTGATATGTAGGTTATGAAATCGGAGCAACACAATTTTAATGAATAATTTCTAAAGCCAACCTGTTCAAATGGGCCAGAAATCATTACAGTAGGTTGTTTATTTTGCAAAATGAACTATTTATATTGGTATAGCGCGCGCTTCATGCGAGCTCACCTCATTGTACGCTTCAAACTAAATATCTGCGAAAGCGTGAATTATAAACATCGTAATAATATGTTATTATATAATTGTATAGGGTTTTTATACAGTTTTATTTATTTAGAAATTCCGTTTTCACTCTTCTATTAATTGAAACGAACTCGCTCTTTTATTTTATACTAGTTTAGTAACGTTGCGTTAGATATTTTTTAAAACAGTAATACTCCATAGGGACCTATATCGTTCTTTGAAAAAAAACTATTTTTATTCAAAAATCAGGTATCTTGGTCTATTTTGTGGCATGAAGAAGACAAACCAAAACACACTTCTGTATTTACAATATAATACACAAGTAATTATAATTGATGACACTTTTATTATATGTAATTATAAAGTATGATAGTATCAAATTAATTAAATTATTAAAATACTAGCGGCTCACCTTCGCTTCGCTTGGGTTCTTCTCTACTCAAAAACCAAAACCAATCTAACCCACGGGAACCGTACATTTTTCCGGGATAAAAGTAGCCTATATGATATTCCAGACTATAATCTATCACTGTGCAAAACTTCATCCAGATCCGTTAAGCTGTTCTAGCGTGATTAGAGTAACAAACATCCATCCATCCAAACTTTCACATTTATATAGTAGTAAGATAACTTTTACAACAGCTATTTATTTAAAAAAAAAACTTACCATTTTCCTACGAATTACACCATGTTGTCTAAACAGCTTAGCCAAATATAAGAACGGGGAGTTGTATTGGAGTTTTGTGAATATTTTTTCGCTTGTTACGTCGTTTCTTTCCCCTAATATCTGCGCCTTCCCGCGAGTGGCCTCTTCATTTTTATGGACAAAAGGGACAAACGGACGGAATAAGCGTTAAAGTCATTTAACGGTACTTTACGTGAGAGACGCGGAAAACGTAATCGAAAATGCCAATGTATTTATAAAATACTTATGCTAGAGTAAATTGTACGTAAAAATATCTTCTCTGAAAAGAAAAATATTATAGTGATTAAATAAATTACTATAGTGAATTGAGTATGTTATTTTTCTCGATAAAAGTGTTTTCTTATTTCTTACAAGCAGTGAGCTCGATGTCTCGATGTGGTTTTTTATTGGCAACTATCGACTTACCCTTACTTCGCTCGGGTGCGTCCTTGCATACGTTTTGCATAGATAAAAATATGTAGTTATCGTGAGCGTACCTTTAACCTTAGGAAATAGACACCTGTGATCGTGATTTTTCTGTACGAAAGCTGTTTTTTTTGATGAAATACCGTCATAGTTCGGTTATTTTGTTAAAAATAAACAAATTTATTATATTATACTATGTGCATATATATAGAAATCAGTGATTGGCGTCTGAACTAAATTTTATATTTTTCCAATAAAAAGAGAGAGTTTAGAAGACTAAATTGTTAAATATGTTAATTTTAACCCTGTTACAGAGAATTAATATGCCCTTTTTCTTTGTTGCGGCTAAGGCTGTATATATCAATCATCGAGTCAGATTGGAGGTTTTTTTAAAGTTCTAACATAATTAGTCCTTATTATTTTAAAACTTAAATAAAAGTCTTTAAATGTGCATTATTACTTATCAGATTTAACTACTGCTTGTTCCAGGAGGAGCTCCGAGACAATCTCACAGTCAGTGTGATGAGCTTTGTGCCGACACTGGACGATGACGGCAAGCCCATCACCTGCCGCGCTGAAAACCCCAACGTTACCTCTTTGTTCCTTGAAACGTCTTGGACTATTAGCGTCGTTTGTAAGTACATACATACATATATCGTAATACGAGCGAATTACTTCGCTTTGCTCTTTCACATCCCTAGGTTTCATACATTTTATTACTAACAGTGTCACTCCAGTCTCTAGGTCACAGTCCATCTGTGTACTAAATATCCAAATCTGACCAATCATTTTAGCATAAAAGACCATACAAACATACACGCACACACTACTATCCTTTATGTTCATACTAGTGACCCACCTTCGCTTCGGTCGAGTTTGTCCCTAGGTTGATTCCCCATACAAACTTTCATCTCCATTTTTACCCCCTTAAGGGATGATTTCCGGGATAAAAAGTATCATATGTCCTCCCCAGGGTCTTAAACTATCTTTTCACCAAATTTCATCTAAATCGTTTCAGTACATCCAGAGATTACCCCTACAACCTCACAAACTCACAAACTTTACCTCTTTATATAATTAGTATAGATATATTATTTAATTGTTAGACTAAGATGATTGCTTAAATTGATGTTTTATTTGTATGATAGCAATACAGTATTATTTGAACAACAATATATTTTATACATTAACAACGGGGCAAATAATTTCTCTAATGAACAAAACAAGACCTTTTTAATTATATGAACGTAATGACCACAGATTAAAAAGACTACAGTAAAAACTTCTAAATGAAAAGCACAGACAATAAACCACAGACTATAAAAGAATTACAAACATTAGGCTTTTGGCCACTCTGTGTATATAATACTAGCGGCTCACCCTCGTTTCGCCCGGATTCGTTTTACTATTCGCTCGGAGTCGGGTACGTTTTACATAGATATTTAAAATAGTTATTTGCCAGCGTTAGCTATATGAATTTAAATATTTTTTCTTAGTTTTACTGATGTTTAATACTTATTATCCTCTTCCGGACTAAGAGAAATCCAAAAAATCAAATATCATAAAAATCGGTCCAGCCGTTCTTGAGTTATAAATGGAGTAACTAACACGACTTTGTTTTATATATATATATATATATATATATATATATATATATATATATTGTATATATGTTTTATATATATATATATATATATATATATATATATATATATATTAAATTATCGACTGCTACTTGCTCAGTGCAAAAACGAATGAACTTGTATGGATATCGTGTTTAAAAATACACGTTTAGTTGATATAATTTTATTTTATTTTTATTTGTCGATGCAATTATGATTTTCTACTTAAGTAGGTACTTTTGCTTCTAGGTACAGTATAACACGAGACCGGTTTAACAAAAACTAGAAAAATTGTGACTTGCCGTAGTTTCTGTACTCAAACTTCAGTTGGCCTTAAAAAATCTTTTGATTACATTAAAAAATAGGACCGTTTGGCAACAAAGAATATTTCGAGTCGATTAAACGTTTTTCCGTACAAAATGTATGGGAAAAGATTTTGGTGATTTCTGCCATTTCTAGTACTCAAACCTTAAATGGTCCCATAGAGTCTTTTGATCCCTACATGAAATAGGATCGATTGACATAAAAAAATTTTTTTCGAGTTTTAGCATTTTTCTCGCTGACTGTACATTTTTTCCAAAATCTGTGAATGCAGTTCAAAATATCTCAAAAAGTTATGGATGGTCTCCTAGGAACGTTTTCCTGTAACTATAGTATTTAAGGTACCTGCCCTTACTGTCCCGTCTCAAAAATCCACCCTGTTTATATATATATATATATATATATATATATATATATATATATATATATATATATTATATATATATATATATATAGATTTCTATATTGTCTTTTAACAAAGATTATATTAAAGAATTCCAAGACGAGAGAAGAAGGGAAAATGGGAAAATCGTTGTAATCATGGCCTTATAACTAATATTATTCGCTTATACATACACATTGTTACAGATCCACCTGTAGTAAAATTGCGACTGGGCAGCTCGCTCGCGGCGGGTGACATCAAAGAAGGCGACGACGTATACTTTGAGTGCCACGTGCGAGCAAACCCACCTGCTAGGAAACTGTCGTGGCTACATGACGTGAGTACTTAGAATTAAATAGATTAACAGCGGTTCTCAATAACCTATCTATCTAAAGTTTTCCTTACTAGAGGTAAAAAATTGACATAAGCTCCATACAAGTTATGTCGAATTCCTACCGCTATTAAACAAAATCACAGATAGATAGGTTATTGGATTTGCCGTTAAGTCCACTTCTTTGCTTCGGCTTTTTCTATGCCGAACTTTTCACTTAATGCAGAAAATTTTAGAAACAACTATTAATATTTTTATTTTCTTAGATTATAATATGCTATGAGTATCATACATTAAATAAAAGATTAAACTAAGTATGACTCACTCTCATTCTCAAGAAGTACTTATGACTTTTTACACTCAGTAACAAGGGTGCAGTTTAAACTGTTGGCGATAATTTTCTACTTTGGCTGGAATGGAACCAACGGCCTCTACCGCGACGTATAAAATATTACTATCTAATATATCTATATATTAGTTTAGTATAAATCATATTATAATCTTACGTAACGTATACATATATTTACTGTTAACTATAACGATAAGACGCAAAGTGTACCGTTAAGTATAATCTGGATAAGGATTATAAGGATTCTTAACATTTTCATCATTCCTCGTACTTCATTCGAATTGCTCATAGAAGTTAGTGAGCTTTCAATCTTATTGAAGCTAAGTAATTACGAGCTCAAAAGGAATTGTACTGAAAATTCGTAATTCTACAACGTCTAGGCATTGTATGCGGTATTGATAAAGTCTTTCACTTGGCGGATTGCGACGTCGACAAAAGATTTATAATGTCAAAGTAAGTAATCCGACATCGGCGCGAACAATACGAGGGAATAGAGTAATAAGAGCACGGTCCGATAATCGCTTTGTATTGCTAGCTTTTAATCATCATTTTATTTTTGTTCCGCTTCACCCTTTCAGGGGCAATCAGCCGGCCGCCGTTACACGGATAGGGACACGCGTCGCCGCGCCTCCACCCCTGTTTATTTTTTCCGCTGTATTGTTTCCACGTTTGCATCCCACTTTGGGAGCTCAAAATTGTCAGCAACTTCGCTAATGATGAAGCGAATATTTCGTTGCAATCCGACGGAATTACACGTTTTAATTTTTGTAAAATGGAGTACGTTTGAAGTGAGAAGTTTTAAGAAATATTTTAGCATAATAATGCACAAGTTAGCACTTTGACAGGTTATAAGGCTGGCATTACAACGTCAGCTTGTGTCGCAATCGTCGTCCAGACGAGACGTGGCGCCGGATAAAAAATATGAATACTAATTTTAATATCTATTCATATTTTTCATTTTAAATTTTATATACAAAAACATCTTGTAAATACAACAGTGAAACTATCTAGACTGAATTATAGAGTTTATATAATTAATTTATTATTATTAACCTTCGCCTGGGCCAATTGTGCGTGAAGACAATAAAAAAATAATCTCTCTAATTAAAAATTATATTAACTAACTAACTAGACAAAAACGACTCTATCCCAGGGGAACCGTACATTTTTACGGGATGATATATAGCCTAAAGCCTTCCTCGATAAATGGACTATCCAACACAAAAAGATTTTTTTAATTCCATCCAGTAGTTCCTGAGATTAGCGCGTTCAAACAAACAAACAAACAAATTCTTCAGCTTTATAATATTAGTATAGATAAGCAAATTATGTGTTGATATCGTACAAATATCCATACCAACTCAACATTATATAGTTATTATGCCAAATGTACACCACGTTCTATAATCGCGCTGACGCTAATCAGCGCTTTATTTTACCACATGCGCGTCGACTTCACGTTGACTGTACGTTCACTGCGCGATAAAACAGTAATAGTGCATACCATGAATTAGTACATTATATAATGTACACCACATAGAAAGCTGCGGTAGCCCAGTGGTAACGCGCTCGATTAGGAAACCGAGTGAAGCAGGTTCAAATCCCGGGTCTCGCATCTCTGATATTTTCATGTGCGAATCATTTGTAACATGATTACCACTTGTCTTACGGTGAAGGAAAACATTGTGAGGAAACCTGCATGTCTGAGAGAATCTTGGAAGATTTCGAAAGACCAGACCAGATCAAGAAAGTCAGCGTGGTGGACTATGGCCTGATCCCCCTCGTATTGAAGGGAGGCCCGTGCCCAGCAGTGGGGTGTTATAAAGGACTGAATACAAATACACCACATAGAGTTAGGTTCTAAGCCAAACTTTAACTAGCCTACTATGCCGTCCCATATAAGGAGATGTTTGAATTTCATTGTTTTTACCTACATTGAAACTAACAAATGCTATTCTCCATAATAATAGAGATATCTACAAGAAGATAAATTAACTAATTGAAATGCATCGATATAATATTATAATTTTCTATGAAAGAGCTCATTATGATATTTCTAAAAGAAAATAATTAAAACTTTTGTTAGATTTACTAATTAGTAGTTATTTTATTATTTTCAAAATAAAATATAACTTCTAACGTTAGTCTGTAGTATGTACTTCTACTTCTTTGTGGTGCATTCTATAGTGTGCTTGAATATTGTCGCTGCTTTTGAGCTTTTCATTTTTTGCCATGAAGTATGTTAGTATTGGAAAGTAAGTGCATAATTAATTTTTTCTATTTCAAAACGCCTCTATCTTTTTTTATAATTGTGTTTCTTTTGTGAATTCAATAACCATTATAATAAATTAATATTAAAAAAAAAACATTTTTAAAAACAAGCTTTTATGTTATATGAGTTGTGTAATGTAATAGATGGGTTTGATTTAATTTAAAGTTTTATTTTTATTTATTTAGGTATTTATTCGTATTCTTCTCATGAAACCCTTTCATTTAATATCCGTATTATGGGAATTGAGACTCCGCCATGTTGGATTTAGAATGACGTCACTTATAAAAACATGCATTGTCATCTAAACTTAACGTGTATGCAAAATTTCAGCTCAATCGGTTGAGGATAAATGCTTTAAAATTCAGTTGCAAGATTTGATCCGAACAAACATTCATACAAACATTGCAAGTTAAATAAAGCTTGTGATAAAAGACTTCGGATTTGATCATTTAACTAGATTAGTTAAGCTAATAAACGTGCTTTTTCCAAACTGCAATGAATGGAATTCATAGATATGAATAATGAATTTATCCTAAATTAGAAGATGTTTGTTTCTTAGCTTCTTCGAAACGTTAGGTCAGTTTGCAGTGACCCTGCTTACTGTACCAGCGGTCGCGGGTTCAAGTGCCGCTGGGGGCATTCATTTATGTGATGAGCATGAAATTTTGTTCCAGACATAGGTGTTTATATTCATAATATGTATGTATTTAAAATTATATGTATAGTGTATCAACTATCTGGTATCCATAACACAGCCCTCGTAGCTTACCATGGAACTAGACGGTGCTATGTGTTAATGTCACAACATATTTATTTATTTATTAATATTATTAGGTAAATTGGATAATAACTAAGTTCATTAAGTTTAAACACCTGTATAAAATATAACGTTTATGATATGATAATGTGAGTTAGGATTATGGTGTAATAGTTATGCACGATTTCAAGTGTTATTTGTATGTAATTGTAGGGAATAGTCTTATTATATTTAATAATATTCTCACGGTTGCCTCACTCAATATACGAAACCCATAAAGTTAAGGGAATATATTAATTTACTAAAGTAATTTAGAAGATAATTATTAAAGTAAAACTTCTTTACGCACGCTTGACTTGGGGAGTATGTTGGTGAATGCGTGACGAGAGAGTTACGAAAAGTGTGATTGGGCGACGTGAGCGTTTGTTGCCATGGTAACCGTTGTTATTGTCTGACAAATGATATATAATATTATATTCTTTCCTTAAATGGTATTCTATAAATATATGATTGTAATATGCCTAATATACAACTCGAACCCGCGTCCTCTAGCGCAGCAAGTTGGGTCACTACAAACTGAGCCAAACGTGTCGTCATATTATATTCAACAAACAATAAAATTCTTAAATGGTTTTTGCTCAATAATAATTATCCTTCGTCCAAAGAATTAGCCCCGTAGCTGTTTTGAAGGAACCTACGAGAAACGAATTCATGACTTTTATCACTATATAATATACTAGCGACTCACCCTCGCTTCGCTCGGGTTCGTCCCTAGTTACGTTTCACTGCTGAACTGAGCTAAACATTGATAAGTCAGCCTGTGAGTCGCGAGTAGTGAATAAAAATAGTAATTGCGAGTGTATCTTAGGTGATAGACATATAATATTGCGAACTTCCCTGTATATCTTTTTAAGACCTACAATTTTCTAGTATATTGTTTTGATTTATCTCTTAAGGTTCAGCCAGCGTTAGCCATATAAACTTCTAAGGACGACTCGATAGAACCAGTCATTGCGTTTTCCCGCGGGAACGAAAAATGTACCTGTAGTAAAAGGTATCCTAAATGTTGACTCGAGTGATAAGCTATCACTATACAAAATTTAATTGAAATCGGTTCAGTACTTTTTGCGTGAAACGCGCACATCGATTTAACTATGTTAGTTTTGCTATAGGTATAGATAAGAATAGGTATTGCGAGTGTACCTTGAGAGATAGACATATACTGTTGTAGATATTTCTGTTGGCCTTTTCAAGATCTATAATTTTTTAGTACATTGTTTTGATGTATGTCTTTAGGTTTAGCCAGCGGAGGGTTCCTAAGGAGGACTCGATAAAACCAGTTATTGCGATTTCCCGCGGGAAACAAAGATTTTCCAAAAGTAAAAGTTATCCTAAATGTTGACCCGAGTAATAAGTTATCAGTTCACAAAGTTTCGTTGAAATCGGTTCATTACTTTTTGCGTGAAACGCGTACAGACAAACAGACAAACAGACAAAAAAATTAATAACTATTGTTTTGGGGTCTATATCGTATACATAATACGTTACAGTCATTGTTTTTAAAAAATATTTCATGTACAGATTTCGCTAAGTTACTGCTTTATTAAAGTATAGATTACTATTATCTAAGAACTACCTAACAATCTTCAAAAAAAGAAGAAACAAATAGACAAACGAACAGTTATCAAATGTTTATTAAAAGAGTTCCAATTGCAATTTTTAGTATGAAATCCTGAAAATAGAATCTCTATATTTGTTTCACAATCCATAATAATAGTCTAATGATACATACAAAAACACAAATACAAAAACAACCCAATTTTTTCTCATTTTTTTATAGTAACTTAAGTAAATCTCGAGTAAATAAAATACGTGGTACCGTATTCTAACGTCTGCGGTTGCTCGCGATACCGACGCATTCATATCTCAAGCGGTAATTAAGAACGGCTCAATGATCTCGGATTACGACGCCGCCTGTTTCAATGGATTTGCGCTAACGTCATTGTTTTGGTTAAATTACTCCATTTATTATTCCCATTTGATGAATGCTACTAAAATAACGGATTGAGGTGGGAAAGTATATAATTAAATGGCGTTACGCCTTCGTTTTACGTAGGCTTTATCCCGCGTCCCACAGGAACCGCTTTATATATCTGAAAGAATCTAATAGAATACTAATTATGCTAATATATACTTAATATTATAAAGCTGAAGAGTTTGTTTGTTTGGTTGAACGCGCTAATCTCAGAAACTACTAATCCGATTTGAAAATTCTTTTTGCATTAGATAGCCCTTCAACCGAGGAAGGCTATAGGCTATATATCATTCTGAAAAAATGTACGGTTCCCGTGGGATGGATTTATTTTTGTCTAGGGACGAACTCGAAGCGAAGCGAGGGTGAGTCGCTAGTATGTATATAAAGTAGTGATTGCTTATAAATAAACTTTAAAGCTTTGCTTCTTCATAACAGGTTTTTGCTATTCGAATCTCTTGCACGTATAGTGGATACGTCTAAGACCTGCTGAAAAGAATTCGATGCCGTTTGTAAAAAAATACTACTATTATATTGAGCTCTTCTAATAATCATGGTATTAAAAACTCTGCAAATAAAACAGTCCCTGAAATAAAAAAACGTGTAAGACGTAAGACTATTATTTCTGTACATTCTCCATATCAATGATGTTTACAATATGTACATGTATTCAGCCACTTTTGATGTCCCGCCCACTGCTGGTCACAGGCCTCCCTTTAGTACGAGGGGAATTAGACCATAGTCCACCACACTGGCCAAATGCAGATTGGCGGACTACACATGTCTTTTGAAAACTTGCTGGGTTCTCTCAGACATGCAGGTTTCCTCACGACGTTTCTCTTCACAGTTAAGACAAGTGGTAATTATCTTGGAAATGATTCGCACATGAAAATATCAGAGATGCAAAACCCCGGATTTGAACCCGCTTCACTTATTTTCCCAAGCAAACGCGTTACTACTGGGCTACCACTGCCTATATGTACTTACATACATACATATATACGTATGTATGTACATACTTGAGACAACTTGTCAAAGTTTATTATAAAAATCTAAAATGATAATATGTTCTCAGATAACTTGTATTGCAAAAAAGAATACTCGTTGAGTTCGAAACAATCCTCGAGTGTACTCTACACTTTTTCTTTTATTCTTATTACCGCGTCATATATTTTCCCTCCCAGTGTAGGCATATCGATATAAGCTTACACTTGTTAGTTCACTTTTTAATAACACATCAAAATTACTTCTACCACCATAATTCATATATATATGTCTTGCGTATATTAATCTATTATCAATTTCGCCGCAGACTTTAACAATAAACAAAAGAGTATATATGCGTGTCAAATACATGGTAGTATGTGTAATGTTTCTTTTTATTGGTTTAACGTATTTTTTATGCACAATTTTTAAAAAACATTAGCATTCTGCACTCCTTCTCTATATAAACTATAAGTGTGGGAAATTTCATACTCCGCCGTCCGCGCAATTTTCGTAAAAAGGGGTACAAAGTTTTTGCTTCACGTATTAATATATAGATTATTTGAAAGTGCCTGTAACAATCACAGTAAAGTACGGTATATATTTCACTCAAATTAAAGTTTAGATCTATGTAAGATTGATCACATCGGTCGAATGCCATAAGGCTCAAATACATAGGTGTTTGTTTGTCCACTTTTTAAGCAGGAAGGAAACAACGAATATATAAAATTGTTTGCTTAATAATAGTTTATGTGCATAGAGAGAAAAATAAAGCGAAAGCTATTAGTACTGAAAAAAATAACTCAGCAAAAACGTTCACCACAACAGAATCGAACTTGCGACCTCTATCACTGCAACAAGCAATCAAACAAAACAAAATATAATTCGAGCTTTACTATCAAAAAAGCTTTTTTAATACTTATGTTATCAAACGAGCTCGCTAAGAGTGGAAGCTCGCAGCGGCGGGAGGTAATTAAGTACACACTGCTCAATGATCCCGCATTACGGAGCAGTCTATTTAAATGGATTTGCAAACATCATTGTTTTGATTTACTTAATTTATTATTTCCGTTTGATAAATGCGGTTTGGAACAAGCAGTCACTTGCGGGGCGGTCGGGTTTATAATTACACAAATATTTACTTTTTAATGATAATATTCAAAAAGAGGTATTTTTTATACCTATCCATAATATGTTTGTACTAGCGACTCACCCTCGCTTCGCTCGGGTTCGTCCCTAGCTTGGATATAGTAAAATGGATATAGTATGTTATGCTGAAGAGATAGACATATGCAATCGCGGACTTTTTTGTAAACCTTTTTAAGGTGTACAATACTGTAGTACATTATTTTGATCTATCTCGTAGGGTTCAGCCAGCGTTTGCAATGTAAGCGCAAAAAAATGTGTTTATTTACGACATCACATTAGAAACCTCTAAAATTATCAGTGTTTCTCTACTATATTATGCATGTATTATACATATAAACCTTTCTCTTGAATCACTCTATCTATTAAAAAAAACGCATTAAAATCTGTTGCGTAATTTTAAAGATCTAAGCATATATAGGGACAGACAGTGGAAAGCGACTTTGTTTTTTACTATGTAGTGATGTATATACGAGTATGTATGTACCCATATTTATTTCTTTATCACGCTCTACAGTCTAAAGCGATTGATTGATTTTAAAATGAGATATCGATAGAGTAATCTTAAGGGTCTATAAATTAAATATTTTTAATTATCTCACCATTCAGATGTTTCGTTGATAAACAAACAAACAAAAATTCACTATTTACTTTATTAGTTACACTTATAATATTAATATGTATATATAAAGTTAATATTAAAATGTAGGGATCGAAGTCATAATTTGGAGAATTGTATGAAATGGGACGTTAAAAAAGAGCTATTGATTAACCACTGTTAGCAACGAGCCTCCCCTCAATAAGAGAGGGATTAAGCCATATTTTACCACTTTGGCCAAGTGTGAAAACTTGCTAGGTTCTCTCAGATATGTATATTTCGTCAAGACATTTTTTTATTTTAAGGCAAGTAGTAATTATGTTGAAACTAATTCGTAAATGAAAATATCACAGGTACGAAACCTCGGGTTTTCATTTCGAACCAATTTCCTATACAATGTTACTGGGATATCACAATCAATGAACCAAATAATTTTACTAAAAATTATCTATACATATTATAAAATTCTAACTAAGCCGAATCTGTACATTAAATATTTTTTGGAAAATCTTATTGAAATAGACATTATTATCGATGCAGAGGCCGAATCTATAGTTTTTAGAATTTTTGTCTGTCTGTCTGTCTGTCTGTCTGTCTGTCTGTCTGTCTGTTACCGCATCACAGAAAAACCACTGGAGGGATTTTGATGAAATTTGGTATGATGATAGCTGGTTATCCGGGTCAACATATAGGATACTTTTTACCGCGAGAAAATATCTCATTTCTGAAAAAAAAATACAAAAACTGGTAGGAACAAAACCACGACGATACTATTTGTAAACAGTTTAGCAAGGTAACATACAAAATATGGTAAAAACTATAAAAATAGCTTATCTTGAAAATCAAATTATCAAAAGCGCTATTTTATCCATTAAAATAGTTATTTTAATTAATGTTTATTTATGTGTTATTTAGATATTCGACAATAGATGTCGCCATGTGTTTTTAAAATACATAGTTTTAATCCCAAAAAAATTAATGTACAGATATGACCTTTTATCGATTTTAATTGAATTACTACTAAATCACCCGCGGCTCCGCCCGTGCTTAAATTATCAGTAAAGCAAACTTTTTCGCTTCATAAATTAGTAACTATACATACAATAATATTGTAACTAAGCCGAACCCCTAAATTCAATATTTTTTCGGTAAATCTTATTGAAATATTCATTATTAGCGATATAGAGCCCGAATCTATAGTTTTTAGAATTTTTTCTGTCTGTCTGTATGTGACCGCATCACAGAAAAACCACTAGAGGGATTTTTATAAAATTTGGTATGGTAATAGCGGGTTATCCGGGTCAACATCTCATTTCTGAGAAAAAATACAAAAACTGGTTAAAGTAAAAGCACGATGATGCTATTAATATCTTAGCAAGGTAACTTACTTATATATTATGTTAAAACTATTAAAAAAACTTATCTTAAAAGAAATATTAACAGCGCTATTTTATTCATTAAAATAGTTATTTTAATGAAAATTTATTTATGTGTTATTTAGCTATTTGACAATAGATGTCGCCATATGTTTTTAAAATACGTAGTTTTATCTAAAAAAAAATGTACAGATATAACCTTTCTATGACTTTACTATAATTATTACTAAATTACCCGCGGCCCTGCCCGTGCTTAAATTTTTAATAAAACAAACTTTTTGGCTTTATAAATTAGTAACATATTAGTTATATTTTGTTGGCCGAAACAATTTTCATATGAGAATATTTATAAATTTTTATTGTTTAGTAAATAATGTTAATGTTTTTTAATCTTTTAATGTAAAAATTGGGCAAATGTAAATCCAACTCGCGCATTTTAGGTTTCGTATAGCAAAATGCTATGTTGTTTTTCTTACTTACGTGTTTTGTATGGTTAACACTAAAATAAATACGAATAATATTTACGTTTCCACAATACCTACTCATTTTTTGCACCGTAAAAATAAGTTCAATTTATATTATTTTATAACATTTTATGGAACACAAGTTTATGGCTGTTAAACTGCCAAAGCGGGTAACTAAAAATATTTCATATCTCAAAAACTATGAAAAAGTATTTTGGGAACTGTTATACCTCAATTTTTCACTTTTTCTTGACACCTTTTCTTGGAAGGTAAAGGCTTATAGGACACAATAAAATGCTTACGACTTTAATCATATTAGCCGAGCCATATGAAATAAAAAAATGTATTCGCTTAGAATTATTTACTTATTATACTTTCTTTTGAAAATCGTTTTGGAAAATATTACTAACTAGCGTAATTAAGAAAAGTTATCATTATGAAATTTAAATAATCAGCTATATATTAAATTAATCTATAGCTGTCTATTAGTAAAAAATGATTAAAATTAATTCCGTAGTTTGAGATTTTATCGTGAAAAACTAAAAAAACAAACAAAACAGAAGTATAGACATACATAAATGTTATTGCTAAAACAAAAAGTTCAATTTAACGGAGGAACCTTTGTGGCATTGTCAATCTCTGCCATTATTTACCAATCATGCGGTGCGCAATGAAAGTAATGTATAATGTAAGAGTATACTAATGTGTAAAACCTAAGAATTTGGTTTTTGATCATCTGAACGCGGGCGGAGCCGCGGGAAATGCTAGTTTCATATATAATATTATATATTTGACGACAAGTTTGCCTAAGTTTGTAGTGACACTACTTGTTTTGCCAACGGTCGCGGGTTCGAGTCCCGCTGCAGACATTTATTTGTGTGATGAGCACGAATGTTTGTATTCCAGTGATATGTGTTTATATTTATAAAGTTATATATTTGTAGTGTATCAACTATCCAAAACACAAGCCTCGTAGCTTACCATGGAACTATATGCTGCTGTGTGTTAATGTCCCAACAATATATTATATAAATATTAAAAATACCATCGAAAATATAAAAAGTATAACAAAACAAAACCATTTCGATTTATTCGGGCTGGAAGTGACGGTAGTGTTTGTCAATACGACGCTCAGAACATTTTATTTGCATCGAGATAGGGCTGTGCCAGCGAGCCGAATTTGCCTTCCCACAAAATATATATTTAAGTGTTTGCTTACATTCGAGATGAAATGGCCCATATTCAGATGATGAAGGTTGGCTCTATGTAGAAAAATAAATTAGTAATTTGTCAGTTACTTTACTACGTTAAACGTTTTTATATAAACCAGTATATCTATAGAGGTGGCAAGAATTTGGTTCTTGTTCGAAATATTATAGGGTTTTATAATATAATGGCTTCGATGGTCGCATAGGACACTGAGTTCTTTTTATAATTTTAAGCTTAATACGTTTTAATATTAAAGAGCGTAAAATTTTAAAACAATTTTTGGATCAAACATTGGATTGGTAACATTTTTATTAAATATTTTACATTTTTTCCCTGCTTAAGATTTTTAATATTCCTATGTCAGCAAAATAAGAAAATATTCCCCCACCCCCTCCTACCTCTCAGCCAGCTTACGTAACATTTAAACGGCCTCAAATGTGATTTTTTTTTTAATTTAAAGTTACTAAAAGTATGCCGGATATGCCATTATGTAAAGTATACATATCAACTTACACGCACATGTATTATATTTATAATTGTACTATTTTACTACTTTACAAACAAATAATAAGTAAAGTGTGCGCTTATCGTAGATTTATTGTACCATTTCAGAAACCTCCATAGATATACGCTAAACTTACCAAAAAATTTCATTCACCCGCGCATCGAACCTAAACTCTTCAACATGTTGATCAAAACCTGCCTCTCTCTAACACCATTCAATTTTGTTACAACAACAGGTCGTAAAAGGAATTATTATTTTAGCAACACTACAGCTTTAATAATAGCGAGCTATAATTGCATTGTTCCGCAGAGAAGATGTAATCACACGTCATGTGAGGCTTCAGCGTTTTGTCGGACTCGTTTTCTTACTTGTGTGTCTTTTGATATCTTTTCTATTGTCATCATAATCGTAATTTAATAAAATAGATCTGTTCGTGATTCTTCATAATGGATACAAATAACATCTATACTAATATTATAAAGCTGAATGTTTGTTTGTTTGGTTGAACCCGCTAATCTCAGGAACTACTAATCCGATTTAAAAAATTCTTTTTACATTAGATAGTCCGTTAGCTGAGGAAGGCTATATATCATCCCGGAAAAATGTATAGTTCCTTGGGATAGATTTCGTTATACAATAGATGCTGTTGTTAAATTTCATCAAAATCTGTTTAGCGGTTTAAGCTTAAAAAGGCCAAAAATAGTCAGATATAGTAGAAAGTATGGATTACGGCTATATTATTCTTGTCAATGTAACATTATTGACCTTTTTAGATTATATTGACTTAGTAATAGTAACTAAGTGACCCCTAAAACTATGGATACCTACTGTTCTTTTGAAAAAAAAAGTTCTACAGAAATCCATAAAAAATCGGAAGGATAGCCAGTTATTTCTATCCTTTATCCCTCGGGAGACTTTTCTTTTCCTAAATGAAAAGTTTTTTGTGTCTGTCTCGCCTTAGTTCTCTATCTGATATTAAGTCATTTATGAGGACAAATGGATAGACATTAGACAAACCTATTAATAAATATTTGCAATATATATTATCGTTTGTTTTTTTGTGGTGAAACGTTAAAGTTTTCATATATACATATGTAAGTACTTACACTATGTGAATATATTGAGTGCATTTTTCTTCACACTTGAGCGAAGTCAGGGCAAGTAGCTAGTGATTAATAAAAATAAAAATCTTCATATAAAAATACACAATTATTCCAGTAATAATCAGTTTTGAGTTGTTTCCGAGGAAAATCCCGCAAAAAGTAAATACATTTTCGCCGCCGCCGCCGGACGTGATGATTAATTTAATTGAATTCAATCAAATTATTTAAAATGCGGTTTTTTATTGGGAAATATTGACTTGCCCGCTTTTAGTCACTTTTTTTTGCTAGGGCGTGACGAATATTCTATATCAGATGATGTTTTTAGTAATTTTAGTAATAAACTTACTTTCGTGTTTATTTTTATTTTGTAAACCCTAAAAGTGTAATTTTTCTAGGACTAAATAGAGCAACAAATGCAAAATATTTTCCTGTATGTACTTTGGTAATTGATAGAGATAGAGATGAAGTTATTTTATTTATTTTAAAGATAATACCTACATTGAAGAAAATTTATAATTTATTAAATTTCAAAATCTACAAGTCGTTTAGAAAAATATATGTATAGTTTATCTAAAATTGTAATTTTCTTCTAAACACATTAAAATATTCTTATTTTCCTGGAACTACCACATTTGACTTTGAACCTATTCGACAGATTGAAAAAACTTAGATTTTTAATCGAGATCACTGTCTGCTCAATTTATTTTTGAGTGAGGCGCGATTAAGCTTGAAACCGGCTTATCTTTTAAGGCATAATAAAATCGTCAGAAACAAATGATCCTAAACAAAATTAGATTGGAGTAGCATTACTTAGCATACATTAAGTATGTGCTCAATGAAATTTGAAAATGCTTACTAGGAACTTACCTTCGCTTCGCTTTAGTCTGTCTCAAGACTCCCTAATAACCTATGTATGTAGTACTCTATTCAGGTGCAGGTCATATTCTATCTCATCTAAATTCGTCCAATCCATACAGAGTAAAGGAGAAAGAAACATACGCAGACAAATTCACATTTATAATAGTCTAGTGGTTTACTTATTGTAGAACATAACTTTAATGTTTTGTGCTCTCATCTGATGTTCGAGTCAGACTCTCATTTGTCCAATTTTTTACTTCATAATAATAACTACATAGTGTTCGTCTGTTAGTGGAAATTAAACTATAACCACTATTGAAAATTTAAGGAAAACATATACATATAAATAACCAGAATATATACCTAACTCATCTTTATGCCTTTAACAGCCAAATCTATCTATCAACGCCTATATTCATCTCCAAGGTCCCATCTATCTACCAAAATTCATCTAAATTGGTTCAGACGTTTAGGTATTAAAGCGTAACAGACAGACAGACAATTACTTTCAAATGTATGACATTAGTATGGATATCCGGTACAGTTATTATTAGAGTCTAATTAATAGAAATAATTTCTAATATACAGTCTTGCGGTATCGAAACCCTAACTTTAAACGCAAACAACAGTCAAACTCATGTAGTATACGAGAGTCACGTGAGTGAAACATGAAATAGACACTAGCACCTGCTCTACACTTGTTTTGAAATGGATTCCCGTTTTGAACTCGGTTTTTTGTACGTGAGGACGATCGAAGCAAGTTCTGCCGCGTCTGTTTTAAACATATTGAACTTAGGGTGTTTTCGTTTTTATGTTGTACTTTATATTTCATTACATTTGCTAGTTGTACATTTGCTTGTATTATATCCCAGAATTGTTACATTCGATTGCTTTATTACTAACCAGCGACTCTTTGTCCCTAGATTGCTTCCCCATACAAACTTTCATCCCCATCATCCCCTTAATGGATGAAAAACTATCCTTTGTCCTTTTCAAGGTCTCAAACTATCTACATACGAAATTTAATCTAAATCGGTTTATGGTTTCGGACTTTCTTTGGCACAACAAACAAAAAAATCTTTCCTCTTTTTAATATTATTATTAGTATATTAGTATTTAATAAAATTAGTATAGATTAATGTCAATGTTATTATATTCATGTATAAATATATTGGCAAAAATTATATTCTAACTTTAACAAGAAAAATATATTTTGCCTTTAATATATATAGGCTATATACGCCTTCAAGTATATAAATTGTGGGTAGGCACTGTCTGTAACAAGTATATAACGCCTTTGAGATGTCTAAAACCTTAGTCTCTCCCGTGACCATGATTGCTGTAAAGCATTCGAAACGTCGGGCACCAAAAATCAAAATAAATCCGCGGAAAAATCCGAAAAGATAGTTTTATTTAAAATGTCAAATATTCGCGTAAGAAAGTATTAAGAAAAATATAAAATGTCTGGTATTAGTACAGTCAATAAATTCGAACTTGTAACTTTTAACTCGGTAAGCAAAAGTCCGATTGAATCCGTGGGACCTTCTCGATGCTCATTTAAGCAGATAGACAGATAAGAAAATTGCAAATTCGATTTGGCTTCTGTGATATTCCAAACTTATTGAACTCGCATAGTTTTAAAAAAAATATTTGTTTAACAACTTTGACTTCTTGAATGCAAGTATTTGTCAATGTGTATGTTTGTTATTGAAGTAAAACTTATTGGCTTAACGCTTGACTTGGGTGAGGGAGGGGGGGGGGGGGATAAGCTGGTGAATGCGTTACGAAAAAATGTACGTACGTTTGTTACCATGGTAACCGTTGTTATTGTCTGACAAATGATATATATAATATAATGTAATATTTTTTCCTTAAATGATATTCTATAAATATATGATTGTAATATGTCCAATATGTGTTATTTTAGTATCTATCCTATCCTAATTATTTAAAACATAAATTGAATTTCATAAAGAGTACCGATAACCTACAGAAGTTTTACTACTGTATACATTCATACACGCACTCTATAATTATTTTTTTTATTTTTTGGAAAAGATTTGTTACACAGATATGATCTGAATACACCCGAGTTAAACGAGAATTAGGATTAGTCACTAGTTTTATATAGTCTAGATTCTAGACACCTAAGGTACCTAGTTCCTAACCAGGTAGGCGCGCCCCTCTAGGGGGCGTAGATAGAGTCTATTTTGTATAACTTAAAATTAAAATAAATAAAAATCTATCTTGTTAGTTAAAATAATGTGTGTTTTACTATAATAAAAAAATAAAGGGGGGCATGTAAATATTTTTTATAATCCGAGGAGGATCAATATAATCATAATCTAGGTTAGGAAACCCTGGTCTAGAAGATAGTTCGATTATAATACTACGGAACCGCTATATAAACCGACAATATCAATTTCACAAATGCTATGTAATACTAGTATATGTATTGTACACTGTGCAGTGTAGTATATACATATGTATGTAAGTATATATGTATATGTAATATGTTGTATTGTAAATCGACATTCCGAGTCTATTGATTAAATGAATTAGCGCTGCAGAGCTGATAGACGTATAATTTATTTCCAATCACGACTACTGCAGTGCTCAATGAATGCGGGGAAGTTGGCGCAAGCATAATTCCAGTGGATCGGAATAGATAGGGTTTAAGGATATTAGAGGCGTCGCGTCGATCGGCCAAGTTTCTCCGCAAATCCACGCGAAAATCCGGCTTCGGGCTTTGTCCCACGATTCCGTCATTCCGACTACGGAACGAGCCAACTTCCAGCAAGTCTAGTTTCTGTCGAACCGCACACTTCATTCAATAATTAGTACTCCATTTTAACGCTCACATTCAAACCGTAAAATATGACACTGCAGCTAAACGAAAGCCATTGAGTAATTGCGCGGATTACTGAGAATTTTCATCCGAAATAACGTTGGGAGCGCGTAATTTATGTGGCGTCTTATGATTTTGACGTCTCATTTCTGGGTAGTCACTATTCGGCGAGGTTGACGCCCGCGCTGTTTGCTTCCAGTCTAATTGATGGATGTAATTTACGTTCGAGATTGCCTCACAACAAAGGAGTTAAAATTACGGTTTTTGATCTAAAATATGGAGCTCTTTGAATTGTTAAATACGATTCGCTGTTTTGATGACAACGAACATTATTTTTAGAGTTTTTAGGACTGTTACAATAAGTATAAAGACGGTGGCAAATTCGTCAACGTATTTTCGAGCGGCACGTGAGCTCACTTAAATTACGCGGGAGACGCGAGGAATCTTAATAAAGTGTCGGGGGCACACGATAGCGACTTTCTTCTTGAATTTAATAATTTCTTGATTGACGAGGATCCTCAGGAAATCCGCTGCAAACTTTACATAATCTGATATCATATATGAAATAAATCATCATATTTTTTTTTGCACAATTTTATTTACAAGATTAATATTCGTTCCCTGATCTCTGATTTGAATATCCGGACTTTTTACACTATCGTGAACCTGGGGTTCAGGTTTGAAACATAGGGTTCAAATAAAAACATAAAAATTCTTAAATTATTTAGTTTATTAAAATAAAAAATGGTACATTATAGGTTATATAACGTTATTAATTTATAAGCTATGAATTAAAAAAATACTTTTGGGGTTTCGTATCCGAAGGGTGCCAACAGAACCCTATTACTAAGCCTCCGCTGTCCGTCCGTTCATCTGTCAGAGGGCTGTATCACATGAACCGTATAGGTAGAGAGTTGAAATTTTCACAGAGTATGTATTTCTATTGCCACTATAACAACAAATAATAAAAATAAAAACACAAGAAACATTTTTTTACCGTTCGTAATCGATCATCGAAATTAATATACTACATACATAGAGTAAAAGTCATATGAATAAAAAGTACATGTACGATGGTATGGAAACCTTCGTGTGCGAATTCGACACGCACTTTACCGATTATTTGGAATTTTCTTTTAAAAATCTTTCCTTTCCTTCCTTTAATTCAAATATAATAAAATGTTATGCACTTCTATCGCCTCAGTGTCTAATCAATTTATTAGAGTAAAAGAATACTTTACTTAAAGTAATTCACTAACGACTTATTACAATATCACTCTTAGTATTGTATGTATTCAGCTCTTTTTAACGTCCCACTGCTGGACCTCCCTTCAGTACGAGGGGAATCAGGCCATAGTCCACCACCATGGCCAAGTGCGGTTTGGTGGACTTCACATGTCTTTCGAAAACTTATTAGGTTCTCTCAGACATGCAGTTTCCCCACGATATTTTCCTTCGTCGTTAAGACAACTTGTAATTATATTGGAAATGATTCGCACATGAAAATATCAGAAGTGCGAGACCCAGGATTTGAACTCACTTCACTCAGTTTCCCAAGCGAGCTCGTTACCACTGGACTACCGCTGCCTCCACTGGACTACCATAGCCTATTATGAGCCACTCTTAATATTTTACACAATATTACAAAACTGATAAATAATTTAGATCCTACAACAACACTGATTCCCAATTAGTAACGGATAATAACGGTCAAGAGGTATTATTGTATTCATGGATGTTAACTATTAAAAGAACAAAAACACCTAAAATACGTGTATTTGCTTTTCATTCTACTCTGTGACGTGTCGCTTTAACCCGTTGAAACATTTACAAAGTCTTATTTACATTAGGAATAAGTCGTTTAACAAACTTTAAGCTGTATGTCTTTATAACTAGCGACTCACCTTCGCTTCGCTTCGGGTTCGTCCCTAGTCAAAAACAAATGTATCCCACGGGAACCGTACATTTTTCCGGGATATATATATATATATATATATATATATATATATATATATATATATATATATATATATATAACTTATTATAGCCTTCCTCAGTTAACGGGCTATCTGATGCAATAAGAATTTTTCAAATCGGATTAGTAGTTCCTGAGATTAGCGCGTTCAACCAAACAAACCAACAAACTCTTCAGCTTTATAATATTAGTATAGATAGATTTATAATTGAAAAGCTATGATAATCGTGTTTTAGTTTATTACTTGTTTGTAAAATCTCAATACTATAGGTATACTATCGGTTCCTATAAAAAAATGTTGTTCCACTGTAACCCCTTGGATGATGGAATTGATTTCTTAAAAAAGATCATTCTTCTTTAAAATTCACGACATCTATCTATTTATCTCAGTTTTGGTTTAAAAAATATATATTTTCATGAAATATATACAGTAATAAATAGTTTTATTACTTTTAACTTACTTTTTGCGATAATCGAACTTGTAATCTTTAGAACAGGTGCACCGACCGCCGGGACTGCTATCAAAAGCCTTACTTACCATACAGAACTTTATGTACTACTGCCGACTCTCAAAGCAATTTGATATGATATACACTTCAAACTGTAAATAAAAATAAAACTGCATGTAACAAAACTGCTAAATGCCAAAACGCTTCACTCTATTATACCAAGCACCTGGCGACCGAGCCTTGCTCGGAGTTCTTTTTTGTTATATCCTTTTTTTTAGATAAAAAATAAAAATAAAAAAACTAAAAACTTGAATAAATACAAAAAAAAACAACAATACAAATATACAAGATTTGCTCGTTTAAATATATTAGATAGTTAAAATCGATCAACTTTTATTTCGTATCAGCTAAAGAGTCAAGATATTAGGGTAAAGCCAAGATGGTTCATTTTTAAAAAGGAATGTTAATTTTAAAACTATTAAATCAGTATAAATAACTCCTAAAAATATATATAGCTAGGTTAATCATTAATCTTACATTAGGACCAATTAATGATGTTGCAGAAATTGAGTTTTCGAAAAACGATTTTTTCGGGGATGTAGACCCCGTAGATCGTAGTACAGTAGATGCCCTATAGAATAAAATAATTAAAATATCTACATGAAAAATATTTCATGAAAATATTGACAAGTAAAAATAAATATTTAACAATATACATGTAAAGTTTCATTATTATAACTACTTCGCGGGATTATTTATCTGTATTCAGACAAAATATCAAAAATAATATTATCTATACATATAAAAAAATTCTAAATGATTCAAATCTGTACGTTAAATATTTTTTGGAAAATCTTATTGAAATAGTCATTATTATCGATACAAAGGCCGAATACATTTCAGAATCTTTATCTGTCTGTTTGTCTGTCTCTCTGGGAACGTATCACAAGAAAACCACTGGACAAATTTTGAGGAAATTTGGTATAATGATAACTGGTTATCCGGGTCAACATATGGGATACTTTTTACTGGGGGAAAATATCTTACCTCTGAGAAATCTATATTAAACATTAAAATGTAACTAGAGACGAAGCCGAGCAGAGCAAGAGTGAGTCGCTAGTTTACTCAATAAATTGTAAAGAACTTTTACTACTTAAGAATAATTAATTCTTAGACTACAATTTTTAATGTCGATACCCAGGTATTATTTCTTTGAGGATTATAAAAAGTATTCATGATCTTATTACACATTATCGAGGAATTTAAGACGTTAAATAGTGAGCGAATACAATGTGTATAGTTTTGCCAGAAGTACGGTTTGTTTGCATTTTAACCATGTGTATAGCTATCTAATACATTTAAACGAGCAATTCTTGTATATTTATATCTTTATTTATTTATTTATACCAGCGATCTCGGAAACGGCTCTAACGATGTTGCTGAAATTTGGTATGTGGCGGTTTTCGGGGGCGAAAAATCGATGTAGATTAGTCTCATGTCTGGGAAAATGCGTATTTTCGAGTTTTCATGTGGTTTTCTTTTGCATTATTCTACGCAGAATATGCTCGATAATTTCTTACACTCGAGTATAAGCATCGTGGTCAAGCGACCAAGATTAACAATCATAGGTGTGTCCGAGTTCGAATCTCGATCGGGTACAAAGTTTTACTTTTTTTTGTATTTATCCAAGTTTTTAGTTTTTTTTTTAATCTAAAAAATACGATACAACACAAAAGAACTCCGAGCGAAGCTCGGTCGCTCAGGTACGAGACTATAAAGTGTAATAGGGTAACTAAGTAACGAGGGCATCATATATAAACATACTTATTACAATGGATTATTATTTAATTGAAATATATACATATATAACCTAGACGATCAAGCTTCTTTCGGCATTTTTTCGGAGAAGATATACTCGTAAAAATTGCGTCGTTTCAGAAAAGAATCTAAATACAAAATTTTATCCAAATCGTTAGAGCCGTTTCCGAGATACACGAAATAAATGTATGTATATACATACATATATACAAGAATTGCTCATTTTATATTATAGGAATTTATAATGAGTAACAAATATACAAAATTTTGCTTCACTTACTTATTAAACTAGCAACTTATCCTCGCTTCCCTCGGGTTCGTCCCTAGATATGTTTCAATTTTTTGAGCGGAATTCTAATTCTTTTTCTAAAATAAAAGTAGCCTTAGTTACTCCTTATAACATCAGCTAGCCGTTTCGGAGATTAGCCAGAACAAACAGACAGACAAAAAAATTTAAAATTGTGTTTTTCTTATAAATACCGTATATAATTAAGTAGGTATGCGTTTAGTAAAAAACTGTTATTTTGACATTACTAACAGACGCTTCAATTTTATTTATCTGCACTCAAAAACTCTCTCATTTATAACATTAGTGTGATATAACTGTTTTCTGATATCCGATATCACGTTTGTGTAGATAATATCTTTTTACATCTTAAACTTATTCCTGAAACTTTTAAAGGGACTTATTTTCATAATCCGAACGTTCCTTAATCCGAAGCATCACTAAAGCTTTATAAAACTACCAACATCTAATCTTCCCCAAGTAGTTTTGCCGAAACAACAAAATATTAACGACACACAATATGATAGCAGAGGATTGAGGATTGTTTGACGAGTAATAAAACGGGAATTATTCGTTATTTGGCTTTTATTACGTTCGCCACATTTCCTTCCTATACCTGTATTTATACATGCGACCACATGTGTTTAATGAACCAATTCACTTTAACCATAAATGATCTTTAATTCTTTACGATACAGTCTATTTTGCTTCGACAACTATATTTTATACGACGCGTACGTCATCCACTTACTGTACATTATTATCCTTGTCCACAGTAATGGGACGGGACAATTGTTCCGATATTTCATAATAAAGGTTTGGAGTTTGTTAAGAGCTTCGATATGAGAATTTACATTACGTCACACACTCATTTATTATTATAGAATATTATATATTTTTAATCATACATTACGTGTATTATGTTGGGACATTAACACACAGCACCATCTAGTTCCATGGTAAGCTACGAGGCTTGTGTTATGGATACCTGATAGTTGATACACTACACATATATAACTTTAAATACATACATATTATAAATATAAACATCCATGACTGGAGTACAAACGTTCGTGCTCATCACACAAATGAATACCCCCAGCGGGACTCAAACCCGCGACCGCTGGCACAGCAAGTACACTACAAACTGAGCCAAACGTGTTGTCGTATTATTAATTATATTTTGAGTAGACTATTAAATAATTATGTGGTATATAATGAAACAATTTTAATAAATGCGTGGAAAAAATCCTAAAGCACTATTAGGACTTTCGGATTGCTTGAAGATATGATAATCTAATCTATTCTTCTATACTAATATTATAAAGCTGAAGAGTTTGTTTGCTTGTTTGTTTGTTTGGTTGAACGCGCTAATCTCAGGAACCAATAATCCGATTTGAAAAATTCTTTTTGCATTACATAGCCCGTTAACTGAGAAAGGCTATAGGCTATATATGATCACGCAAAAATGTAAGATTCCCGACGGAATAGATAGATTTATTTTTTGTCTAGAAACGAACCCGAAGCGAAGCGAGGGTGAGTCGCTAGTAGGTAAATATGACAAGGTATGAACTCTAATTATAGTTTAAATATTCTACATCAATTTGTGATGTATTTATACGTATCGAAATAGATATGTTTTGCTTTACATCGACTGGCACCGACTTAGAAAATATCTGATTAGGTATCTATTCTAAATGAAAACCCCCGTTTATTTTTTACTTTACAGTGCCTGGAAGTCTAGCTAATTACAATTAGCTGTAGAAAAGTAATATGACAAGGTCTACCACTATACAGTAGGCGGTACATTAGGTGATGTAAAACCTGGATAAACACGTGTATCATTTGCAAGTCAGCGTCATATTGACCCGAAGAACATGAATATTAACATATTAACATATAACTTCATTTACATACATCCTTATTAAATTATTTTAGATTTAACCCTAAACCGTATATATATAGTGAATCTAGCGTTTTTACGCGGCTTTACTTGCTTAATTTATACATATATATTGTTCTGTTCTTGAATTTCAAATCAGCTACTATTTTTTTTATATTTAGAGGATATATATATTTTTTATATTAGAATAGACTTCAATTCGAATGAGAAAGATTATTTTCTCTTCAAAAAAACACAAAAAGGTAAAATATAAATGATTGGTAGTTTTCCTTTACTATAGATACCTAATCAGATTTTTTCAGTCGGTGCCAGCCGATGCAAATCAAAGCACAACGACTTCGAAAATATCTGATTAGATATTTATAGTAAATGAAAACTATCAATCATTTATTTTTTAGTTTTTAGTGTTTTTTTTTATTGAAGTCTTTTTTTTTTAAGTTTTTCTTTTAATGAAATTAATACCGATTTCCAAAAAATCATATTTCTTTTATAAATTTTATATTTTACCACCGTTTCTAATATTCCAGGGAGCTTAAAAACATCTTTTATATACATATTTTTTAAATACGAAAAAGAAACATATCTGTTATTGTAATTTATCTTAAAATTAAATTATTATGTATTTAATTTGACTTATTTTAACTCCATTGATTTACTTGATTAATTTGACATAATATGCTGCTTAGTTATTATTTGATCAATTTTGAATTTAACTTATATTGTTTTTTTTACATTATTTAAATTAATGATTATAGCTGACAGGTGTTGACTTATTATGTAAATTTTTTATTGTTTTTGAATTGTATTTATTAATTATATATTAAGGATTTATTATAATTTAATGGATACTTTACGGTGGATTTAATGGTTTTAAGGTATCCAACCTTACGGTGAAGGAAAACATCGTGAGGAAACCTGCATGTCTGAGAGAACCTAGAAAGTTTTCAAAAGACGTGTGAAGTCCACCAACCCGTTTTTGGCCAGCTTGGTGGACTATGGCCTGATCCCCCTCATATTGAAGGGAAGCCCGTGCCCCGCAGTGGGACGTTAAAAAGGGTTGAATACATACATACACACAATGGGTACTTTTGGTTATGTAATTATAGCGAATGTTATGTACACTTGTAAAGACATACAATATATCTGATTAATTATTATTGTCTTCTAAATGTATATACATTTGAAGTAATTCGCCAGAGAACTAAAGGAAATGGGCCGGTCATGTCTCCTGACGTACTGATGGTCGATGGAGCCGAAACGTGCTAGAGTGGAGACCGCGTTTAGGCGAGCATAGTGTAGGACGCCCTGCAGCACGATACACAGATGACATAGGAAAGGTGGCTGACAATAGAAGGATGCGGGCTGCCCAGGACCGGGATGGTTGGCGCTCATTGGGGGAGGCGTTCAGTTCAGGAGGTTATTGAGCAGGCGACGGCGATAGGCTGTTGGATTGATTAAAATACATATACATATATATATATATATATATATATAAATGTTTTAATATATGTGTTTTTAGTTTACTTTTTCTAATGGCGATCGAAGGAAGTTTGTGGTACACGCTAATTCACTAATGTATCTTGTATTGTTTGAAGATGAGTCATTTTGTCAAATTCGGTCGGATATTCGGTTTAACTTAAAACTTAGTCTTCGAGCGCATACAATATTCTCATTGAAATTTCCTTCTTAACTCAGTTGTAAGTTACTCCCTCACTAGGCTAAGGCTCTCAAGCTACAGGCGCTTAGCTAAAATCTTGCCATTCGATTCGTGCATTACCTACTAAAATATAATATTATATCATATATGTTAAAACATATGTTAAACTCTCAGACTGAGGAATAATATAGAATATAGGATAGAATGTCATAGAACAAAACAAGTATTTCGACGACATGTTTGGCTCAGTTTGTAGTGACCCTACTTGCTGTGCCAACGGTCGTGGGTTCGCGTCCCGCTGGAAGCATTCATTCGTGTGATGAGCACGAATGTTTGTACTCCAGTCATGGGTGTTTATATTTATTATATGTATGTATTTAAAGTTATATGTGTGTATTGTATCAACTATCTGGTATCCATAACACAAGCCTCGTAGCTTACCATGACACTAGATAGTGCTGTGTGTTAATGTCACAAAATATTTATTTATTAAGTATTAATAGAAAACTCATTACTGTGATAACTAAATAAATGTTAGTAAATAAAAATCACTTACGAATTTTATTATACTAAAGAAAAAAAATATAAATAAGCTAATATTAAGTTCTCTTTCAAGGGGAAGAGAACGAATGCTTAAAAAATACAAAATTATTATATTTTTAATAAAATAAGCGATATGTATGGCAAAATCGAGAATAATACCATAAAAAGTAAAACACACTATTATTTTCGACGTTGACATTTTTTTTGGCAGGCTCCGCTATGTATGTGGTTCTTTAGTCTGAGGTTTAACTGTGCTTTGCTAAAAGCTCCTCTCGCCTACTCCTCGTCCTCATACTCAACTAAACCAATAGAAATAAACTTTGTTTATTAAATATTTTTGAAACGAACTTTCAATGTTCACATCGATCACTCCGGTAGTTTTCTCGTGAACCGTACAGCTTCAAAGGCAAAAATTCTAACAACTATTGTTTTGTCAACTCCATCGGTATTCACTGAGAAAATTATTCCTACAATAGAGACGACGCTTCAACGTATTTAATAACACTGCTATTTTATAAAAGAAGAAGAATATTATTATTTAATAATTTTGCTGTCTGTAAGAATGTACATACATATATGTATATTGTATATGTGTATATCGCAAAAAATGAAACTTGTATTTTGGCGTCCTTTTTGTACGATGATTTCTCCAGGCTTCGCTCTGCTTCTTTCCAATTTCGATACGGTCGACATCAATCAATATTGTTTTTGTTATTCATGGTTAAGTTTTTTACTGGCCAAAGAATTGTTAAAATCTGCAGAGAACTTCGACGAATTATAATGTGGAACAATTTTATCAATTGCTCATGTTATTATTATCAATACAGAGGCCGAAACTATAGTTTTTAAATTTTTTGTCTGTTTGTCTGGGAACGCGTCACGAGAAAACCACTACACAGATTTTGACGAAATTTGACGAAATCGATGATAACTGGTTATCCAGGTATACCTACAACTTTTTACTGCGGGAAAATATCTCATCTCTGAGAAATCTATACTATACTCAAACCGTAATTGTATTAATAATAAAGCAAATTGTTCAGTTTTTGGAAAGAAAAAACAGAGAATATTCTGTATATGTTACTTATAATACATTTCCAAGAAATATATAAAAATGATGAATAATTGTCTGACTCTAACACATTTGACTGTCAAAGCTACAGGAATTTAGTAAAGGCTTTGGAGTGTCACGTGGATTGTTCGCTTCTTAAACGAAGAATTTATGTGTCGCATTTGAAAGTACGTATTACGTTTGACGTAGCAATAAAGCAGGCACTCGCGGCTGGAAATAATTCATTATAATGTAATATCCTTTTTGCAGAAGTACAGGATCTCTAGAGATGGAAGAGGCTAATGTCACAGCATTACGCGTAACGAGCTCTGTTTGTGCCAATACAGCTACAAGTTAGCGAAACAACTTGATGATTCTATAAATAAATTACGAACTTATACGAATAATGTTGTTATAAATGTTATATGGCGGGCCTTGTGTTACTTCTTGGATTTATTTTTGTTAAACTTTTTGTACTAAAAATAATGTTACGTTGAATTCATTATTCATTATTTATTACATCTCTCATTATAAAATCAATCTTAAGCTACAGTTAAAATCATATTATTTATCTCCATAGTGTCTTTATATATTGAACTTTTTATACCTATTCATCTGATCTACATTTATGTATGTGTGTATTGTATTTATGCATATATGTATGTATGTATGTGTGTATGTATGCGTGTATGTATGCGTGTATGTATATGGGTATGCACTTATGTATGTATTTAGGATATGCATTTGTGTGTAGTAAGTACACCGCCTACCATTTCATATAATTTCTCCCACGCCCTGAGGTTGCCTGGAAGAGATCGCTTAAAGCGATAAGGCCGCCTCCTGTGCATCGTTAATTGTTTATATCTTCTTTTTGTATAATTCTTTGTGGTGTACAATAAAGTGTCTATCTATGTATCTTAAAATATTTAGTGTGTTGAAATGAATAAGATAAATCATAAAATTAGTAATGTCTTATTAAATAATGGCACTACTAAAGAAATTTTATCATTTAATCTTACTTAGCCATTTTTTCTCTATACTATGTCCCTCAATGTAAAAGTAAAAATAATAGTCAATATGTAAAATATGAATGGACGTTTTTATTTTTAATTTTTATTATTTTATGTAAATGTTAATAAATAAAAATAGTTACGGGTTATTTTATAATAAAGGTAAAAAATATTAAAAACAATTAATATTTTAAATAAAACTATCTTTTCGGATTTTTCCGCGGATTTATTTTTGGTTCCCGACGTTTCGAATGCTTTACAGCAATCATGTCCTGACTATGTTTGCAGACAGCAGATGTTGTATTGCGACGGTTTTGAATTCATTTCGTTACGTAACAATTATATAATACCTTTGTGACATCTAACACCTTAGTCTCTCCCGTGACCATGATTGCTGTAAAGCATTCGAAACGTCGGGAACCAAAAATCAAAATAAATCCGCGAAATAATCCGAAAAGATAGTTTTATTTAAAATGTTAACTACAGTTACGTATAGATCACCTGCGTTCTCTCAAATCACTATTAATATTAATAACATGAATTATAAATTTTTGTATATACACGTAGCTGTAAGTCTAGCTAATTATATAAGTTTTAATACTTGTAATTTTACTTATAGTCTACGCTTATATGTAATTTTCAAAATGTGCCCTGTTCTAAGCCTTTGTCACAGTAAGAAATGCATGGTAAAACCATAACCTGAAACACAGGTTGATAACCTAGTTCAGGTAGGTTCTAAATTGTATTGTGTATCGTAATTTATTTATAGAATCATCCTTGGTCATTTATTTTGTAAATCTTATTATATAAAAGGCAAAGGTGATTGACTGATGTATCAACGCAGAGGCCAAACCCTTAAGGCTAGCAAATTGAAATTTCGGACACGTATTCCTCATATAACGAAGGCATCCACTAAGGAAGGATTTTTCAAAATTCAACCCCCAACGGGGTGAAATAGGGGATAAAAGTTTGTATGAAACTTTTTATTCCTTGGACATATTTGCATGAAATTTCCTATGAATTGAGTACGGCAAAAATAATGAGTTACGTATTTGAGCGTTTTCTAAAATTCAACCCCTAAGAGGGTGTAATGGGGGATAAAAGTTTGTATGAAACTTTTTATTTCTTGGACATATTTGCATGAAATTTCGTATAAATTGAGTACGATAAAAATAATGAGTTATGTATTTCAGTGTTTTCCAAAATTCAACCCCTAAGAGGGTAAAATAGGGGATGAAAGTTTTAAGTAAACGCACAGGCTAAACCCTTAAGGCTAGAAACTTAAAATTTCGCGCATGTATTCCTCTTATAACGTAGGTATCCACTAATAAAGGATTTTAAGAAATTCCACCCCTAAAGGGGTAAAATAAGGGATGAACGGTTGTATGGAAATCCGTTATTTTCGAAGTTAGAAACATGAAAATTTATGTACAAACTTCTGATTAGAAATAAATAAATATGTATTTCAGAGTTTTTGAAAATCTATCCCCTAAGAGGATGAAATAAGGGTTTAATGTTTATATGGAAGGTCCGTAATTTTTGAAATAAGAAGTATGAAATTTCTTATACAAGCTTCTGGTTAGAAATAAATAAGTAGTACGTATTTCAAAGCTGTTGAAAATCTATCCCCTAAGAGGGTGAAATGGGGGATGAAATTTTATATGAGGAGTCCGTCATATTTGAAGTAAGAAGAATGAAATTTAATATTAAAGCTTCTCAATAAAAACAAAAACATACGTATTTCATCGTTTTTGGAAATTCAACCCCAAACGTGAAAAATAGGGTGAAAACATTAGTATGAAAAATAAAAAAAAAAATTCAAAATTCCATCTCTTAGACGAGGAAAGGGGTGAGAATTTATTTAATATGTTTGTTTCGAAGGGTTAGCATGTTAGTATGGACATATTCCTAAAACAACTTGATGTACATACTTCTAAATACAAACAACTTAAAAAAAACTGACTTTAAAACACTAATAAAAATAATAAATTTAATTAAAAAAACACGACTGCGTAAAAAGCGAACTAAAAGGTGAGAACAGGTTGACAAAGGATCTTTAAAAATAACGTAGATTTTAGCCTGTTTATATGTTAGTCGAGTTACATGATTCTTAAGTCGTAAACATTATATGCGAGTTCTATCATTGTAGTCTCTTCCTCCAACTTTGAAAAGATAGAAGTAGTAGAGCGTGCTAAATACTTTAAACATAAATGAATTTACAGAATCCACGTAAAATGTCTTTTCAGATACTGGATATTTTGAGTTACGATCACTTAAGTTTTTAACCTAACCGCGAACTTATATTTGCAATTAATAAAGTATGTATTGCGAAAACAAATATATATATATATATATATATATATATATACTAGCGACTCACGCTCGCTTCGCTCGCGTTCGTTCCTAGGTACGCTTTCACGGTTAGCTATGTTTATACATAAATAGTAGCTTGCTACTCCTAAGGTATTCATTTAAATTATATAGCGATTTACCCTCGCTTTGCTCGGGTGCGTACGCCGTACGCGGATTTTGTTCACAATTTCATGGGTTTTAATTTTTTCTCGCGGAACCCTGATTCTTTTTCTAAAATAAAAGTAGCCTAAGTTACTCCTTATAACATCAGCTATCGGCCAGAAAGTCCCGTCAAAAACGGTCCAGCCGTTTCGGAGATTAGCCGGAACAAAAAGACAGACAGACAGACAGACAAAATTTATAAAAAATGTTGTTTTGGTATAAGTACCTACCTTGCATACATTTAGTAAAAAGCGGTTATTTTAATATTACAGACACTCCAATTTTATTTATCAGTATAGATATTTATGTGTAAATGTGTAAGTAACAACAACACAATATTCGGCGGTATGGAGCTCTCGATGCCCGAGTCAAAATCATACATTTGCAAATCATTACAGCCATCAAATTATTACTAATAATAGCAAAAAGCCAAACAGATTTTTTGTAGTACATATTTGCTTGAAATTTCGTATGCAATGAGTACGGCAAAAATAAAAAGTTATGTATTTCAGTGTTTTCCAAAATTCTATTCCTAAGAGGGGATGAAAAGAGAAACTTAAAATTTCGCACACGTATTTCTCTTAAGACGTAGGTATCCACTAAGCAAGGATTTTTCAAAATTCAACCCACAAGGGGGTGAAATACGGGATAAAAGTTTGTATGAAACTTTTTATTCCTTGGACATATTTGCATGAAATTTCGTATTTTTCGTAGTTTGATCGCGAGCGAAGCCGCAGGTTCTGCTAGTATTATATAACTTTGTAAAAGTGTTTCAATAAAATGATTATTCCGCCAATCCACACTTGACCAGCGTGGTGGACTATGGCCTGATCCCCCTCGTACTGAAGGGAGGCCCGTGACCAGCAGTGGGACGTTAAAAAGGGCTGAATATAATACAATACAAAATGATTATTATTATATTATTACTATTGCAATGAAATTCAGTAAAGTGTAACAGAAGAGAACAGTTTATATAAATGCACAGTTTAATTCTAACTAACTGTTTTTGCGAGACATTGCCAGCGTCTAGTCCGCTAACGCCGCCAATACGACGCGGTTCAGTGAACTATGTGAATTAACAAATGCACGCTACCTGTACTTCCTCTCGTATTAATGCTGTTAGCTTTAATCGTTATGAGCACAGGTTTTTCTTACTAATAAAATAATAAATTATTACTAATGATAATAATGCGAGTATCTGTTTCTTGGTCAATTCTTCCTTTATATGTCTATTTCAATAAGATTTTCTAAAAAATGTTTTAATACAGATTCGGCTAAGTTACAATTTTGTTATATGTATAGATTTGTCAGACAATAACAACGGTTACTACACTACTTGTAGTTAGTAGTACTACTAACGATACTAACGGTTACCATGACAACAAACATACGTAAATTTTTTTCGTAACGTATTCACCAGCTTACCCCCCAAGTCAAGCGTGCGTAAAGAAGTTTTACTTCAAAAAATCCTCGGGCTCACCTGGTATATATGTACATATGTACGTATTACGTGTATTTACGAATGCGAAATTTAGTCGTGATTATACCTATAAATTCTTATTTTCTAACATATCTTAATATTTTGACGACACGTTTGTCTCAGTTTGTTGTGACCCTCCTTGCTCTAGCAGCGGTCGCGGGTTCGAGTCCCGCTGGGGGCATTCATTTGTGTAATGAGCACAAATGTTTGTACTCCAGTCATGGATATATATATAATATGTATCTATTTAAAATTATACATGTGTAGTGTATCAACTATCTGGTATCCATAACACAAGCCTCGTAGCTTACCATGGAACTAGATGGTGCTGTGTGTTAACGTACCAACATATTTATTTATTATTTTATTTATACATCATAATAGACCTGTATATTGCAAGCGATATACGATTGATACGACAAATAGACAAAACACTGAAAATTGTGGGTATGGCTTTAAAAAATATTCAATGATTGATATCCATACAATATATAGTAACTTTGGTGGTTGTTGAGAGATATGACAAAACACAAATAAAAGTCTATGTACGTCACGAATAAATATGATAAATTAAATATATTATGTTATAAGTCACCTACAGTAACTACAATATAGAGTCCTTTAAACATATATAAATATCTATGAATTAATCAATGTTCATTTAAAAATAATTTATATATTATTCTAATAATAGAAATAAATTAACTAGTACAGTAATGTAATTATATAAAAGCCTAAGCATTGACTCTATTATAGCGTTTGCATTAGATATTATTTGAATGGAGAGTTCCGTGGCAGCTGTTAGTGGTTTCAATGAAAATTGCTATATCTCTTAACGAACCTGGATGAAGCTTAAAGCGGTATTAGTTATTTATTAAATATTTATGAATAAATACGTTAAAAAATCCTAATGGATACAAATAAAGCTTTCAGTATGAGCTTTTTTATTATTTGATGAGTAAAATATTATACGTTGCAGTTGTTGATTACGGACGTGGAACTAAACTAATACTGAAAATGAATTCTGTCGTTTTCGAGACTATAATGTAAAAACAGACAAACAAACAGACAGACAGACAGACAGACAGACAGACAGACAAACAGACATTATCATACATATGATATTAACGGTTGTGATATCATACTAATATCTATTTTTGGCCAATTTTAAGGAGGAGGTACTAAATCTCAATACAAGTTACTTTTTATCGGTAAAACTTTTTAGGTAAGAAATTAATATTTGAAATGAGAGATATTAACTTTTGAAATATAGTTTATTATTATTTTTTTTAATTTTATTAATTAATAATATTATTTAGTGTTGCTATTACTACACTATGTACATATAACCACAAAGAAGATTTAAAAAATTAAAAAATATTATCAAATTAAGCAATATTATTGTTTTATATGTAATTTAAAAATTAAATTATTAATTTTATAATATATTATTTTAATTGCTAATATTTAAAGTTAAAATATTAAGCAACACTATTGCTATCTCTACAGATAAAAAATATATATTAATTTGAATTACTGTTATTACGATCCACAAAATATGAACTAACTACATCAGCTAATGATCTGTTATGTTTGTTTTTGTTGTTTGTATAATAATAATAATAGAAGCGTAGAATTTAAAGTGATGTTTCTAAATCCCGCCATTCATTATTTACAAGTAAATTTCGGATCCCACGTGATAAGTTGAGGCGCTTCCCTAGCAGGTAAGAAATATTAATATGTTAGATAATGTCAGCATTAATAATGAAACATTTAGGTCCCGGGGGAAAGGAGGGTTTTTGAGTGACCCTCTTAAGAGATGACCGATCCCGGCTCGCGGCCATTAGGGCGTTATGGCGCGATGAAATTGTGCGCGACGACGGAAAATATACGATATTTGTAAAAATATATTATTATTATATTATAAGTATATTATATTCTGTGACTTTATTTATTGTCGACTATTTCATGCTACGTCGCTTCTGTGTTTAGTGCAATTTGTGAAACTGTTTAGTTTCAATTTCTAGTTTTAGTCAAGTAATATATCAAGCAACCTCCAAGGGTTAGATGTGTGTATGTACATTCTTATTAAAATCTATATATATAAAACAAAGTCGAGTTTGTTACAACACTTATGACTCGAGAACTGCTGGACCGATTTTTATGATCTTTGTTTTGTTGGATTATTCTTTACCCTGAATAGCAATAACTATTAAAACATCGGAACAATTCACGAAAACAAATAAAAAAAAAACTATTCCATACTAAGTGTCAAAACGTACCTAAGGACCTGAGTGAAGCGAAAGTGAGTTGCTACTTATAAATAACTAGCGACTCACCTTCGCTTCGCTCGCTTGTTTCCACATACAAACTTTCATCCCCATTTGCACCCCTTTAAGGGATGATTTCCGGGGTAAAAAGGATCCTATGTCCTTCCCAGGGTCTTAAACTGTCTTCTTACTAAATTTCATCTAAATCGGTTCAGTACATCCAGAGATTACCCTACAACTTCACAAGCTCACAAACTCACAAACTTTACCTCTTTATATTAGTATAGATAAATATTCGTTTCTTTTGTTTATATTTCTTTACGTATCGATTTAACAACGGACATTTTTGCGTAGAAACATTTCAATACAGCAATCATTACAATGTTCTAGCTCAATTCTGACTGTACGATAATAAAAAATTTAAAAGGTTTGCTAACAAGTAGCCTTCGCTTACCTTGTCTTTGACCGATTAAACTTTGACCACAGAAATTTGAAATATTAAATAATACGGCAGCAACACTATATTATTAAACCAATTTTTTAATAATTTTTGAAACATTCGCTGAATTTCTTCTTCTCAAGACTCCACCTGATAGGTATATTTAAAAAAAACATTGAGTCAATTTATGAAATTTCAAGAAAGAATTTTAAATTTGAACTGTGAATCCGTAAAAATTATTTGTTAAATCTTGGAATGTATTAGGGCAGCGGCATGCGGCAATCTTCAAAGTCATTTGATTCAATCATGGATAAAGAGAACGGACAAAGACGTTTGACCAACGACATACCCTTGGGTTCAAGGCTCTAGTTGAATATGTTCCTCCGAACTCCCACTTATTATTGGATGATATTGATATTGCTTCGCTGTGCAAAATATTTAACCGTCTCAAAATTCATATTTGAAAATGAAATTCATTTAAATGCTAACATTTCTGTGTAAATTCGAGTTTGTAATTATCAGATATAGACAGACAATTATGTCTATTTTTATAGACATACATATGTACAATGAACACAAAGAAACGTATTTACTCTATATAATTATACGCAGTTTTTATATGCCTTTTACGCATATATCTATCTCTTCCCATATTCATAAAATAAAATATGCTTAATATACATAATATATTGCTCTGAGCAAACAAAGGAAGGAAGTCAAACCTGTTATTTCATATTAGAATATTGTCTATTTCCCGAACAAAGGTTCCGCCATTTTATAATATCCGAAATAAAACAAAAAGAGCAGTAAATTTGGGGTTTAATTCGGGCGTATCGCGTACAGCGGACATTTTTCAAAAACAATCACATATAAAACAATGAGGCGTGTCGACGCGACAAATGGGCCCGTTTAAAGCTCAAGCGGCAAAAAGTGCAAAATGATTGCGGTTGATCGCGAATACAAATGTAACCTGTGAAATTTCCATTATTATTATGACTGGACGTTTTTAAATTAAATTTTGCTGATTATTACTTTTGGTATATGTGTTTTTGTAAATTTAAACACTTAAATTACTCAATAAATTCCAAAATAACAGTCAAGATGAAGGCTCATTGAATTGATGGATACGTGGCTATCGATTTAAGAAACGTCGGGAACTAAAAATCAAAGTGAATCTGCGAAACAATCCGAAAAGATGCGTTCTATTTAAAAGTAGCAGAACCCGCGGCTTCGCTCGCGCTAAATCTAACCCCCCATTTTACCTCCTTATGGGGTGACTTTCGAAAAATGCTAAAACATGTATTTATTTAACTGTATGGAAGAACATTAATACTAAGTTTCAAGTAATTCTGATCATAAATATTTTTTTGGGTTATATTATAACGTGTTTTCCCGTGGGAATGAGATAATCTCCCGCGGTAAAAAAGTTGCCTATGTCACTCTCCAGCCCTTCAAATATCTCCACACAAAAAATCACGGCAATCCGTCAATCCGTTACGACGTGAAAGAAGGACAAACAAACAACTTTCATATTTATAATAATAGTATGGATATGGATGTCAAATAATCTCAAACATGACTGAATAGCGTCAAAAATAAAAATTCTTTTTATAATATTAGTGCAAATATGGAAGTTTTGTTTTAAAATGCAGTCGACTCAAAGCCGGTGGGGGCGGACATCGGCACGATCCCATCGAAGCAAATAAAACGCTTAGATGGATGAGGGATGTGTGCTTTGTAAGTCGCTCCAAACAATTCAGTTCGTAACAAACTGCAAACAAGTACATTTAATCTATATTTTTGTATCGAACTACCTGTTGCCCCCAATCTTCTTAAATACCGTGATTCATAAGCTCAAACTTTCCACTTCTTACTCATAATATTGATTCTTAGTTGATTTAACTACACAGCATCCCGTACGTATACGTGAATCAAATAATCTAAACATAAATATGTTATTTTACGAATTCTAACTACTTTTATCGACTGAAAGTTGTGTCAAAAAGAAATAACAGTTTTCAAAATAAGTACTTAATATGATAGCACCGATTTACTAAACTTTACTTACTAATCTTACTAATATTATAAATGTGAAAGTTTATATGGATGTTTGAATGTTTGGATGTTTGTTACTCAATCACTCCAGAACAGCTGAACGGACTTGAATGTTTGGCACAGAGATAGGTTATAGTCTGGACAAGTATATGGGGTCCTTTTTATCCCGAAAAAATATAGTTCCTATGGGATAGATTAGTTTCTGTTTTTCTAGAGCCGCTAGTTAATAAAATAAATGTGTAAATGTTTACCGATTTCTTGGTTTGTGGTTCTTTCACGCAGCAAAAGATTAACGGACTGTTTTGCATATAGTCTATTTTTTCTTACGTGTCTTAAATAGTAAACAAATATGGCGTACAGGTGACCAGAGATAATTCATAGAGATGTGCATGACGAATGAATGACTGAACTTAATGGTTTTTAATTTTTATGCAGTGAACGTAAAGTATTGGGTAGAAATAATACGACAAGTTATTTTAATAATTTTATTAGTCTGATTCCGATGATAAATTACTCGACTCTTCTGATACATGTATTATAAAATTAGGGGTCGGTGTATCTGTTGCAGCATCTATTAAGCCGTCAAGCTGCAACATTTTGTCTTCTTCTTTTTTCACATGTTCAATACAATTTATCCAAGACGCCGTACCAATTTTTCTTAATACTTCTCTGACTAGCTCCTTGACTTCAGCCATTTTAAAACTTTTATTATTTTTTCCTACATGTGATTTTAATTGTGCCCATATTAATTCTATTGGATTTAATTCACAATGATACGGCGGAAGGCGCAGAACAATTATATTTTTATGAGCGGCCATGTCATCAATAACTTTTTTATTATAATTGTCTTTATTAAATTTTAATAAAAGTTGTCAAAATGTCACTTGTCTATTTTAAAATCAATGACGTGAAAGTTTTTTTAAGATTTTTTTGGCCTTAATATAAACTCATTTTTAAAACTTTAACCTAAAAAAGCAAAAAGCGGTCGGAAGTCCCTCACTCCGTTTTAATAAACTGTGCAATAAGATACGAAATAATAATAATTACAATAACAAATAAATAATAAGTATAAATTCATTAAAAGCAATTAAAAATCTTCTATATTCTACAGAAGACATTACTATTTTTAAGCCTAATAACAATTTGAACAAAATATCGTACTTTGTAATTTAAAGATATTGTTATTTTTAATAAGTTCAGTTTTCACTCTCGATAATTCATTCTAAATGTACATCTCTATAATTCAAAGACAAAGTAGCGTTTCGAAACGTCAAAATGTTGTGTTCATATTTTTTCTGTGGAAGTTGGTTCTGTCAATATTTCAATTTTAGCAAAAATAATGTGTTTAAATCAATAATTAACAGCTTTTATTAGTGTAATTCGTAGCGTGTGTGTTTCTGAAATAGTTATAAACGATAAAACCAAATCTATAATGTATGATTGTCCGAAAACAAGTGATTTTCGTTCATGGTAGTGTTTGTTTACCAATTAGGACACGTAAGAAAAAATGGACTATAGATATTGTCAGAGATTGATATATGCTACCATCACGATACGTTTGGCGCAGTTTGTAGTGACCCTACTTGCTGTGCCAACGGTCGCGGGTTCGAGTCCCGCTGGGGGCATTAGTTTATTTGATGAGCACGAATGTTTGTACTCTAGTCATGGGTGTTTATATTTATAATATGTATGTATTTAAAGTTATATATGTGTAGTGTATCAACTATCTGGTATCCATAACACAAGCCTCGTAGCTTACCATGGCATGGAACTAGATGGTGCTGTGTGTTAATGTCCCAACATATTTATATTATATTATTATATTTACCCCAGCAGAAGAATTAGTTGACATAGAATATTGTGAAAACTTGCTTAGGGATACATATTATGTTTGCGTCATAGATACGATTACTGTCCAATATAATGGAGATTATAATCCACTTCTGATAAATCCGCCATTAATTAGTGACAACAGTTAACAATAGGTCCGATTAACAATGTAATTATATTTTCAAATCGATGTACGTATATAATAATAAAGCCGTAGAATTTCATTTTGTTTATTTGAATGCGCAAATTTCTAAATCTTCCAATCTAATTTGAAAAGTTTTTTCTGCATTTAAGAGCATTTTCACTGAGAAATGCTATGTAGTGTGCGCTGAGCCTTATATGATACTTTATAAGATGTTACTTAAGATGATACTATTCAATAAACGGGCTTCTAATAGTGAAGTCGTAATCTATTATTACCTAGCTTTGAACCTAACAATACAATATTATGTTAATAAAAAAACGCGGCCGAAGACACGGGTATAAGCTAGTTGTAGAACAAACTTTTTAGAACCTTAGACTGGTTAACTTAATATTATTTTCGAAAGTATTTTCAGGACATTTGGAATTTAACTAAATCTTACCTACATATTTCTTGTTATAAATATGTCTGTTCCGACGAAAACAATTTAAATGGGACAGTTTTGTTATATCATTCTCTATATTGGAAACATAACATAGTAATTTTAATCAAATAGATATAAACTTACAGTGTAATTATTACATTTACGACAATCTTCTTTTCGACTCTTGATTTAAAGTATAAATAAATAAATATGTTGGGACATTAACATACAGCACCATCTAGCTTTATGATAAGCTACGAGGCCTGTATTATGGATACCAGATAGTTGATACACTACACGGATATTAACTTTAAATACATACATCTTATAAATATAAATATCCATGACTGGAGTAGGTATAAGCATTCGTGCTCATCACACAAACGAATGTCCCCAGCGAGATTCGACCCGTGACCGCTGTCACAGCAAGTAGTGTCACTACAAACTGAGCTAAATGTGTCGTCAAATCAAATGATTGATAAAAAAATACTTAGATTTAACTTTAGGTTTTTTACTATGTCTATCTGTTTTAAAACATTCGAAACATTAAGAATAAAAAGTCAAAATAACAAATAATATTTAATACCATAATATAATTCCTCATACATTTCCTATAGAAATTCATTCATTAAACAATATTTGTTACGGCACAGCTATTGTATTATAGCTCAGTACATGCAGATGTTATCTCTCATAAGCAAACAGTGCTATCAGGTGGAAAATTTTCTCTTTATCCGTTAATGAGAGTTATTTCCGAGATCGCGGGGGGTCCCTCGCGATCACCGAGATTGTACTCGTTACAGCTCATCCCGATAATAATGACTCGTCTGATTGAATCACTCACACTCCTTTACTTGTTATCAAGATTCGGAAACGTTTTTCTGTACCAAGTCCTTTTTAATTGAATACCAAGTAAGAATATTGGTTCTATCAATTACGCAAAATGGACGCAGCAAGGAAATTTAAATTGCCTCATTTAATAAAGGTTTGAAAATGTTCTGCATCTTATATAATAAATGTGAAAGTTTATATGTTTGGATGTTTGTTACTCAATCACGCCAGAACGGTCGAACGGATTTGAATGAAATTTGACACAGAAATAGATTATAGTCTGAAATATCCTATAGACTACATTTTATCCCGGAAAAATGTACGATTCCCATGGGATAGCCAAACTTGAGAAAAGCGAGGTTGAGCCTATTATATTTATTGTAAAGTATATCGAGTATTATATTTATTGTAAAGCAACCCTGTTAGTGTAAGTTTATTTGTAACAGGCAAGTTCTGACACTGCTGATCAAATGTTGATGAAATTTGGAAGAGAGATAGCTTCCAATTTACAGTCTGGCATTAGTTTATTGTCCCGGAAAATGTAATAAATTTCACAAGACACACGAGGGATATATTTTAGTATGCGAAGCATCCATACATCCAAGCTGTGGGTTATCTACGATGTATTATAAGATGAAATTTGTGAGTTTCGATATAGGGGATAAATTCTCATCCGATTTTCCTTTTTTTTTTTGCTTCATAAGATCAGGTGAAACATTGATATATTTGTAACTAGCGACTCACCCTGGCTTCGCCTGGGTTCATCCCTAGGATACTTCCCCAAAAAAAAAAATTGGTATTAATTTTTTTTCGTGGAATCCTATTTTTTTTTCTAAAATAAAAGTAGCCTGAGTTACTCCTTATTACATCAGCTATCTGCTAGTTAAAGTCCCGTTAAAATCGGTTCATCCATTTCAGAGATTAGCCGGAACAAACAGACAGACAGACAGACAAAAATTGTAAAAAATGTTGTTTTGATATATGTACCGTATATTATATCCATATGCATTTAGTAAAAAGCTGTTATTTTAATATTACAAACAGACACTCCAATTTTATTTATCTGTATAGATATCTAATACATAGATACATGGGATCGCAAGTAGTGATCGTGTGTATCAGTATTGAAAGTATAGCAAAATATACAACAGATGTCATCGTACACGCTGAATATTGCCAACAAAATTGTTAAAAGCAGGTCAAATTGGGTTTCACTAATAAAAAACGTAATCGAATAGATTTTACACTATGAGAGTAGGAAGCAGCTCGGAATAAATTGGTTTAGCAGATACGTTCACTGACTGCGCTGTAAGGCATAAACACAATGCTGTTTGTAACTATTTATAACAATTGGATGGTATCTAAAATATCGCAATATACGTGTATTTCGATTCACCATCCAAATATACATTACTTTCAACCACTTTGTTGTTTGTTTTTGAACATTACTAGCTTTGTTTTATTTCTATTTGCATGCTAACGAGTTTTGGATTAATGTTCAATGTGAATCGTTATCAATGAAGTAAAGTGCATGTAGGCTGCAGTGGCTCTTTACATCTCATTAGGGGTAAAAGGGAATTTTACCCATTGATTATCGGTTGACAATTATGCTTCATGATATTCAATAGGGGGTTTAAATTAATATTAACTTGCGTTTTACCCTTGTTTCGCTCGGGTGAGTCCCTGAGTACGACCGGCGTTAGCCATGTAATTTTTTTTGTGAATTTTTTCATTGTTTTAACAGTTATTCTGTTATTCGGGGTGGAGATAAATCCAACAAAGCAAAGATCGTCAAAACCGGTCCAGCCATTCTTGAGTTATAAATGGTGTAACTAACTCAACTTTCTTTTAAATATATTATACATGAAAAAAATCCAATGTGTAACAAATTAAGTTCTTCACACGGCAATGGGAAATCAAGGGGCCGTGATTTTTCGCATAGTTTTGTAGATCATAAGCTTTTATTTCAGTAAGTGAGTCTAAAAAGTCACTTAGGGGAGTCGTTGGTATTAGAATAAGCTTAGAATAAGTTAAGATTTAAAATAATACGTTTTTACGGATTTGGCTATCGATAACTCGACAGATAAGATATAAGTCCTCACAATATTTATAATCTTTGTTATATTATGAAATAATATTATTAACCTTTACGGAAAATTTTGTTTTTATTTTTATTTTGTTTTCTCAATAAATAATAAACTTAAGAAAACGTTAAAAGGTCGTTGAGCTCGAACATAAATAATTAAATATGAGTATAATTTAATATACCAAAGGCATATAAATGGACATATATTATATTGTCATTAAATTAAACATTTTTATTGAAATTTTATTTTCTTTTAAAGAAAAACAATTTCGACTCACCCTCGTTCCGCTCGGGTTCATCTCTACTTACGTTTTAACGTTTAGTATAGATTTCTCAAAGATGACATTTTTTCCCGCAGTAAAAAGTATCCTACATGTTGACCCGGATAATCAGCTATCATCATACCAAATTTCATCAAAAGCCCTCCAGTGTTTTTTCCGTGATATGGTAACAGACAGACAGACAGACAAACAGACAGACAGACAAAAACTATAAAAACTATAGACTCGACCTCTGTATGAATAACAATGTCTATTTCAATAAGATTTTTCAAAAAATATTTAATGTACAGATTCGGCTCAGTTACAATTTTATTATATGTATAGATTACGTACAAAAAGATTTATTACTAATAAATCGCAATCGACAGTATTAATTTCCTTCGAATAATTTCTACAACGAATCCGTCAGATTATAATATGTCGATACGTCGTTTGCCAATAAACGGCAGCTTATCTTATTAAAACGTCTGTAACATCGAACCAGGCTGAGTCGCTCAAACAGTAACGTTTGTCAAATTAAATTCCTCCCTACATCCGTACACAAATTTTCGATACGTTATATATATTTTCACTCATCTATCAAATTAAGCACTAAATTATATCGATATCATAAAATATTCCAAACGAGATATTATTTCTTTACTTCAACCGATTTTATATTTTCTTTTATTATAATAAAATTGATCAGATCAGCTTTTATTATATGTTGAATTGGTGTCTTTATTGCTATATACACTATATTACAGTACGGTAGGAATATTTATTACAAGCTTTTATTTAACTTGCAATGTTTATATGTATGTATGTTCCGATCAAATCTTGCAAATGAATTTTAAAGCAGTTATCCTCAATCAATTGAGCTGAAATTTTCACGTTTAGTTTAGATGACAATGCATGGTTAGGTAAGTGACGTCATTCTAAATTCAACATGGCGGACTGCCAACGATGGCGGACTGTTTTTGAAGTAAAACTTTTTTACGCACGCTTGACTTGGGGGGTAAGCCGGTGAATGCGTTACGAAAATATGTACGTACGTTTGTTGCCATGGTAACCGTTGTTATTTTCTGACAAATGATATACAATATTATATTATTTCCTTAAATGATATTCTATAAATACTCGTATATGATTGTTATATGCCTAATATGTGTTAGTTTTAGTATCTCACCTATCCTAATTATTTGAAACATAAATTGAATTTCATAAGAGTACTGATAACCTACAGAAGTTTTACTTGTACTTATACTGTACACTCTCTAATTAACTACTCTTTAATTTTTCTCATGAACCTTCATGATATAGATATCAAATGAAAACTTGCTGAGAAAAATACGCATAAGTATGAATTCAATCTATTTATTACATTACACAATTTATAAGATATAAAAGCTTATTTTTGAAAATGTTTTTTTTTTTTAATATTAATTTATATAATTATTACAGTTCAGAGGTAACCCATTAGGCGCAATTTCCAATATAAGCATATATTGGAAAGAGAGTAAATTGCTTTCATAGTCTACATCCTGTATCTAGAATTTTTAAAGTCCGAATTTCATTTTAAACACACAAAATATTTGCTAAAACGATAAAGGAAACCTTAAGAAAACATCGTCTAAGAAAGCCTAAGTTGTTTTTGAATGACGTTTAAAGTCTGCTACCCTACTTTTGGCCAGCGTAGGTGTCGCCAATAGAGTTATTATTGTAATAGTTTTTTTTACCAAAAACGACAAAAGAGGTTAAATTATTATTACATCTTTATATATTTATCTAATTGAGTCGAATTGAGTCAATTCGAATTGAGTGAAGTCTAATTGAGTTGAAAATTCTATTTGAGTCGAAAAACATTGAATACTTTTTGTAAAAAAAATATATTGAAATAGTCATTATTATCGATACAGAGGCCATACCTATAGTTTTTAGAATTTTTGTCTTTCTGTCTGTCTGTCTGTCTGGGAACGCATCATGATAAAACCACTGGACAGAATTTGATAAATTTGGTATTATGATAGCTGGTTATCCAAATCAACATATAGGATACATTTTTACTCCGAAAAGTCTATAGGTACTAACTGTTAATAAATGTTATCACTACCTATACTATACCTATAAGTTCATGAATAATAAGTAGCAAGCCATCGTTTTAACAATGCTAGCTTGTAAAAAAAGAAAAAAGTAAGGAAAGAAACAATGAACAGTAGTAAAGATAACGCTATTAATACCTACGAGTGAGGCGCCGCCCTGCGACAGTCGCGGTGAGAGAATTGTATATTACAATCCACATACAAAGCCCTGCTTTTAAAATGTCTCTTTTAATTTGGTACCGGTATCTTTGGGCGGGCGGTTTTTGTTTGCGTTCACCGACTTCATTAGGAGAAATGAAATTTCGCTTCTCGCCCATAGCCGTGATGCCGTTACGTGCGTACAGTGGGCGGAGTGCGAATTACGTATCCATGCTAATTTGACATCATTGTTTCGTGAAACAAACAAGAAGGGTCTGTTGTTATTTTGGATTCCTGAAATTTAATTTTGAAATTGCTAAAGGATAAATTACTAGTTAAGACGTGCTGTTGAAAATTTGATACTCTTTTAAAGTAAGTGAAGAAAAACATTTCTACAAGATTATATTTTGGTTACACTTAGAATACAGACGACGAGTGATAAGACTGAGACTGTATTGTATACGGCAATGTATTTTACCCAAATAAATCCACAATATATTTATTTATTTACTACAATAAAAAAATATACATATAAAATCAGATATCAAGTTTCAAACAAAACACAGGATAACTTATCTCTTCAAGAGACCTATTCCAGCTTCCATCGAGAAATAAGATATTATAAAGTGCGGTACAATTAAATATGATACTGTTACATTACAAAGAACTTATGAATAAAATTTATGTATACAAATGCAATATATATACATTTATAATAATAAATAAGAAGTTACGTTTAGATATTTTGATGTACACTCCGTCCTTGACTCATCCCACTGAAGACATAAAAGCAGCATCAGGTAAAGGCGTGATACTATATAAATAAAGTAATAGATTGGTCTCATGAATTGGGATAATCAACCTATCATTTTGTTCATTCCTTCCTCTCATTATAGAATGCCGGGATCATTCCATAGTTCACCACGTTGGCCAAGTGGGGATTGACTGGTTAGATGGATAGTATTTCGAGCGAGCACGCTACCTCCCTACTGGTAGGCCTGGTAGGCCTACCGCTGCCTTTAAGCATCCTTTTTTACGTCGTAAAGAATTATTTCGTTTTTTATTATAATTTTGAAGAGATGAAATATCAACAATTAACCAGTTTCACCAACCCGACACATCACCGCGCACCCCCACCCGGGGGTTCCCGCAACTATTACCTGCAGTGAACTGCTTTAAATCTCCAACTCACTTATCTACTCTAATAATTAGAAATCCTTTTGTTAGAAACAAGAAATAATCAGTCCTCGCCGAGGCTTTGTCCGTACCCTTTGTACAGACGTAATGGCCCCCCTTTTGTGCAAATAATCATATTCTCCTAAACGCCCTCAAACGTTTGCTACGTTATTCAACGCTTTTAGAAGCTCCTGTGTTTATGTTGTCGTTCACTTTTATTGTAAGGTGTGGTGATGGCCTAATACTCTATGTGGAGCTCGAGCAAGGCTAGAGACAGTGTACAGAAATACTCATACATTCCAACCGTTATATTGATGGGTTTTAAAATAATTATTTCCCTGTAATATACATTTTAACGTTATTTTAATTTTTATTATAGCTTTTCCAATGCAAAATATTCTTAACTTTGATCATAAGATAAATTTGTGATTTCCAATTTCCTCTAACTATAATCGAATTTGAGACAGCCAGCATAATACAAACACCCTGTACCACAATCAAACTGATTTCCATAACGTCTTCTACATATATATACTTCAAAAATGTAGTCCCTAATACACTGTTAGAAAGTTCAGTCTCTATTCAACGTTTTGGCGCAATTGTAGTTGTAAACCAGTTTTAACTTCTCCGCATTGCCTAGTCTACACCTAAGGATTTATGTTTATGAAGCGCCCCACTAGCCACCTGTATTTGCTTGAGTAAGTTGCAAGAGAGATTCATTGCGGCAATTTACTTCGTTAATTTATTAGTATAATAAAAGCTACAGTAAAATACACCTGCCGGTATAAAAATGTAAATAAATAATAAATAGCCTCGCGGTTTTTCGACGAAACGTTTTCGAGGTGATGGAGAAAGTGACTCCATGTTCCATTCTTCATTTTCGTCATCAATGTATCATAAGCTCCCAATGTTGTTATCTATACACATAATAAAATTCTGAGTCGAACCTGTACAATAAATATTTTTTGAAAAATCTTATTGAAATAGATTTTACTATCGATACAGAGGCCAAATGTATAGTTTTTAGAATTTTTGTCTGTCTGTATGTTACCGCATCACGGAAAAACTACTGAATAAATTTTGATGAAATTTGGTATGATAATAGCTGGTTAACTGGATCAACATATAGGATAGTTTTTACTGCGGGAAAATATCTCATCTCTGAGCTAAACGTTAAAACGTAACTAGGAACGAAACCGAGCGGAGCGAGGGTGAGTTGCTAGTTATATATAAATATTAAATATGTTACTGATATAAACGTACTATATCGCGTAATGGGCTCAAATCTGCTATCAGAAGATCTCAAAAGTCTCATTTATACCATACTCCATCATTTACAGTCAACATCATCAAAATTTGTATGACAGACGTGGCCATGGGATGTAATTAGAGCTAGTTTTTACTAAACAATTTCAATGATAACATAAATGACGTCCTTAATTCTTAATAATATTATAAATACGGTTTATTTGTTTGTCTGACCAACAGCAAAGGAGCAATGAAACGGATTGGTATTTTGATAGTATAGATAGATTGCATGTCAAGTGCTATCTACTGGCATTTCAAGGAAACACTGGCGATTATTAATCCTATTTTGATCAACTTTAAAAAATAGAAGTACAAAATAGATTTACTTTATTCTTTCTTAAAGAAATAGCGTAAGGATAGTCCCATGCAGTTTTCAGGAAGAATGAATCCTAATATTGTTTTAATGTCGCTTTATTGTAACATGTTCTCTTCCGCAGGATCGGCCGCTCGCACACAACGCGACCGCGCGCGTGTTCCACAGCAACCAGAGCCTCGTATTGCAGAAAGTCACACGCCACAGTAGCGGTCGCTACGCGTGCTCGGCGCTCAACGCCGAGGGGGAGACCGTCTCCAATGAACTGCACTTTCGAGTTAAATGTAAGTTGTATGTTTATATTGACCGATCTCGTCCATGGCGGCCAATCTTATTGAGACAAGTTAATTGTGCAGGAGATATTATAGTGCACAAGTATGCACGCAGACACAAATGCACTCTCTATACCTGTCACTCTTATACTTCGATGGAACGTGTCGACACGACCGGTGATAGATCAGGCAAAGGACCGACGCTTTACGTACTCAGTGACCGCCAACTTCTCAACTCTGGGTTGTTATTGAGAATTTCTTGACAGAAATACTCAATAACTGAACTTAGCACAACCTGGAACTCGAACCCAGAACCTACAGATCTGCAGACGTACAAAGCTAGCCACTCTAGACCACCGAGGCAGTGGCATATTAATATACTAAACTAAAGACCTACGAGTAAAACTACCATCCGACCTTATAACCAATCTAGGTGTAAAGTGGCACACGTACACACACATTATATCTAAATAATCATAAAGAAACTTGAGAACACGTTTGGCTCAGTTTGTAGTAACCCTACTTTCTGTGCCAGCGGTCACGGTTTCGATTCCCGCTAGGGGCATTCATTTATGTGATCATCACTGTACTCTAGTCATGGTTGTTTATATTTATAATATGTATGTATTTAAAGTTATATATGTGTAGTGTATCAACTATCTAGTATCCACAACACATACCTCGTATCTTACCATGGAACTAGATGGTGCTGTGCATTATTATTCCAAGATATTTATTTAAACAAATTTAGAATTTAAATAATTTTAAAAGATTTATAGGATTTATTTTATATCCATTGAATTCCGTTAAATTCATCAAACATTTGTAAATCGTATATATGCGAAAAATCAAAAAAGCTCGCTAGTTTGTACTTGCTTCACGTAATATTAGTAAAAAATATTTGCTAAACTTTGTATTATTTTAATTTGAACCAACACAGAAAAAAGCTTTTACATAGAGTTATTGATGTTGAAAAATTAAATCTGAAAATCAATTATTCAGTAGCAAAATTATATTTATAGTAGGTATAAAGTTGAGAAAGTCCTAATAAGTTAAAAAGCCTCCTGTCGCAAGTTATTTTTAAGTTAAAATGGAAGTTATCGATCTTGTGCTTTAAATGTAATATTGTAACGTAATAAATCATTTTTTTGTTCAGTTCTTGACATTATAATCAATATTAACATAAATACTTGTTAAATATCATAATTAACTTATGCCTTTCAAACTAGTTGTTAAAAAACACCTAAAATATATTTCTCATTTATAGCTTAACATATTTGCATCTAAATTTAAATTATTTTTCTCGACTTGAGGAAATTTTCACTTAAGCCACTCCAGGGCAGCTTATATCAGCCCGCCTTTTATCTCACTTGTACATAATTTATATTATAATATCCACGAAAGTATATGCTAAGAAATATTTTCAAAATCCTCTTCCTCTTTTCTATGTTATAGATAAACAAAGCAGTTTGTGAGACCCGCTAATGTATTTCCATCCAAATTTTCCGCTCAGACCGCGTCGTGGCCGCACAGAGCGCTACATCACAAGTATAATGATTTACAACTCCGCTCGGAAATTCAAAATAACGGCCCGCGGCGCTCGGACGTCGTCCTTATTTGCTCGATGCACTCATATCCTGTATAGTAACATTTTCTTCGCTCAATTTATTATTATATTTAAAGCAGTGACCCGAACTCGCTTTATTCCGACGCAGCTCTCAATGACTGTTTTAAATACGAATTTTCAATGGAAACCACCTGTATCAAGATAAAAATTATGAATACTTTCTTAGATTTACGCGAATATTTGATAAAACTATCTTTTCGGATTTTTTCGCGGATTTATTTTGATTTTTTGGTTTCCGACGTTTCGAATACTTTACAGCAATCATCGTCACGGGAGAGACTAAGGTTTTAGACGTCTCAAAGGTCAAACCCACAAAATAATAAAAGCTTTAAAAAAATACGAAAATACCACCAAAGTACCTTACAATATTTATTAAAAAAATTAAAACAAATCCGTGAAAAAATCCGAAAAGATAGTTTTATTTAAAATAAAAATCATTGTGACCTTTCTTTTTGGAAGTCGGTTTAATATCACATCGATCGGTATCGTCATTGAAGTATGAAAATAGGACAAACTAACAAATAAACTTTTTCTCTTTTATATATAATATGAGTAAAAACGGTCTTTCCTCTCACAAAACAGCTCAAGGTTATTGAGAAAATTTGGTAAGTACGGAGCAAGGTCAGCGCCCTAACCTCGGGAACAATCAGGCTGAGGTGGACAATGGCGCGGATAAATTAATGGTAGCCGTCGTCATCGCTCGCACAAATTAAGAAGTCATAATACAAAAAGTTATACAAAATTAAGGGTGTTTTTGTTCTCTTATCTGAAAAATAAGTTCATTTTATTTGCGTTGGACAAAAATCTAGACGATAATATCTCCACTTTACGTTTGAATAGAAAATAATTTATTCCTTATCTGCCTTTATTTGGACCTTTAGTTATAGTAGCGTAGCGTGTTTAATTAATTTGTTAATTCTTTGGTATTATTTGGGATTCGAAGCCGTATTCTCCGTCGTAGTAAGCAAAGCTTTACTTCACGCAAGTCATTTACTTCAACAATAGCGCCTATGGTTGTTAAATCCGTTTTAACAAAGAACAGGTGTATTACTGGTTAATGTAATTTTGAGGATTTGCCCGTAATCTTAAACAATAGGCAATTATGACGCTAGATTGAAATAATTAAGCGAGGTATGAAATATAAAAGGCATAAATTGGGCTTTTTTCTATGACGTGGTGGGGTAAGACGCAGGTGAACACCTCCGCCCTCTCCTCATTCATCGAGCATTCACAGTACATGTTTTATAGGATAATTTAGATTATTATAACAGTACTCTTTGCTTTAACATAAAAGTAAAATTATTTTCCCTAATATTTTATGTAAGTTCGAGGCCTTTATATTTATTAGAAATTTCCACAAAAATAAAAAATATATTATTGTAAGCTTCTCGCAAACATATAGGGGGTTTATTATATATGATATATAAATAAGGAATATATAACTAATCCATGTAACTAAGAAAAAGTGTGGGATTATAAGGAAAAGCTTTTTTCAGAGATAATCTCCCAAGGTATAAGATTATTTTGTATATAAATATTATACATTACACGCCCTATAACTAGTGTCAGATACTGTTCAGCGTTCGCAGTCCGCATTCAGTAAAATCAAACTGAAGGTGCGTGTAGCCGACGCTGTCGGTCCCTGCATTGCGGCCGCTTCATTATTAATGCGTACGACATAATTGCTCCTTGCCCCAATTCTAACTCGTAACTCCCGACACACCGCTGCTCTGACAAGGTCACAGGGACTATAACTAAGTTCTACATTTTAAAGGGAATTTATAGAGATTAAATATTTTATACCTTTTACTAGCTTTTCGTTTTAAAAAATAAAATAAACGGCAAAAAATATAAGCTTGCGTTCAAATAAAACTTTATAAGTTTTTCTTTCATAATATTTTTTTTATTAACTCAGTTGTTGAATAATAATCATTTCTGTGAAAACTAAGTATACAATCTCAATGTCAATCTTTTCTCTGATTCGTCCATTGAGCGAGTACACGACTGACCTTGGTTCTCGTCAAACAATTCATCTCGCCCAACTTTCGCAGAATTCGGCATTAGAGCAGATTGCAATCACAAAAGAAAATGTACGAATCAATGTGAAGTAATTTAGGGTAAACGAATTGTTACGCCCGCGCCAGTGTAGTGTAGAAGTAAGCCGTATTACTTTTAAGTAATTTCACAAACTACTCCGAGTTCTATTATTATGTTTGATATATATTAAATTTCATGTTTGTATTAATTTAACTTTCATACGAAACAATCAACTATAACAAACACTTTTGGTTTGTTCAAGCTTATAAATTCATTTTCCGTTCACAATTAATAAAAGATAGAAAATCTCTACTAAGTACATGTTATTTTTTGTTATAGCCTTGTGTATGTTGGGCGTTGAGACATTAACACACAGCACCACCTAGTTCCAAGATAAGCTACGAGGCTTGTGTTTTGGATACCAGATAGTTGATACACTACACATATATAACTTTAAATACATACATATTATAAATATAAACGCCCTTAATTGGAGTACAAACATTCGTGTTCATCATACAAATGAATACCTTCAGCGGGACTCGAATCCACTACCACTGGCACAGGAAGTAGGATCACTACAAACTGAGTCAAACGTGTCTTCAATATTAATATTTCATAAATTAAAACATTTCAGAAGTTTTTAAGTAACTTTTATTTCAATGAAACTTTACACGCAGTAAATGCTGACGACGTCTTTAATAGAAGCATGTACTTATAATAAAATATAGACCATTCTCGCCCAGTAACATCTAATATAATTTGCTACATCTTAGTCGATTTTCAACAGCCAGTTCTCATACTATTAACTAGTATTTTCATTCTCATGAGTATTGCTTATATAAAACCAGTGATTTTTCCTACTAAGCCACATTCCACTTTTAAAGGAGACCACTTCCAATTTCTTATTTTGTACTCGTGTTACTTATTAATAGATAAACATTTTAACTAAAAGATATTTTAAAGAAATTGAAACATGAAAAATTCATACCATACTATTTAGATGTTGACAAGTTTGATGATGAGTCAGCCAGTTTCCTGTATATTTTCGTTCAATTTTTTTCATGGAGAAAAATAAAGTTTCGTACTCAATCACAAACGCAAGGTCGCGTGTGTCCCCGCTTAATGCACTTCGATACCTCGCATGTCGTACCCATTTAACACACAGCTTTTGCACACTCAGCGAAAAAAAATCACGCAAAAAAAGTCTTTAGCCCATACTAGAAACCGCTGAGAACTGCTTGCAAGGTTATTACAGTAATATTCGTGACCATTGGGCTGAGTTCGGCTCCAATTTACTTGATAGTTTCGCTATCGGCTCACCTCAATCGTAAGACTCCATTTCAATCTGCGGAAGCGGCGACTATTACAGAGATAGTTAAATTGAGATCCGAATACGATAATGCTCCTCATTCCCTCTCCCTCGAAGTCAAATGACAATTGACACGTAACCAGATATTTGGAATAATTTTTGTGAACTCAGTTTTGGTATACCTACCTGGTTTCCCAGTTTCCCCAATTTTACCGTCAAGATTGAAAAAAGATTAGAAATATTCTATGCCAGCTTTTTTCTAAAAAAGTTTTACTTTAAACGACAAGTACCTAAATAACCTGTGAATAATACGGTAAATAACGTGAACTATATTCCTATAGGTAAGAGTTCATTTAATAAATAATTAATATTAGAAGCAAAGGTAAGCACTGTTGGTAACACGGCAAACTCTGGCAGGGGTAGGTATACTAATCCAATTAATATATTAATGTTGAAAGTTGGTGAAAAAGTTTGTATTTGTTTTGTTTGTCACTCAATTACGGGTAAACCACTAAACTTAATTGGGTCAACTTTACGCACAGATACACTATATATAGCAAATGTGTCTAAGATAAGTATTTTCATCCCATTTAGGATATATATAGTCTATAATATAGTCTGTATACACATGTTTGTTATAAGACAGATTTGTATGAAATTTAGGACACATATTGGCTATAATCTGGAATAGTACCCTAGTTAAATAAATAAATAAATAAATGTCTTGGGACATTAACACACAGCACCATCTAGTTCCATGGTAAGCTACGAGGGCTGTGTTATGGATACTAAATAGTTGATACACTACATGTATATAACTTTAAATACATACATGTTATAAATATAAACACCCATGACTAGTATACAAACATTCGTGCTCATCACACAAATGAATGCCCCCGGCGGGACTCGAACCCGTGACCGCTGGCACCTAGGGTCACTACAATCTGAGCCAAACGTGTCGTTGTTACAGACGCGCCGTCATGCCGGAGTGGTGGAGTGTCGGTTGTGGGCGCGGCGCGCGGCGAGTCCGTAGTGATCGTGTGCGAGGTGGACGCCGACCCGCCCGCCGCTGTCTTCAAGTGGAAGTTCAACAATTCCGGAGAAACGCTAGACGTCGCTGCGGACAGATACACGTCCAACGGCAGCGCTTCTAGCCTTAAGTATGTTTTAATAAAACACGTATGTTTAAGTATGAATTATTATTATTATTTTTAAACTATTAAGGAAGTTATTTTAATATGTATTCTAAACGTTCCGTTCTTATTAGACCATTCTTTAGGACCTTAAAGCTTCATTAAAATCTCTATAACCTATTCATAATTGGCGAAGATTGCATAATTGAACAAAACTGAGAACAGACTAGTTGAATTGAGAAATAAGATGGCAGTTTATGAAATTAGTTATACTTACTTTTTAATTTAAATTGTGCGATGACTGCATGATTTCGTAGGAGTTATCATTATACCTGGTGTAATGGTGGTGTTGTTTTCTTTATTTAGGTGTATTTTAGACATTTTCATTAGATTCATTAAACGAATAATGAAAATTCTACATAATTGGCGAAGGTATCGCGTAACATACACGGAAAAATAAACTCGTACTGAGCATTGAGCACCTTAGTATATTTTGAAAACCAGTCAAAACGTAATGCCTTTTACAATTATTTTAGTATGGAATACCGAATAAATATTTTAATGCAATTTTTTTTTAATAACAACTTACCTAATAAAGAGTATTATTTGCGTTCGTTACAAGAGAACTTAGACTTTTACTTTTGTAAGAAGGGAAATAGAACAAATCCAGTTTTGATTCATTTTTTTGTTTCTCTGTCTGTTTGTCTGTTTGTACGGACTAATCTCCGAAACTGTTCGATCAATTCAAATGAAATTTTGCATGGTGGTACCTTATATCCCCGTTAGTTATCGTGGGATAGTTAAAAAACTATAGTAACTTATAATACTCTGTACACAAAAACTGCTGATTGGATTTTAATGAAACTTTACAATAATATACTTCATACATTAGAATAACAAATAGGTTAATTTTTATCCCGGAAAAATGTACGGTTCCCGTGGGATAGATCTGTTTTTGTTTGTCCAGAGGCGAACCCGAGCGAAGCGAGGGTAAGCCGTTAGTTAAATATAAATAATAAAAGTCAATAAATTTTGGATTTATGCAGTCCTTCTCTATATGAACTTTAACTGTGCCGTATGCCTTACTCTTTCGTACATGCAATATGTTTAAAAAGGGGTCAAAGTTTGTGTTTCACGTATACAGTAATAAACAGATATTTAACATTTTGAGTAAAACAATCTTTTCGGATCATTTTGCGGATTTATTTTGATTTTTGGTATCGAATGCTTTACACATGAGACATATGAACGTATAATGTATCCCAAATATTTTACTATCAACACAAATATTTTATTAGTGAAGTCCTTGTTAAATAATAATCTTACTGAAGATTACGTTAACACTATCGTTCTCAAAGTTTATTATTCATGTTATTCTATTTAAACTCTCTCATAAATATTTTATTCGGGCTTAAGTACGCTTAAAGCTAACTTTTTAAATTATTCTAGTTAGAGCACGCGGTTCCGCTCGCGTACACCTAATAATGTGTAGCATTATATGTATATAACATACGTATTTATAATTAAAACAAACCAAATTTCATAAACAAGTGTTCAATAAAACTACAGTTTCTGAAAAGAAAAATTGTTCTTAGACATCGAAGAAAAGTGTGTTAGAATCGGCTTCCACGAAAAGCCCGTTCATGTAAATCCTTTGCAAGTGAACAAGTTTGTCGAAATGAAAAGTTTAATCAGCGTGAATGTTTGTTATTCACTGATTCAGAATTGAATTTCAAGCTTGTCAATTACACAATCAGAAAGGAAAAACGTCCTGCGATGCAAAAATGAAGCTAATTTTCGTCAAAAATTCGAATCCAATTGGTTTTTATTGTGCCCATTTTTAACTGTATATTATGCTTTAAAAATTGAGAAAATTGCTTCGTAAATCAAGTTTATAGCGCAGCTTTCATTTGAAAAGGTGATTAAACCGCTTTTTCTGTAAGAGGCTCGAAAATATCAAGGAACAAGTAACGGTCCATTAGCGTCCCATCGATGGCCAGTTCTAAATCTAGATTGCTTTTACTCTTGACTGAAATATTGAGTACATTTTAGGCATATAATCTCGTAGATACACAATCTGGTTAAAAAAAAATTTTTTTTCGAAGACTTAAATTCCTAGCAATTCTTACAATTTAAATCCAAACGTTATTAAGTAAAAGTGCTTAATTAACATACGTATATACGTCATTTATGCGCTAAAAACCTAATTAACCCAAAAATTCACATAAGAACCTTCAAGCCAACGTAGAATTACATAACAATGATGACAATCCAAAAAGCAATATAGAGAATTTAGCGATTCTAGCGCTCAGGCTCTATTCTCTCTGACCCCTTTTTTAATGCTGGACAATGCATTTACACCTATTACCTGTATACATTCAGGTCATTGAGTCATGTGGGACTCACCGGCTGGAAAGCCAGTACTACCCACTAAAACCCAAGAAAACCTCCCCTGCCTTAATGGGGCGTCGCAGGATCGCTTTCGTACTCAACCACGATGCCCCAACGGCAGGTCTGCCGAAGCAGACCACAAAATCCATGGGATTGCTCCTCAGTACAATCCACTCTGCTATCCGAGAAGTACCAGGAGCAGCCCGCATGGTACAACACCGGACACCCACCCAAGTGGGCCACCTCCATGTGCTTTTCTTGGCTTTGCGCCTGGCTGAACTGCCGGACGCTACGCTGCCGATGCTACGCTACACTGCCAGCTAAACTGCCGGGAGACTCATTAACCCCTAGGGCTCACAGTATAAGCATTAAACGTGAATTTGAATATATGTAATGTATTTATCGATGTTATCTATAACTAGTAGTTTTGACTCCGTGTTCAGATACACCCCGGTGGCGGATCTCGACTACGGCACGCTGTCCTGCGCGGCCGCTAATGACGTCGGCGCTCAACTCGCTCCCTGCGTCTTCCAGATGGTGGCCGCCGGTAAGAGATTTTAAATACTTACTTCATTTACTTCATAAGATAAGATATAATCATAAAAATAACTTGCTATATTTATTACAATTTGTGTTGTCATTTGTTCTACGAGTATATTAGTATATAGTTCTTATTTTTTATTACCATTCCTACTAATTTTTTTGTATATAATGTCTATACTAATATTGTGAATCTGAAGTGTTTGTTTGTTTGGTTGGTTGAACGCGCTAATCTCGCTATAGAAAATAAATGAAAAAAAGGATTTTTGTAGAAAAGACGGACTAATTACTAATTAAGCTATCTCTTCTAGGTAAGCTTAGGATAGACTGTTATAAAATTAGGTTCATTCCATCATGTGTACCTGAATAGAAAATTAAAAAAAAATAAGTACGAAGCAAAATATATTTGTATTCATTGGTATATTATAAACTAAGTTTTTGCTGAATATTATCTATACTTAATATTATAAAGCTGAAGAGTTCGTTTGTTTGTTTGGTTGAACACGCTAATCTCAGGAACTACTAATCCGATTTGAAGAATTCTTTTTGCATTATATAGCCTTTTGACTGAGAAAAGCTATATATCATCCCGGAAAAATGCACGGTTCCCGTGGGATAGATTTGTTCTTGTCTAGGGACGAACCTGAAGCGAAGCGAGGGTGAATTGCTAGTTTTACAATAAAAGCGTATTCATATATTCTATCATTCTCATTAAAAAGTTTACAATTCATAATTTGTCACAAAACATTTTGTGAAAATTCATAACTCTAACTGACCCCAGGTCTAATATTAGCGGTACCATAATTAATACGAGCTTTTTTGTTTTGTACAAATAACCATGATATTATAGACTAATGGAAGGGACTTGATTCAAATCATAATTATATTTGTATGTGTAGATGAAAAAGGACTTATCTGGCGATAAGGCCTCTTGTATTTTCTATTTGGGCCTTTGTTTTATTTACATTAACATGTATTGCATATATAAATAAATAAAAACCGGACAAGTGCGAGTCGGACTCACCCACCGAAGGTTCCGAACAAATTTGTAGGAAATCTGTTTAACTTTAACTTTCACCTTTTTTATTTTTTGGTATTTGTCCTTTATTTGTGCTGTAAGACCTTGCTTTTTGCCAAATTTGGTGATTCTAGGTCAACGGGAACTACCATGTACAGTACTTAGGATGCACAGCATTTAGGAAGGATATTTATAAATTAATTTCTCAAAGAGTTTGGCCGATATTACTATCTTATAACAATTTATATATATATTTATAGTATCCTGGTATATAATAAATATATATTTTAATTTACTTATTAAATACTAGCGATTCACCTTCACTCCGCTTGGGTTCGGTCCTTGTTACGTTTTAACGTAAAAAGTCCTCTATGTTGACTCCGATAACAAGCTATTATCATACCAAATTTTATTAAAATCGGTCCAGTGGTTTCCTAGCGATGCGTTCCCAGACAGACAGATAGACAGACAGAAAATTCTAAAAACAATAGATTCGGCCTCTGTATCGACAATAATGACTATTTCAATAAGATTTTCCAAAAAAATATTTAATGTACAGATTCGACTTTGAATTTTATTATATGTATTGATTATGATAAGTATTTGCATATAACAGGTAAGCCGCACGCGCCACGCAACTGTTCGCTTTGGAACCAGACGGCGGACTCGGTGGAGGTGTCGTGTGTCGCGGGCTTCGACGGCGGACTGCCGCAGAAGTTTCTACTCGAACTATACTCCGGGGATGAGGATAAACCAAGGTAAGGATATAACACGAGCTATCCTTATATATATATTCAGCCATATTTAACGTCCCACTGCTGGGCCTGACCTTCTTTTCAATGCCAGGGAGATTTGGTCTTAGGTCTTAAAGTGCGGATTGGCAAATTTCACATATCTTTTGAAAACTTGGGTTCTCTAAGACTGCAGATATTATCACGATGTTTTCTTTATCGTAAAATAAGCAGTAATCATATTGATTTACAAATCTATACTAATATCATAAAGCTGAAGAGTTTGTTTGTTTGTTTGGTTGAACTCGCTTATCTCAGGAACTACTAATCCGATTTGAAAAATTCTTTTTGCATTTAATAGCCCGCTAACTGAGGAAGGCTATAGGCTATATATCATCCTGAAAAAATATACGGTTCCCGTGGGTTACATTTGTTTTTGTCTAGGGCCGAACCCGAAGCGAAGCGAAGGTGAGTCGCTAGAGACAATATACATATGACCTTGTTCTATATTTATACTCGTAACATGAGTGTATGGATTTGTATAATATGTAGGCACAAAATGTTTTCCCACTTATGTCATGGATAAATATTACTATTCGTTCACAAAGTCCCCATAATTTGAAAACACCTAAACGACAGCTTTAAATTGACTTTTTTGTATTTTTAAATCATCTGTTTTTCTTTCGCGCGGCGCGGCGATGCCGGTGCGCCGAGCCGGCTAACATCTTAACAAATTGCTGTTTTTAAGGGATACTATATTTATACGATTTCGTATTTACCCGACTGCGGTGGAAGCGTAAAGGAGGGTTATATGTTTAATCTGTATATATGAATATATATATATATATATATATATATATATATATATATATATATATATATATATATGTTCTACCCTATGTTCCCTCGTAATTACTAAACAGTTTAACCGATTTTGAGTTTTTTATACGTCATTCGATACGTCTTGATAACTTGAGTGTCATAGGGTATATAGATATAGTGAAAATCAACATGGCGAGTTCTAGGCGCAGTGTATGTATGTCTCCGACTTCATAATACTATGTTCCTTCGTCAACTTATTGTCTTCTTTTTAGTTCACTTTTTACGCAGTCGGGTCTTTTTTTGTAATTATCCTACTTATTGATCAAAACAACAATTTGTGTAGTATATTTTCACAGAATATTTCCTAAAGTAATCAGATATAAGTAATTTACTTAGCAATACATTTTTAGGTATAATTATAATAAATGAATGTTTAAGTCTAATTGTAGGAAGACTCATTCCGTACAAAAGAGCCACATAAAATAAAATAAAATAAAAACCTGTAAAAATATTTTTTCTAATTCGAATATATTTTCATAAACTCGAGCAAAATGTACCGCGGAAAGAGGGTTTTAATTACACGCTCTCATCCAAACCGAGCTAATTGAGAGCATCGTTATACGACGAACGCTTAGCGCAGTGGCACAGTGGCATCGTATCTGCTCGCAAATGAAGAGAAATGTCACAGGTTCAATGATTCATTCATATATATTTCCACCAGACTTTGTCCGCGAAATATTGTGAATTCGATTTTGGTAATTTTTTTTTGGGATTAGTATTTAAGAGCCGATAAGTATCATCGGTAATAAATTTTTTTTGTGAAAATTTATACGTCAATTTATGCATTTTTATATAAAACTAGCGACTTACCCTCGCTCCGCTCGTATCGTCCCTAGGCGATTCTTTAAATTGACATAACTTTTTTATTTATGAACCGGTTGAAATAAAACAAATACTAAATGTTATGTGAAGCTTACTGCAATGTACTAGTGAAAGCCGCACACAAAGCAGTTAAGCCGTTTTTGAGATTAGCGCGCACAAACGCACAGACAAACTAAAATTCTAAAAATCATTGTTTTGGGTTCTATTGCATCAATAAAGACCTAAAAATTCCATATACAGACAGCGATCAGGTACACTAATATTATATGTATAGATTAATTATATATGAAACTAATAAATATTTTTTATGAGAAATGAACTCTTAAATGATATTTTACAATTAACGCGAAATGCACGAGCTCGTTACACTCGGAAGTGCCCTCATTACGCATTAACAGCAGCGAAATACCGCGATCCGGACACGACACGGGCACGATGCGACAGGAACGCACTATAGCCAGCAGCAGCACACTGCTTTAAAATATTATACGTATGTTTCATCTATTTACAAGGTACGACAGCTACACGACTGCAACTATTTACACCATACGCAGTACATCTAATATATTTAAACGAGCAATTCTTGTATATTTATATCTTTATTTATTTATTTATACCAGCGATCTCGGAAACGGCTCTAACGATTTCGCTGAAATTTGGTATCTGGGGGATTTCGGGGGCGAAAATTCGATCGAGTTTAATCTCATGTCTGGGGAAACGCGTGTTTTCGAGTTTTCATGCGGTTTTCTTTTGCATTATTCTACGCAGAATGTGCTCGATAATTTCTTACACTCACATGAAAGCACCGTGGTCAAGCGACCAAGGTGTAAGATTAACAATCAATAGGTGCGTCCGAGTTCGAATCTCGATCGGATACAAAGTTTTACTTTTTTTTTGTATTTATTCAAGTTTTAATTTTTTTATCTAAAAAATACGATATAACAAAAAAGAACCCCGAGCAAAGCTCGGTCACCAGGTACTTGCTTTAAAATGCTGAAACTGTCACTTATATATTTACATGATACGATAGCTACACGACTACCATTTACACGATACGATAACAATACACTGCTGCTTTATCTATACATATTATAAAATTCTAACTAAGCCGAATCTGTACATTAAATATTTTTTTGAAAATCTTATTGAAATAGACATTATTATCGATACAGAGGCCGAAACTATAGTTTTTAGAATTTTTGTCTGTCTGTCTGTCTGTCTGTCTGTCTGTCTGTCTGTCTGTCTGTCTGTTACCGCATCACGGAAAAACCACTGGAGGGATTTTGATGAAATTTGGTATTATGATAGCTGGTTATCCGGGTCAACATATAGAGTACTTTTTATTGCGGGAAAATATCTCATCTCTGAGAAAAAAAAAATACAAAAACTGCTTAGAATAAAACCACGCTGAAAATATGAACATTTTAGCAAAGCAACTTACAAAATAGGTCAAAAATAATTATAAATGGCTTCTCTCGAAAAAAAAACATATCAATAGCGATATTTTATACATAAAAATAACTCTACAAATATTTACTTAGGTGTACTTTAGAAAACCATTACTAGATGTCGCCATGAGTTTTTAAAATACGTAATTTTCATTCGCAAAAAAAACATTTTATCTGTAGATGTGACTTTTCTATGGTCTTATTAGAATGACTAGAATTACACGCGGTAATGCCCGTGCGCAAATAACCAAAAAAATCTAAGTATATGGTTTAAAAATTAATATATATCTAAATTACCTATATACATAATTGTAACTAAGCCGAATCTGTACATTAAATATTTTTTGGAAAATCGAATTGAAATAGACATTATTATCAGTACAGAGGCCGAATGTATTGTTTTTAGAATTTTAGTCTGTCTGTGTGTTACCGCATCACAGAAAAACCACTGGAGGGGTTTTAATGAAATTTGGTATGTTGATAGCTGGTTATCCGGGTCAACATATAGGATACTTTTCACCGCGGGAAAATATCTAATTTCTGAGAAAAATACAAAAACCGGTTATATTAAAACCACGATGATACTATAAGCATTTAAGCAAGGTAACTTACTAAATATGGCAAAAACTATTAAAAATAGCTTATCTTAAAAAATAAATATCAATAGCGGTATTTGATTCATTAAAATAATTCTAAAAATGTTTATTTATGTGTTATTTAGATATTTGACAATAGATGTCGCCGTGTGTTTTTAAACTACGTAGTTTTAATTCCAAAAAATTGAATGTACAGATATAACCTTTCTATGATTTTATTAGAATTGCTACTAAATTACCCGTGTTCAAATTATCAATAAAATAAACGTTTTTTTTAATATTTTGTTGGCCGAAACAATTTTCAAATGAAAATGTTTGTAATTTAACTAAAATAAATAATGTTAATGTAAAAATTGGGCAAATGTAAGTCCAACTCGCGCATTATAGGTTCCGTATAGCAAAAGACTGTGTTGTTTTTCTTACTTACGTATTTTTTTAGGTTAACACTAAAATAAATACGAATAATATTTACGTTACCACAGTATCGACACATTTTAAACCGTGAAAATAAGTTTGCTTCATATTATTTTTTAACATTTTATGGAAAACAAGTTTATGGTTGTTAAACTGACAAAGCGGGTAACTAAAAATATTCCATATCTGCAAAATAATTTATGTATATTTAAAGTATTTTGGAAACTGTTATACCTCAACTTTTTCTGATTTTTGACACCTTTTCTTGAAAGGTGGAAGGCTTAAAGGACGCAATAAAATGGTTACGACTTCAATTGTATTAGCAGAGTCATTTAAAATAATAAAAAGAATTTTCTTAAAATTATTTACTTATTTACTTTAATTATGTACTTCTGAATCTTTCGCTTTTCCCAACACTTTCTTTTGAAAATCGTTTCGGAATATATTACTAACTAGCGTTAACCCATCCCTGTTTCGCGACAATTTAACTATTAATTAAGAAAAGTTACTATGTAATTACTATTACTATGTAATTTAAACAATCAGCTAAATATAAATTAATCAATAGCTGTCTTTTAGTAAATAAATGATTAAAATTAATTCAGTAGCTTGAGAGCTTATCGCCCAAAACTAAACAAACAATCAAAAGAGAAGTATAGACATACTATAAACGTTATTGTTAAAATAAAAAGTGCAATATTACTAAATCAAATATGAGGTTAACGGAGGAACCTTCGTGGCTTTGTCAATCACTGTCATTATTTACCAATCATACGGTGCAAAATGAAATTGTTATATATAAGAGTATACTACTATGTAAAATCTAAGAATTAGGTTTTTGGTCATCTGACGCGGGCGGAGCCGCGGGCAATGCTAGTTGTATAGTATAAAATTATAATCTGTGATGTTAATTTACATTTATATTAGCATTGTATAATAATATTGTTTTATGTTATAAGGACGATAACTCGTACGCGTATTTTAGTGTTTTAATGATAGAAAAAAGAATATTTAATTACTAACTCTCTATATTTTTAATTCTCTTTCATAGCATTAAACTAACTCATCTTAAGCTACTTTACTTTCTAATAGGAAAATTATATTGGGCAAAGTAAAACAACGTAATAGTGAATATTTAGGATAAGCAAAAGAAAAGTTTGGATAGATTAAATTAAAGTAAGCGATATACATGGTAAGCATCCCGTTTTTCATTACAATAATATTATCAGTGACCATGAAAGTTTACAGGTTTATACTCTGAAAATATCAGAGGCGCGAGACCCGAGATTTGAACCCGCTTCACTCGGTTTCTCGAGTGAACGCGTTACTGCCGGGCTACCACTGTCTGCGAATCATTTCCAACACGATTACCACTTGTCCTACGGTGAAGGAAAACATCGTGAGGAAACCTGCATGTCTGATAGAACATTACAAGTTTTCGAAAGTCATGCGCAGTCCGCCAACTACTGTCTGGTGGACTATGGCCTGATCCTCTTCGTATTGAAGGGAGGCCCGTACCCAGCAGTGGGACGTTAAAAAGGGCTCAATACATACATACATATGCTGTGAAATATTCAGGAGTTGAACATGCGACCACTGTACATTGTTTTGTTAATTCGCTATGATATTTAGGTACTTCTACATATTTCTTAACATAATAAAGATAAATCTATACAATATGATAAAATATATATTTTTTAAATAAAATCCTTATTTTTTTCTAAGAAACATAATTCGTTAATGACGCTATAAAATGCATTTCCAAGTATAATACAGTCGGGAGTAATGACGTGAAAGGGTTTCTAATTCAGGATGCGACAATAGAGGCGGACAATGAACGCTAACGAGGTTTCTGATCCGGGGCCTATCTGTTGTAAAAATTCAGCTATAAATTCCCGGGCAAGGCCTGCCTGATATATTTTTAATCCTCTTTGCGACAGGTTCTTGTAAAAATTCCTAAATATACAATATTTTATAACCGTACGACGTAGTGGTCGGTATATCTATTGTTATACAGGAAGACGTGGGTTTGACTCCAGCTTGGGTAATTCGTTATTAGATTCAAACAATTTTGTTGCGGTCTGGGTGTTGGTCCGTGTATTCTATTAATGTTTTAAATACTATCTACTATAAAATGTATTATTTAACTACTTAATCGATTTAAAAAATACTTTTTGAAATATGTAGAAACTTAGGTTAAAATTTATAAAATTTAAAGATTAAAAATAACTATACATGTAAATACAAGTAAGAACCTTTTAACTATAATCTTTGTTCTATTATAGCTTACATTTAGAACCGACAGTACTATAAATGGGAGTTAAATAGACTTAAGTCCAGAATTGCAAAGAAACTGCCAAAAGCTCTCAGAATAGCCTGTTTAATTCTAACTTAGGAAGATCAACATCTACTCTCTGAAGACTTTGTTTTCAGAGCAATATATATAATATACTAGCTGACCCGGCAAACGTTGTTTTGCCATATAAATAATTTCCTATTACTAAAATGGCTATTAAAAAATAAGGGTTGATCGTAGAAGGGTGAAAATTGAGGATTGTATGTATTTTTGTATGTTGTATCATAAAAAAATAGAAATAAAAAATTTTGTCTAAAAAATAAAAAATAAAATTTAGGGGTGGACTACCCCTAACATTTAGGGGGATGAAAAATAGATGTTGGCCGATTCTCATAGATACCGGATAAGCACAAAAAATTTCATCAAAATCGGTCAAGCCGTTTCGGAGGAGTATGGCAACGAAAACTGTGACACGAGAATTTTATATATTAGATGTATATGTTACTAAAACTATTATATGACTTTGCTTTAATTATTATCTACATTTATATTTCTTGAGTATATGTATATAATATGTAGATTGACGATACGTTTGGCTCAGTATGTAGTGACCCTACTTGCTGTGCCAGCGGTCGCGGGTTCGAGTTCCGCTGGGTGCATTCATTTGTGTAATGAGTACGAACGTCTGTACTCTAGTCTTGGATGTTTATATTTATAATATGTACGTATTTAAAGTTATATGTGTATGTACATAATATGTGTAGTGTATAAACTATCTGGTACCATGTACCATGGAACTAGATGGTGCTGTGTATGAATGTCCCAACACATTTATTCATTTATTTAATATTTCCTTGAAGTAAAGGTAAAAAGAAAGTTTAAAAAGGAAAGTAGGCTATTTTTAAAGCCACAACAATTCGATTTAATTAAATTTATGAGTCACGTAGACAAAATATAATGCCTACTAAATTGAAATATTCTGATATAAGCTCCTGTTGTCTCGAGATTCTCACATAAAGAAGGTATACACATAAAATAAATTCAACAAACAATTAATTTCTCTTTCAAATTAAAATCTATTCCGCATATTTTTACAAATATTTAAGTCAAGGACTTCTACGGAGGACTTCTAAGGAGTCTAGACCTTGCTTAGACCATTATGATGTTGCTAAGTTATGTACTAATACCCAGACCAAGCCGCTAGCTTTAAACCTAAAACCTAGCCGAAAATTTAACAGCGTCTTTCACTTGCGATATATAAAGTATAGATATAAAGTACGATTTTTTTAATTGTAACCCCTAAGGGTAGCGGGTTGGAACAGTAAATTTTATACGAATTTTTTTTTTCTACCTATTACTTTAACCTTAGTAATTTATTTGCTCTTATACAATCAGTGGTGTTAGTATCTATGTTAGTTTATAGATGACATTATTCTAATTTATGCAACCATATTTTTTTCTAAAGAGAGTACAAGAGCGTGTTGACAATTGAAAATGAACTATAATTAGATATTTATAAAAAGAAAGACAATGGCCGCTAACGAGGTTCCACATCGCAACTCCCGCCTGTAAAAATTCAACTATAAATTGTCGGGGTCAAGCCCGCCTTGTCTGCTTGATACATTTTTAATCCTCTTTACGGAGTAGATTCTTATAAAGCGCTTTAAGATTTACACCGACTAGTGCTATTTGACTTTAACGTTGTAGGGAAATAGCTCGATTTTCATAGAATACAAGACTTTCAAACTAAGAAGTTGGAACAGTCTTCGGAGTTAAAGCCTGGCGCTTAAACTTAAATATTCCATTAAATGAGATGTATTAGATATAAACTAGAACGTACTTTTAACGTGTAAATATATAGTGGTAAGAAAGCGTGGTATTTAATATTTAAATTAAGGCCTACATGAAAAGATACTGTCCATTTTCAGTGCGATTATATGATGCGATTTATACAATTTTATATATTGAACTATCATAATAATAATTTTACTAATATTATAAAAGTGAAAGTTTAGATGTTTGGATGGTTAGATGGATGTTTGTTACTCAATCACGCCAGAACTAGGGTGAAATTTGGCACAGAGATAGATTATAGTCTGGAATCTATATTTTATTAATATTATAAAGCTGAAGAGTTTGTTTGTTTGTTTGGTTGAACGCGCTAATCTCCGGAATTACTAATCCGATTTGAAAAATTCTTTTTGCATTAGATAGTCCGTTAACTGAGAAAGGCTATTGGCTATATATCATCCCGGAAAAATGTACGGTTCCCGTGGGATAGATTTGTTTTTGTCTAGGGACGAACCCGAAGCGAAGCGAGGGTGAGTCGTTAGTAACATAATATAAAGGTTGGTTTCTCTTGTTCTTTGGTTGTTGTACTTTGGGTATAAGATAGCTTATTTAATCCATATTCCATACTAATATTATAAATACGGAAGTAAATCTGTCTATCTGTTGCTTTTTCACGCTTAATCCACCGAACCGATTTAGATGTTGATATGGAGATAACTTGAGAGTTTTTAACCTGGAAATCATTTCTTAAAGGGGTGAAAAGGAGGATGGAAATTTATATGGGGAATGAATCATTTCTCAAGTGAGGGATATAAAACTCACCATATCTATGTATATTGTAGTCTATCTACACCATACTAAGTGTCAAAACTTACCTAAGGATGAACCCGAGCGAAGCAAGGATGAGTCGCTAGTATATTATAATCCACCATTGAAACACGATACTAACAAGGGTACTGTTATATTATACCTTGAGTTCCTTAAATATTAGTGGACGGTATCAAGAAGATCCTTCTCTTTATGTTTGTTGCGGATTATGTGAACAGATTACTGGAGAATGGAGGAAAATGACTATTATCTTGCTCATATAATATATATAATGGCTCAATCTTGTTATTTTAATTACTCTGTGGCTTTTATTCTAATAACGTGTATTAATAATAAGTATTAGTTGTGCGTATTTATAAGTAACTTTTTGAATAAAAATGTAGATTTTTGGTCCGTCGATGAAGAAATCTATACAGATAATTAAAATAGGAGTGTATGTTTGTAATATTATAAAAAAAAACGCTTTTTACTAAATGCATATGGATGTATACACGGTACATATACAAAACAAATTTTTTTTACAATTTTTGTCTGTCTGTCTGTTTGTTCCGGCTAATCTCTGAAATGGCTGAACAGATTTTGACGGGACTTTCACTGGCAGATAGCTGATGTTATAAGGAGTAACTTAGGCTACTTTTGTTTTAGAAAAAAAATAGGGTCCCACGAAAAAAATTGAAACCAAATTAATTTATTAATTTTGTTTTGGGAAGCAACCTAGGGACGAACCCGAGCGAAGCGAGGGTGAGTCGCTAGTATAATATATAAACAGTATGTCAATGGGATGGAATTTCCTTTGGTAATAAAAATAGAGGCTTAAATATGAATTTCCATATTTCTAACTTCAAAAATGGCAAGTTCAATACAAACTTTTGTCCCTTTAGTGTTACTTTTCAAAAATTCTTCCCCAGTGCTTACCTTCGTTATATAAAAGTCAGTGAATAAAATGATTTTTATAAAGAAGAATTTAGTAACGTTACGTTCAAAAATCTTAATATGTAAAATTCCCATGTCACGATGTTGGTCCGGGAAAAACTCCGATACTACTTATCCGATCTTAACGTATTTTTTTCCAAAATATATGTCTTGTACCAACTTAAAATATAGGATAGTTTTTATCTTGATTATTTCCTTTTTTTATTGCAAAAATGATTTTCATATGTGTTCCATAGTAACGCGTGGCCAGGTCTGCTAGTTTAATATATACAAAATTTGTCATATTTATTTTATAATACTACTACTAGTCACTTATCCTCGCTTCGCTTGGGTACATCCTTAGGTGCGCAGAATTTGTACACAATTCCATGAGGCTTCGTGTTTTGCGCGGAACTCTGATTCTTTTTCTAAAATAAAAGTAGCCTAAGTTATTCCTTATAACATCAATTATCTGCCAATAAAAGTGCCCTCAAAATCGGTCGAGCCATTTCGGAGATCATATTATTATGATATTACAAACAGACACTTCAATTTTATTTATCTGTCTAATCATTTACAGACAAGACGATTTCGTAGTTTCGCCACAGATTTCAAGAACACTGGATCCTAAGCATTTATTTCTTTATAACCAACTCCAGCATCCTGTAGATTGCAGAACAATAGACACTAACGTGACCTAATAATGAGTTGCTGTAAATACCACTTTATTTACCCTCGTAAAGGAATAATGCAGTGGAATTGGCGATTGAACAGCGTTTTATATGCGCTATAACGTTTAGAGCAACAATAAATGATGGGTGTATTTTACTTCCATCGGAAGAACTGTAACGAGCATCGTTTAAACGCCCCGTACCTCGTACTGTATGGAAATTTCCAACTAACTCTTGATATAGGATGTTTGCTGCTTGCTTATGTTTGGTTACTTTTTTTCTTGAAGAGTACCAATTTTCGAGAGGTCGATTGACCTTGAGAATAAAAATTTCACGGAAAATTCAACCCCCAATTTCACCGTCTTAGGGGTGGAATTTGAATAAACATTTTCCTAGTGGATACCTACACTTCACAAAAAACACACTCTCCAAATTTCATGTCTCTAGGACCAGCTGTTTAAGCTGTACGTTTATTTTATCAGACTAGTATAGTGTTATAATATGATCTGTGATATCAGCCAGTCAGGACTTTGAATTTTATATACATACATATATACATTTTGTCCACTTTCTTTATTATTAGATAATAACGAAAAATATCTTTATATCAACACTAGTTAATAAGTACTTTAATACTTAAATTATTTCATTTAAATAATAAAAAAAGAAAGAGAAAAGTGAGGGAGGGTTATAAAATAAAAGCTCACGAGGGGGCAGTTTAGCGCTAATGAGTTATACTTTTTTAAAAATGACCCCTGCAGCACGAAAAGCTAACTTTTATCTAATTAACTGAGTTGTTAAAACACATAGGCAATTAGATGAATCACTGTAATATTGTAGATGTAGAATAAATAGTACCATATTGTGGTCTTTCGAACTTATATTCAGATAGAAACCAATCAAAATTTAAATAATTATAATTTATATATAAGTAAATTAATAATTTTGAAATAAAAAAAATGCTTACAAAACCTTTAATTTACTTTATCAATTAGCATTACTGACAAATTTTTATTTTTCACTAAAATAAAAACAAATCTATCCCACGGGAGCCGTAAAAGTATCCTATGTGTCTGTTGTATGAGCTATATTATTGTAAAGTTTTATTAAAATCTATTCAGTAGTTTTTGCATGAAAAAGTAACAAAATATATCCATACATCTGGATCTGGATGTATAGACATCCATACATCCTCACAAACTTTCGCATTTATAATATTAGTAAGATTTTTTCTATAAAAATCCTCTGTCACATGCAACATGCTATTTACATCTTCGATATTTAAGCTTTTTTTATACGTAACTTTTATATTGACGTTAGGTACCTACTAATAAAAAATTTAATTGTTTTTAAAGGAAATTTCGCTCTAAGCTGTACTGATCAACTATCAATATCCGTTTAAGAGCTGAACTAACATATTTTTTATGATACAGGTTGAAGACTAAGTTAATTAGTATAAGATATTGTATACTACTACTTGCTGTGCCATTGGCCGCGGGTTCGAGTCCCGCTGGGGGCATTCATTCGTGTTATGAGCACGAATGTTTGTACTCCAGTCATGAGTGTTTATAATCATAATATGTATGTGTTTAAAGTTATATATGTGTAGTGTATCAACTATCTGGTATCCATAACATAAGTCTCGCAGCTTACCATGGAACTACATAGATGGGGCTGTGTCTTAACGTCTCAACATATTTATATTTATTTATTTATATTGTATTCATTAGACAATCACAATGAGCAAATGAGCAAAGACACGAGACAAAGATAGTATGTATATTATCCCTACATTACCGTCGGATGAAGTCTCCGGAGATCTCTCGGCCACTCCGTCCAAATGTACAAAGCCACCCCTCAAATTACAAATGTTAGATGTAAACAAAAGTTTGCGATGTAATTCGCCCCATTAGTGCACCCCAATGTTGGAAAATTACCAAATGAACATATCACCATAAAGTTGGAAAACGGCAGGTGTTAAATAAGAATCTTGTTGTTTATTAAATGAATATAATACAACATGTTAAATTTTTTTTTATTATATCTGTCAATAGTTGGTACTAATTTACAAAGTAGGCTGTGGTAGCCCAGTGGTAACGCGCCCGTTTGGGAAACCGAGTGAAGTGGGTTCAAATCCCGGGTATCGTATCTGTGATATTTTCATGTGCGAATCATTTCTAATATGATTACCATTTGCCTTATGGTGAAGGAAAACATCGTGAGAAAACCTGCATGTCTAAGAAAATCTAGCAGGTTTTTGAAAGACTTGTGAAGTCAACACGCACTTGGCCAGTGTGATGGACTATGGCCTGATATCCTCGTATTGAAGGAAGCCCTGTGCCCAGCAGTGGGACGTTAAAAAAAGGCTGAATAAATTGAGCATTTGTCTGTAGATGGTTATCTCTGGAGCTACTGTAAAAGCAAGTTACACCATCCTGGACTGGTATTCCATTTTAAATTACTTTTATAAGGGCGTATTATTAAATTACTTACTGTGGATTTTCACTACCTATAACATAAAGAATTAATAAAGAAAGAACGGAATGTAGTTAAAGTATGAGCGAAGCGTGTGTTTTACTTTTTTTAAATAAAATATACAAATAAGTAATCTATATTGTTACACCAGTTATAACTCAAGAACGGCTGGACCAATTTTTATGATATTTAATTTTTTGGATGTCTCTTAGTTCGGAATAGGATAATAAGTATTAAAACATCAGAAAAATTGAAAAAATAAATTAAAATTTATATGGCCAACGCTGGCAAATAACTATTTTTAATATCTACGTACGTTGTACGTGTATAAATGTATTCTCTTATCTACATAATAAACAATTATATATTCTTTGTCAAATATTGACAACCGGCAACCTCGCACTATAATAAATAATGATAATCGGGAATACCTCAAAACAAATCAAATCGTTGGCTTAATATCTTATTCAAATGAATATTATTATACATCGATCAAAAAAGTACTACATACACAATCAGCGATAAAAATGTCCTCACCGAATGAGCGCACATTTGAACATTTGAGCGCGCTTTTATTTTTATTTTTTTATGAAAACAACTTTAATTATTGCATTTAAAGTTCATATTACATTGTTGTATATTTATTACAACTAGAACAATTACCTAAACACAATTCGTGACAGTTTTAAGGAAAAAACTGTTTTATTTAAAACTTTAATTTATAAAAACAAAAACAAATCTATCCCACGGGAACCATACATTTTCCGTAATAATTCCAGACTATAATCTATCTCTATGCCAAATTTCATCCATGTTCTGACGTGATTGAGCAACAAATATTCAAACATCCATCTAAACTTTCACATTTATAATTTTAGTAAGATGACAAAAAATCGAGTAAATTTAAGAAATTATGTTGTAAATTTATTTTTAGTTTAATATTAATAATGATAATGTGTGTTCAGAGTGAACCTCACGTCAGACGAGCCGGTGTGGACGGTGCGCGGGCTCGAGTGGGAGGTGCGCTTCAGACTGGTGGCGGTGGCCGTCAACAGCAAGGGTCGCTCGGCGCCCGCCAGGCTAGACGACCTGCTGTTCCCTGATCCTGAGAAGAGAACAGGTATTTATATGTTAATGTTACGATTTCGTGTGGCGACGTCTTTGTTCAATTTTAATAAACGTGTTACTGTTTTAAAATAGTGAATACTCTACAGTAATTTAAATGTGGCCTATAAAATTGGGAGTGAATTTACTAAAATATGTTCTAGATCCTTATCAAGATAATACAAAAAGGTTATTAATACGAGTACGTATAGTTTAAACCATTATAATATCGATATGAGATGTTGAGTTTGTCAGACAAATATGCCTGACACTTAAATATTAGAATTTTGATGAATTCGCAGTAAGAAACTTCGGCCTACATTCATCACCAATTTAATGAAACAGCAAAAATTTCACACCATAAAAATATATGGGGCGATCTCACGACTCGTTCTCCGAGTCACTAAGCGAAACTCAATTTGCGATTTAAGACTGTGTCCCGCGGGAACCAACGGCCCAGTAAGTGGCGGCGCTTATCCGCCGAATTGTTGAGGAAAACATTAGGCCCGGATAAAGTAAAGTAAAGAAAAAGTGGCCGAAACGCTCGCAAGATTTGACGCCGGCCTCAAGCCGACGTTATGATTGCTGTGACCGCAATAAAGGATTTGCAACTCGAGACCTCGATAAACGACGCTTACATTTGTCTTCTTAAGGATTCAATTGGTGTCGCGGAAAATAGAGTGTCTAATAATCATTCTGTACGCTCTGATCCCACTTCGCCGTTATTTGGCAGTTTGCTGCTGAATATCGCATTTGTACGTACTTTTTGAAGAGTTTTCATGATAAACGCACATTATAAAAATTTGTCTACTCTAACTACTCGCCTTAAATACTGCTACTATATTTTATTTATGTTATTAGTTGACATTAAATAAATGTAAAATTCCTTGTAAAAATATATGGTGTATAATGCATTTATGAGTTGGAACGCTATCTGAAGATCATGCGGCAACCACTCCTAGTAAGCCCTAGCAAAGCATAATATTTATTTATAAAGCACGAAATTAAAAACTGAACAAAATTGTATATATTTTTTCCACTACATAAATAGTCGGCGCAAATTAAGCGGAAATCTAGTTCTTTTTATCGGAACACTCATTAGCCGGAGCGGAGTGCGATAGGAAAAAATTAGGTACAAGGAAGCCTGCAGATAGCTTCTTACCGGTGAAGCCTCTGCAGCCTTAAGATAATCCCATTTTAATTAAGGCTCGCCAGGATCCGCCAGATTAATCAAGAACCCCTCTTAATGTCTCGGTCGAGATTCGCTTCCCAACTACATCTGCCCTTAAGTTTGACTTAGATACATTATGCTCCCATTCCATGTCGTTATGAAATTTATCTTCGTCGTCGTATTGTTTTGTGCATTATATTTTGCTTGATTCATTAGAGTTAAGTGCAACTATGACAGTTATTTTACATTTAAATAAAACTATTTTTTCGGATTTATTTTGATTTTTGGTTCCCGACGTCTAACACCTTAGTCTCTCTCATGATTGCTGTAAAGCAATCGAAACGTCGGGAAAATATTCGCGTAAATCTGAGAAAGTGTTATTTTACTATTTTTTTGAACCACTTAAAACAGCTATTTAAGCTTAGTAAACCCTATGGCATTTAAAATAAAATGTTGAAGACCCCTATCGAGGCGGAGTACAAAATAGGAGATAAGGCAATATATTTCATAGCGAATCAAGTCACGTTTTAAGGGTCTCAGCTAAATATTTATAACTTAAGTGCAAGGGTTACTAGGCCACGTTTATTTTTTAAAGATCATGGCCTATTTTTCTAGAAGTGGGCTAAATTTTGACGCGACAAGAATGAGATAATGCGAAATATAACTAATGTTTGCTGAATATTGAATTCTTTTCTCACATTTTGTCGTTAGTGAGCAATCGACCGTTCGATATTTACGTAAACGAATGTGAAGAGAAACGGTCCATCAGTCACATGACGAAATCACTCGAAAAACTAACCTTCGGGTGAACCTTTAATTTCTCGCCTGAGAGGGCCGTAACTTACGAAAAGGTTTTTAATATCAGCCGTTTGATCTCGCTTAGCCGTTTAGCCGTCTCATGGGCGTTGGTGCGACGGAATTGATATCAGTAACTTACACTTTGGAAAATATGATCGGAGCAGTAAACATTATTTATTTTTGACCGACTTCAAAAAAGGTAAATTCATAAATCGGGTGTAATTTTTATGTGTGTTTATTAAAAGATAAGGTAAGCTGACATAAAAACGTTAAAAAATAGACTACACAATTTAAACTTAAAGCCCCAGAAAGTTTTTAAAAGCTTTATAACAGGATTTCTCAAAGTGGATGAAACTCTACAGATTAGTTAGCTGATCATGGGTTCGCAAAAAGGTTTTATTTTATATAAATATTTTACTATGATGTAATAAATATTAATTATCATTCTATGATAAAACGAAAACAAGTTAATAAAAACTGTATAAACAATGAAATTGAGTATCGTTCCTTAAGGAATCGCTGGATTTAAGGAATTCTAAGGAAAATGGTTCGCGGTACAAACTTACATAAATACTTTGTCAATTTTTAAGAATTTTATTTTGTATTGAATATGTAGCTGTATATCTGAAAAATATTCCGAAATTGTATTAAAAATCTATCGCTATAGTATATGTTGTGACGGAAAATTTACTTTAAAATTGATATGAAATAGGTGTAGATTTTTGATTAACAACTTATATAAAAAATTAAAGTGTGCGTGTATGAATGTGTACACCTGCAAGAAATAAAACTTCTGTAGGTTATCGGTACTCTTTATGAAATTCAATTTATGTTTTAAATAATTAGGATAGGTGGAGATACAAAAAATAACGCATATTAGGCATATTACAATCATATATTTATAGAATATCATTTAAGGAAAGAATATAATATTATATATCATTTGTCAGACAATAACAACGGTTACCATGGCAACAAACGTACGTACATTTTTTCGTAACGCATTCAAACCCCAAATCAAGCGTGCGTAAAGAAGTTTTACTTCAAAGTAATATAAAATTTCGCTATAAATTTATTAAATAGTCCAGGCTTCTATGCTAAAAGAGATACATTGATTTTATTGATTTTTTTTTTATATTGAAACAAGCCATATTAGTTAAAATTTAAAATGTCAACTTAATATTGTTCTAGCTACAATATTCTGTACATACAAGATGTGAATATTCTTTATTCTATGCATGCACACACTGGCTGTAACGACGCAATACATTTATGCAAATACCTTACAAAGCTCTTAACCACTCTACATCAATACAGGCCACTTCAACTTCTGAAGGAGATTCCTTGGGTTATTGACTTTACTGTGAAGACGATATTAGCATCGAGAATGCACGTACGATAACTCAGGAATTTAATTTAAAAAGGTAGCAATATTGTTTCATATAATTTTTCCTGGTAATAATTTCTTTGTAAGTCAAAGAAAACTGTTCCGCTATGCTCTGTTTATAGGTATATTTCAGTACCTGGCGGATGAGCTTCGCTTGGAATTCTTTTTTGTTATATCGTATTTTTTAAATAAAAATAAAATAAAAACTTGAATAAATACCAAAAATAATTTAAAAACTTTGTATCGAACCCTGACACCTGTGATTGTCAATCTTGCACCTTGGCCGCTTGACCACGATGCTTATACCCGAGCGTGTGAAATTATAACATATAACATTAACATATTTTGCGTGGAATAATGCGAAAAAAACCGCATGAAAACTCGAAAACACGCGTTTTTCCAGACATAAAACTAATCTAGATCGATTTTTCGCCCCCAAAAACCCCTATGTATCAGATTTCTGTGAAATCGTTAGAGCCGTTTCGGAGATCGTCGGTATAAATAAATATACAAGAATTGCTGGTTTAAATATATTAGATATGTAGATTGAATTTGACTATTAATAGAGGGAAAAGATCTCTTCATAATATTAAAAATTGTACTCTGATAGCAAACTATTCGTAATATTTACCAGCATAAATAAATATTTCCTCTCTCACCTATCTCTATTTCTTTTTCAAAATATATTTAGACACTTAATATGGTACTTTATTTCCTTGTTGTTATACGCTCGCGTTAAGGGCTACAGATTATAAAGTTTAAATAAATTACACATATATTTTTTTTACGAAATAATTATTTTATCATTACAACTACATATCTATACTAATATTATAAAGCTGAAGAGTTTGTTTGTTTGTTTGGTAGGACGCGCTAATCTCAGGAACCACTAATCCGATTTGAAAAATTCTTATTGCATTAGATATCCCGTTAACTGAGGAAGGCTATAGGCTATTTATCATCCCGGAAAAATGTGCGGTTCCCGTGGGATACATTTGTTTTGTCTAGGGACGAACCCGAAGCGAAGCGAGGGTGAGTCGTTAGTATATTATATAATTGTAATAAATTAAGTCTTATAAACAATCACAATTAACTAAAAACACTCAAAATTTAATTCCAAAGTTTCAAACTAACGAAATCTCAAGGGAACCGTAAATAAAGTGTAATAAATATTAAAATACGTTACGCACTTGCTGCGTGTATGACGCTATCGACTGAAATTAATAATAAATTTCAAAATTCAACCTAACAAGACCCAAATTCGGTGGATGTTTGCTCGAGAGGCGGGAGTCGGCCGGGGTTCGGGCCCGGCGGTGCATACAAACAGACGGCAATAATTTTTGAAGGAAATTGAAAACAAACACATCGAGTACGTATTACTATACTGAAATGTTTAGAGAACCCGCTCGCAAACGTAATGAGAATTTTTACTTTGCAAAGTGAAACCGATTTTAGGAGCGCGGCGCCGTACTTTGTACCGATATTTTATTTTAACGTTTTCAACATTTATTTACTTGTTCTAAGCGGTGAGTTTTCCAACGTTTGTGCTACTTATGAGCTAGATTGTACGTCTGAATTAGTTACATAGAGAGACGCTTTCCATTTAACTGATAGTAAATTTTTTGTTAAAGCATTTATATAGTTAATAAATGAATGTGGTTTTGTCAAGAAGTTAATGTAAAAATATTAAAAATTTACAATGTGTTTTTACGTAAATTGTAAATAGTAAAATTTCGTACGTATCCTTAAGAAATCTACGCTAATTTAGGTTTCTATAGAAGGTATTTTCCGAATCTACTCATCGGATTTAAAAAAAAAATAGCAATATTTAGAATTTATTATACAAGTTATCTTAAGGGTGGATATAAAATCAATAGTAAATTTAATACACAAAAAATATTAAGTTATCTAAAATCACCATTCTATCTAATTATAAATTAAATGTTGAGCCTTTCTGTATTCAATATATGCGTAGGCATAATTCGTCCGTAGTCACCACTTATTCGGTCACGACACTGGAGAAGTACTTAACATAATGTACAGAGATCAGGATTAATTTGTAAACGCTAAATATATGTATTATGTATATAGGTTAAATCGCGTGAAATAGCTATGTAATAAATAAATAATAAATAAATATGTTGGGACATTAACAAACAGCACCATCTAGTTCCATGGTAAGCTACGAGACTTATGTAATGGGTACCAGATAGTTGATACACTATACATATATAATTTTCAATACATACATATTATAAATATAAACACCCATGACTAGAGTATAAACATTCGTGCTCATCACACAAATGATGCCCCCAGCGGGACTCGAACCCGCGACCGCTGGCACAGCGAGTAGGGTCACTACAAATTGAGCCAAACGTGTCGACGTGTCGTATCATGTTCACATTGCCGTATATATTTACAAAATCTCAAGATGCATTAAGCGGGACAATAAGTTTGTGTTGAAATTGCCTTCCGAAATTGGAACTCAAGATCCATTAGATTCCCCTCGGCAGCACGTACTCGGCTAACCCTACCGCGGCTCTGGTCGCTAAGTCGCTAGTCCATAATGCATGAAAGTGGGGACGGACGAGACGTGTACTCGCGAGTTACGTCGCAATAAACACCTCTTATTCTACCTACGATGACATTAGAGCTTAATGAAGATATCACACTGCGCTCACTTTTGTAATAATTATCTTTGTTAAATTAAACCCTTGCTATAATTAACGTAACAGAGTATTTTGTTGTTTTTTTTTTTCCCCATGGACAAACAGAATAACGGATTAATTAATGTGGATTTTTTTATATAAAGATAGTTTATGGAAAAATGTTAAAAAACGTTTGTGTGCTAAAGGCTATTATACAATAAATGATTTTATAGAAGATGGCACGCCTTGGGAATGAAGTGATCGCCTCCAGGCTACTTCAACTTTATAGAAATACTGTAAATTATAATTTAACTTCATAAAAAAAATAACGAAATAATATTAGTTCCGCTGAGTTTCTTTTGACAGATTTTCGGCTTCTTCTTTCCAAACTGGTAGTAGACTCATGACGTTCAGTAAAAATTGTAATAATTTAATGCCGAATAAAATATTTCGAATTTGAATTTGATCAGAGATTGGGTTAGGCTACTTTTATTTCAAATATTTTAGCCTTTCCAATGGAATATATGTATACTCCTTTTAACATTATAACATGAATGTTAATATTTATTATATCCTTCAATTCTTATGTACATTTTATACATAACAAAATAACTAAGCTCTATCATTCGCAGTGTACTTAGAATGACCTTCTCGATTCTCCTATCTTAGTAGTCCATACTAATATTATAAATGTGAAAGTTTGTGAAGATGGATAAATGCTTGTTACTCAATCACGCCAGAACGGCTGAATGGATCTGGTTGAAGTTTAGCACAGAGATAGATTATAGTCTGGAATAGCACATAGGTTACTTTTTATCCCAAAAAAATGTACAGTTCCCGTGGGATAGATTTGTTTTTGTCTAGGGACGAACCCGAAGTGAAACGAGGGTGAGTCACTAGTATTATAAACAAGAAAGTTTGTGAAGATAGATGTATGGATATTTCTTACTCTTTTACGCAAAAACTACTGAATGGATTTTAATGAAACTTTACAATAATATAGCTTATACATCAGAGTAACACATAGAGTATAACTTTAAAAGACATAGTAATACATAATTGAAAACTAACAATAATAATTATAAATATGTTGTGACATTAACATACAGCACCATACAGTTTCATGGTAAGCTACGAGGCTTGTGTTATGGATACCAGATAGTTGATACACTACACATATATAACTTTAAATACATACACATTATAAATATAAACACCCACGACTGAAGTACAAACATTCGTGCTCATCACACAAATGAATGCCCCCAGCGGGACTCGAACCCGCAACCGCTGGCATAGCAAGTAGCGTCACTACAAACTGAGCCAAACGTGTCGTCAAATAACTACGGAGCCGCGGAAAACCACTAGTGCTATAATACAGGTCACCTAATATAGTTGTAGTAGTAGGTATACCTCTTGAATCGAACCACTGACCTCTATTCAACACACGCTGCCACTGTGCAGACTGTCCTTCGATTACACACACTGTTATTTTATAGTAGGTATTGGCTTTATTTGTTTGTCGTATTTTATTTCTTAAAGTTCTTAACAGTTTTGTTTACTCCATTGTATTTACGGCAGTAATATAATACGGGATACATATATAAAAGACTATAGAGTATATAGTAACATTGTAGTGTACATGATATAGGAAAATACATCTCAGCCCTCGGGGTACCATATTAATGCTTAATGAAGGTGACCCGTACTTTATGGGGCGCGCCGTGCACGCTGGAGTGAGGTACCGTGAATAGTATAAATATAAATTTATGACTTTTTTGAAGTGCGCCTAGTAATTTTTTGCAATATACCGATGTCCCATGGGCTGATAATATGAAGGTATACTAGGATAATCTGGATAAAACATTATATGGCACCTATAAACTCTACGCAAAAAGTAACAGACAAAAACATAATATCAGTTTCTCATTTATTTTGACACTAGCGACTCACCCTTGCTCCGCTTGGGTTCGCCCCTCGTTACTTTTTAATGTTTAGTATAGATTTCTCAGAGATGAGATATTTTCCCGCAATAAAAAGTATCCTACATATTGACTCCAGTAACAAGCTATCATCATACCAAATTTCATCATCGGTCCAGTGGTTTTCTCGTGAGTCGTCTCTCCCAGACGACAGACAAAAATTCTAAGAACTATAGATTCGGTCTCTGTATCGATAATAATGACTATCTCAATAAGATTTTCCAAAAAATATTTAATGTACAGATTCGACTCAATTAGAATTTCATTATATGTATAGATAGATATAGATAAAATAAATACATACATACATTATATAATTTTAGCTGTATATAATGTATCATTTATTATAATAAGATTAAGTATTACACAAAATCAATGATGAAAAAGCCAACACATAATAAGACCGACTCGCTCATCGAGGGTTGCGGATTTCGGATCTTTTCCATGTGACGTTTCAATGACATGATTTCTTTCAATTAATTCCTTCTGATACGATAAAATAACGCACTTTGACAAATAAGCGAGCATTCATTTTTAGTACAATAATATAATTTTATAGAATTTAATATAGATTTCTCAGAGATGAGATATTTTCCCAGCGCAGTAAAAAGTATCCTATATGTTGACACGGACAAGACAGACAAAAATTCTAAAAACTATAGATTCGGCCTCTGTATCGACAATAAGGACTATTTCAATAAGATTTTCCGAAAAATATTTAATGTACAGATTCGACTCAGAATTTTATTATAATACTAGCTGACCCGGCAAACGTTGTTTTGCTATATAAATAATTTCCTATTACTAAAATGGCTATTAAAAAATAAGGGTTGATCGTAGAAGGGTGAAAATTGAGGATTGTATGTATTTTTGTATGTTGTATCATAAAAAAATAAAAATTAAAAATTTTGTCTAAAAAATAAAAAAAAAATTTAGGGGTGGACTATCCCTAACATTTAGGGGGATGAAAAATAGATGTTGGCCGATTCTCATAGATACCGGATAAGCACAAAAAATTTCATCAAAATCGGTCAAGCCGTTTCGGAGGAGTATGGCAACGAAAACTGTGACACGAGAATTTTATATATTAGATGTATAGATAGCACACCTTAAAAATGATATGATCGTCTACAGGTTATCTTAATATTGGAGAGTTTTTGTAAAATAAATGTAAGTAAAAAAAATGTAATCTCGCTGAGTTTTTTTTTCCATTTGTTCTCAGGACTGAGACCTTTTCTTTTCAAATCAGTGGAAGATTGATAAAAAAGTCTCAATATTTATATAATTTATTGCTGAATATTCTTAATAATTTTGAGTACATATCTATATGTATGTTTGTAAGTATTCAGTAGTAACCTCACACTGTACAGTAAAGCATTTTAAAACTTTAATCTCGAGAGCTTAATAACGTAGGTAACACACCATGATAAAACACGAAAGCAGCAGGTACTTTATTTTATTATAAGTCGTATTTTCATTGGAGTGCATTTAATAAAGGCGAGCTCATGCGCTGAGCACACAACATTAGTGCTAAATGAGTGGCGGTGGACGTGCGCGCCGGACGTGCCGGACGTGCCGGACGTGCCCCGCGACGGAGCAAACACTGTGCCCTATACACTTTCCAATTTAAATACTGCAATACGATACACATTACAACATACTGGGTTTGTTTAGATGATTCGTTAGCTCAATAGAAAGATAATAGGTACGTATATGTATCTACACTAATATTATAGAGGTCAAGTTTGTAAGTTTGGATGTAGGGAGTAATCTCTGAAACTACTTATCCTATTCTGAAAATTCTTTCATTAATAGGAAGCTATATTACCATCTAGTGCTAGCTATTTCCGCTCGCTTCACTCGGGTGAGTCTCTAAGCCTCCGAAGGAAAAATATTTTTTTAGCGCCAGGAACTCTCGCAGGTGTATACAGAATAACCCATCAGAGTTTCATCATAATCGGATCAATGGTTTAGGAACGTATAGAGGACAAGTATACGAACACTCAATTTAATTTATATAGAATATAGAATACACTTATGGTATTGTATAAAACTTTTGCTTCGTTTAAAGTTTTACGTAGGCTACCATTGTGATGCCGCATGTTACTGCTAACTTTGTTTCTTACTGTCTCTATACACTATAGAAGAGTATAGTCGCGAGCTTACTTCTCACACACATTGAATGTTCGTTTAATTATAAAAAGAGTATATCAGAAATATATTTCCTTCTTTTTCCCCAAAAAAAAATTTGATCTCATAGTTAGTTATCTATAAAATAATAAGAGGATGTTTCAAGTAAATTGAAATAATTGATTAACCCTATCCTAACAGTTCGTTTAGAAACAGCAAACTACGTAATATTAAAATGACTCACTCGATGCTTTTAAACATAATATACTTAAAAAATGATTCAAATTGCTATAAGTTTAGAAAAGCTTAATTCGAAAGTGGTTAACAAACCAAGAAAGCTCATGTGCTGAGTACACACTGACACAGCATTAGTACTAAATAAGGAGCCGCTGGACGTGCATTTCGTACGTGACTGAGCACAAAAATAAACACATCACTTCCAGTCAGAACGATTTAAATACAGCAATAAATACTAAAACCGATGCAGTTTTATTTCAAGACGCTTTTAGAAATTTAAGACCGATTTTAAAACTAGAGTTAGTTAAAACTTCACAAATAATAATGTATTAGAAAGATGATGTTAATGCTTTGCTAAAAAGTTAATGATTCAATATTTTATATCGTTTATTGTCTTGAGATGTTTTATAAAAAGACGATAGACGTATATGTTTTAACGTTCAGTATTGATTTCTCAGAGATGAGATATTTTCCTGCAGTAAAAAGTACCGTATATGGTGATCCGGATAACCTATCATTATACTAAATTTCACTATAATCTGTCCAGTGGTTTTCTCGTAGTGCGTTCCCAAACAGACAGACAAACAAACAAAAATTCTAAAAACTATAGGTTCGGCCTCTGTATCGATAATAATGACTATTTCAATAAGATTTTCCAAAAAACATTATGAATGTTAAAGAATACTAATTAGGTTGCTTTTCTTATGTAGTATTAACCCGTTATCAAGGAAACAAAGTATTTTATAACGTCGTAAAATGACTACTTTTCATCCTACTATATGAAACAATAGGTTACTTTTTAATTCTAATATATCGAGTCCTTATTGTAGAGTATTAATTTAAAGCAAAAACTCGCTGATGAACGTGCAGATTGATATAAGTCTAAGCAAAACCAGAATATAAACAAAAATAATATAATTTAAATAATTACATAAAACTAACATACTAGTAACGTAACAACGCCTCTTAACGCCACGTGCACAATAACGTCGTTAGCACGCACGGTAACGTCAGCAACCTTTGCTTGACAGCACCTGCAGTATAAACTCTACACTATAGACTCTACACTAATTAATGTTAGAGACATCTAAATAATACAAAAGCAATACATCTTGGTAACTGATATATAATTTAAAAGATAACTAACTAGCTAACTTGTCGAGAGGCACCGCGTCGCCGTCGCGAGCTATGATTAAATGCGATGCATATTTAGTATCGTAATTGTCTCCACGAGACGTGTGAATCATTCATAAACGACACGGCCTGATGAGTTGCTCTCAAAGTAATTTATATGTAATGATCTCGAGCTCTAATGCAGGCGGAAATAATAATATTTATATGAATGTAATTGTACTATGGAAGTATGATAGATGCAGTCTTTAGTTTTTTACTTGATATTTCTAAAGTTAGAGTGTCTATATACCTCAGTACAATAAGGAGGATGAAGTGAACCTGTTCCAGTGATCTTAGCACCAAGGCCGCACTACGGAGCTCTTAAATCTTGTAGTGTTTACGAAGAATTACGTTAGTAAAATTTAGCATAAAATATTTTATCCAAATCAAAGGAGGAGATCGCTACAATAATAAAAAATAGTGAAAGATTTTTAAATTTTAACGAAAACTTAAATTGGCACAAAATTCGAGCTCCGTAAGGAAAACCGTGAACAAAATTTAGTTTTTAAACCGTGAACAAAATAGGATCAAATGAAACTAATTTAAGCACTTTAAAAGAAAAAGTAGAAACTTTTTAGTTTCTACTTTACTAAGCTTCTTTACTTGAAAAGAGCTTCAAGAACTATCAAGAACTCTTATACATTACCGAGAAAAAACATAAATAGCGAACATAATGTGTGATATAACACATACTGGTACATTACTAACGTCGGGAAATGACTAGCGCTCAGCGAATACGCACGCCAGAGATAACGACAAATGCTCTGCCCGATCTCTATTTAGATGTAACTGACATATTATAGTCTAACTTACATTTATCTATTTTTACTTCCGACGAAAAACATCTACATCTGTTTAACTCTACGTCTTTATGTACAATTGTAGTTTCAATTGGATAGATCATAAGTTTAAGGTTTCGTACCCAAAATAAATTTTGATGTATGTTTGTCCGTATGCTATAACTCTTTTACACGTGGATTATGACTGTTTTGTAGCAAAAAGCAAAAATTTCTTAGAGAGTTCCACATGAACTGCTGGAATAGCTAGAAAAATAAAAATCTAGTTGCAAGGAATGAAAAATAAGAGGCATTAATTAAGATATTAACATAACACTTTAAGGTTAAGAGTACATTACATAATATATTTTTTATGTGCGAAATTCTTCAAAAAAAACATAATAAAAATAAAAAAAACTTCTTTATTGGTTTTATTATTGAATAACTGTTGATTATTCTAAGTATAACTATTTCTTTCTAGAAAATGTTCTGTCTGTTTTGAGCCCTCGATAATTTCCCACTAACTGTCCTTGTCGTGAATGATAATCTTGAAAATTGATGCTATTTTGATGTAAACACTAAAATTTACATAAACTTAATAGAGCCAAAACTTCATGACTGCACTTAACTTCTTCTTTAACTTGAGAGACAGCGAGCAGCAGAACTACGGACTACGGTTCGCCACCGTCTGGGGATAGTTAATGCAACTGATGTACCGCATACTGCAGAGTTAACCGCCTGATAGTTAAATCGTGTGAAACCCGTGTCATGTTTTGTCTCAGACCCGGAAGGTCAAAACTTACTTTATTGAGTACTAGCGTACTTAACCTGGCTTCGTTCGGATGAGTCTCTAGGTACGTTTTAAATATAAACTAGTGATAGCCGCGTGGTTGAAAATCAACCATAATTCATTACGTTATATATTTATTGTCTTGCGTATATTACAATATTCATCTATTCTCAATTTGACCGCAGACTTTAACAATAAACCAAAGAGTATATATGCGTGTGTGTGTCAAATACATGGTAGTGTGTGTAATGTTTTTTTTTTATTGATTTAATGTATTTTTTATGCATAATTTTAAAAAATATTAGCATTCTGCTCTCCTTCTCTATATAAACTATAAGTGTGGGAAATTTCATACTCCTCCGTCCGCGCAATGTTCGCAAAAAGGGGTACAAAGATTTTGCTTCACGTATTAATATATAGATATATAGTTATTGCGAGTGTATCTTAGGAGATAGACTCATACTAGATATTGCAGTCTTTTCTATAGCACTTTTTAAGTTACACCTTTTTAAACCTAACATATTTAGCCAGCTTTAGCCATATAAATTTCTTAAGATGACTCAAACCAGTAATTTTGTTTCCTCGTGGAAACGAAAGATTTTCCTGTAGTAAAAGGTACTTATCCTAAATATTGATTCGAGTAGTAAGTTATCAGTACACAAAATTTAGTAAAATCGTTTTAGTGCTTTTTACGTAAAACGCAAATCTCCAGGAAATAGTATCTAATTATTTACTTAACTAAATATGTACAAAAAGGACCTTTTAATAATAGCAATTCTCAAAATGAATATCTACTTATTCTCAAGTATAACAATTACAGGTACTTTTCAAGAATATCTTACATATATAAAATATTTTATTTATTTATTTATTAATTTAGATTTTATACAACAGTATTTTTTTTAATATGAAATTTCTTCTTCTATTGTCCCATTATTTACTGACGTACCATGCAAGTATCGCCGCGGGCGATAATTATAGCACAATATTCTCAGCTCATTAAAAATGTTTTGCAGCAGTTTTATTAATTTAACTTCAGAGCGGGCTCAGTGCTCAGTGATTTGGATAATTTGCTACATTTATGCAGAGTTTCCTCGTTTGTTCACACTATGTTACTTTAATTTTATTGGTTGCGAAATGCCGATATTGTTAAGCCACATTCCCATGAAATAGAAAGCCAATTATATTGTACTCAGCCCTTTTTAACGTCCCACTGCTGGGCACGGGCTTCCCTTCAATATGAGGGGGATCAGGCCATACTCCACCACGCTGGCCAAGTGCGGGTTGGCGGACTTCACACGTCTTTCGAAAACTTGGTAGGTTCCCTCAGTCATGCAGGTTTCCTCACGATGTTTTCCTTCACCGTAAGGCAAGTGGTAATCTTGTTAGAAATGATTCGCACATGAAAATGTCAGAGGTGCGAGACGCGGGATTTGAACCCGCTTCACTCGGTTTCCCAAGCGAGCGCGTTACCACTGGGCTACCACTGCCTTTATATTATGCAATTATATTATTTGCATATAATATAAAACTAATTGTTTTGTACTTAACGAGTCACTAATTTTGTTTTGAAATGGATTTGATACACGCACCCCTTGTTTTAATGTTTGTCTAATCTCGCTAACAGGAAAGAGCATTTGCAGACCCCCATCTTAATTTAATTACATTTCGTGTACTTTAATATCATTGTCTTTTTAAAAAAAATAATACGTAAACAAAATATTCTTTATATACTTACCACGTGCCTAATAAAAATCGAAAAATTCATAATATAAATAAATATGTTGGAACATTAACACACAGCACCGTCTAATTCCATGGTAACCTACGAGGCTTGTGTTATGGTTACCAGATAGTTGATACACTACACATATATAACTTTAAATACATACATATTTATAAATATGAATGCCCTATACGAATGAATGCCCTCAGCGGGACTCGAACCCGCGACCGCTGGCACAGCAAGTAGGTCACTACAAACTGAGCCAAACATATCGTCATATAACGATTGATATAGTTACCTTAATTTAGTTAGGAGAACTTACACTGAAATTCAAAATTCACACGTCACAGTTTACAGTTCGTTACACATCCAAATATAATATACTAGCGACTGTATATATGTATATATATATATATATATATATATATATATATATATATATATATATATATATATATATATATATATATATATATTACACATATACAATACATACATTAATGTGCATACGTACAATGAGTTTTATATACCTTACTTGAGAAATTATTGATTCCCTATACAAATTTCAACCCCTATTTTCACTCTCTTAAGGGATTTCTGGGATAAAAACTATTCTGTCCTTCCAAGAATCTCGAACTATCTCCATACCAAATTTCATCTAAATCGGTTAAGAGGATTAAGCGTGAAGAGGCAATTGACAGACAGACAGAGTTATTTTCGTATCTATAATATTACTAGCGACTCACCCTCGCTTGGCTCAGGTTCATCCCTAGGTTGCTTCCCAAAACAATTTTTTTTTGGTTTTAATTTTTTTTTTCGTGGGACCCTATTTTTTTTTTCTAAAATAAAAGTAGCCTAAATTACTTCTTATTAAATCAGCTATCTGCCAGTGAAGGTCTCGTCAAAATCGGTCCAGCTGTTTCAGAGATTGGCCGGAACAAACAGACAGACAGACACACAAAAATTGTAAAAAGTGTTGTTTTGGTATATGTACCGTGTATACATCCATATGCATTTAGTATAAAGTGGTTATTTTAATATTACAAACAGACACTCCAATTTTATTTATTTGTATAGATTATGCTAGGATAATAACGTAGCATATGTGAACAAAGACAGTTAAATAAACTATGTATATCTCAAGCCTCACTGTCAGTAAATTAACTCGTTTTTCAATTCACACCGGAAGTCGGAGCTCATCATCTATTTATCGCCAACATCGAGCAAAGCGTATCGACTTCCGTCGCCACTGAATAATGACACGTGATTAGCAAAACGGAACGAGGAATGAATAAATTAGTAGATACGTTTCAAAAATCCACTGACACTAATTTTTCACCGCTTCGGGAAGCAAGGGAGTTAAGGAACTCGGACCACTTTGAAGTTAAAACTTTTAGTTTTTCCAATATGGCATTAAGACTGAGTAGCGGTTTTAGATTCCCATGAGTTGATCTTTCACTGCATACTGATTATGATTAAAAAATAAAAATTTGCTTTAAAATCATATTTCTTCGTACTTAGCTTTCCACTTCCTTAATTAAATTCAGTTCCTTAATGTCCTTTGAATGATACGAAACGGTAAAAAAAGCATATAAAAGGTCCGTGCAAATCACTCAAATCATATTCATATTTTATAAAAATAATAAGTTAAATATTCGCTATAAAACTTCTATCGTAGGTACTCACGATTAAAAAGAACAAGTGTTAAAACTAAATTCCGTCGGATCTTTAAAGTTTTAACAAATCCCTTCCCAAGCAGGAAAAGACACTTACATATTTCAAAGAGATAAAAGAGCCACGATTGCAACCAACAAACCAATCGACAAAATCACTGATAAAAACTTTGTAGCATCAGCTTTAACATTAAGATTTTCTAAATTGGCTTTCAGCGCAAGACTTTTTTGTTCCTAACTTTACCTAGAAGTTAGGTGGAATGATCGTAGAAGTGCCGTTGCTTGGCAAAATGGGACTTTGCTCTTGCAAAAGCTGCGTCGGTACTGATAAGGAAGTAATTACCTGCGCCGGACCTCCGCTTCGAATACGCTCACCTATTAAAACTTTGTATTAGCTATTAGCTTGACCCACTTATTTTGAGTATACTGTATAGCGTATACTCATTTTGAAGTTCTTTTTAACGATTATCATATATAATATGAGCTGTTAGTATTACCAGTATGTTTCATAGATATTAATACACAAATGGAGAGACATACATATGGAGAGACACAATTTCTTGTAGCGAACGTAGATAAATATTTTGGAAGTATAATTTGTTTTATCAGATACCATATTGTTATGAGCTAGGGTTCTGGGATCGGAAATTAAAGCTAGCTAGATGAGTTATTGCTTTTCGGTACACGAAAGTCATTTATAGCAATTCACGAACACTCGCGGTACATGCGCAGTAATGACTTATTTTAGTCTCAAAACACTCATTCTACCACTTATTTCACTTTCACTTCTTGAAATGAAATGAAATAAAATAAACTTTCTTCAATTAGACATTATTACAAGTGCTTTTGAATCGTCAATTTAATGTAAGCGTCAGTGTAGTCTGTCCGTGAGGAATCTACCACCGGCTCGGAAAACAGTTCTGCTGAGAAGAGCTGGCAAGAAACTCAACAGTTGCTCATTTAAATATCAAATTGCATTTATTTTATTAACATAACAATATAGATAGCCCGCATATGACTCAATAATACTCAATTCCACACATTTTCATCAACAAAAAACTCTTGAACAGTGTAATACGCTTTGCTCAAAAAAAACATGTTTAATTCCACTTCACTGTTGGTTTTATTTATTTGGTTGTAAATAAAAATAGAACCCAAAATATCTATCTTGTAATGTTCTAACCACTAATAAATATCTGCAAACACCATGTATATTGTATATATAGATCAAAACCATTCGAGTGATAAATAAACTTTTGGTACAGCAGTTACGTGGAAAATCAAATTCTAGTTACGATAAGCAAACGTTCTTAGACTGTGTGTAGACTGTAGAGAGTAGGTACGTCTCATCACAAAATGCAAATAGACGCACGTGTTATAGCGAGGAAGATGTCGCAATTAGTCGATAACACAAATCAACGTAAATATATAAAGAGATAAAGCAGTTAATGAACACACCCTGCGTGTCAATACCCCTACATTGAGCCACGTGCGTGTTTGTACAATACATGTACATTTTATGGATGACTACGACCTACTTCTACGACTTTGCTTGATTTAATGCTAAATGGTTATAAATCATCAAATCTAAACCTACTATTATTTTTTGTCTATCTATTTTTACTTCTGTAAGATTTAACAGATTTTAACGTTTTTTGTTAACAGGAAAAGTATTTAGATAAGAATCGCTTAGGCTCCACTTTAATCCGGGAAGGAAAAGGGTTCACGTGGAGTACCTAAATAGAAATGGTTATATAAACATTCTTACTTTTGCTATTTATAGTTTAAATCAACGAATGAAATACATACGTATGTGGCGTAGTGAAGACCATAAATAAAAAAGGGCGGATCACTAGTTTTCATAATAAGTTCTCCTGACAGATTCCGGCTACGACGGCCAATCTCATTGAGACTAGCCATCTGCGCAGAAGTTATGCGCTCTCTCTTACACGCAGCGCGTGACCAGTGAGAGTTAAGGCGCAGAACCGACGGCTTTACGTGCTCTCCGAGGCACGGGAGTGATACACCGCCAATTTCCCAACTCCGGGCTATTACTGATGCTTACTAAACAGAAAGACTCAATAACTAAACTTGGCCCGACCCGGGATTCGAACCCGGGACCTCCGGATGTGCAGCCGTACACGCTAGCCACTACACCACCAAGGCAGTTTTCATATAGTGCTTAAAAATAATATTTATTCATCCTATTGCCTTCAATAAATAATACATTCAAACTATCATTGATTCTTTAAAAGATTTCGACATTATAACACCAGGTCGGGCATTTGTAAAGCTCATACGTTTATATATGAAATTCGAACCTGTAAACTCTTCTATACTATACAAAAGACGTTTTTCCATTATTGTATCTATAAATCGGATTCAGCGAAGAAAAATTACGAAAAAAGTAGAACTTCCAAAATACGACATAAACGGATTTTGGGATAAACGTCTAGAAACGCTCGGGTAAGCCTATGAATATAGAGGATGTTTTTTCTATTTTATTACTTCGCTATACAGCCGCAGTTTGTACGTCTATGCGACATAACATTTCGATTTCCTTCATCCATCACGATATGAGCGACGCTGTTATGGCAACAACACGAGAATACTGCTGAATGTGCGGTTAGGAATTATGTTCATGATTAGATAGATTAGATATATAGATTGATTACATAAGAGTTAAAATATAAAATAAAATAATTAATAGTAACTAATAAAAAAGTTTTCAAGATAAAAAAGTAAACCTTTTTTGGGAATATTGAGAAATGTATTTACACATACCACCAGCATGCAGAGATACAGGGGGTTATGTAGGAGTTACCGGCAAAGCCAGTACTACCCACTAAAACCCAACCGAACCTCCTCCATCCCAATGGGGCGTCGCAGGATCGCTTACGCACTCAACCACGATGCCCCGATGGTAAACCTGCTGAAGCTGACCACGACAACCATAGGGTTGCTCCACAGTCCACTCTGCTATTAGAGAAGTGCCAGGAGCAACCCGTATGATACACTGCGAGGTGAACACACATTTTGGGGGAAAATATAAAGTAGACCTACAAGAACTAATAACCCTTATATTTTTCATAATTAATTATTCAGTTGCTCCAAATAGTTTCCGTAGGATATTTCAAAATTTACTAAGGCTACTAGTAAATTATAATGGAAAATTTCGTAATCCGATCATAATAATTAAATATTCTATTTCTTTATTACATTTTTGAACCCCAAACTGTTTAATACACATTACTTTAAAACATACATATGTATATGTATCTAGAATCTAGAGAAGAAAAGAAGAAAATAACAGTATTCAGTAGCAGAAATGACTTGGTTCTTTAATAACAAAAGTAGTGGAAGCCCGTCTATCTGCTTTTACGGGCGGGCGGATCTCGCGGGCGGAAGTCGCGGGCGGACGTCGCGGGCGGATTAATATTCAGGATGAGAGCTTGCGATTGAAGCGTTAATGTCTATCGCATACGGAAAATGAATGTCTATTACAATTGCTCTAATTAATTTTTAATGAAAAGATACAAAAAATTAATAAAGAGAGCTGTTATACAAGTAAGTCTGAACTTGATAACGAAAACAAAAAAAGTTGGAAATTGAAATAAGATGTACTTAATGTATATTTGTGACAAATACGTTTCTGTTTCAACTTAGCTAATATATGCTACTAGTTTGTTTATTTAGTTAGAGGTTTCTTAACAAACAGAAGTCAGGAATACGTATTTTAAAATTAATCAATAATGGATGGATATCAAATATGTATATGAAAAACCTTTTCTTTCACAACGCAGAATGTGAAAGAATAGTGAAACAACTAATTATTATCCAAATGCACGTTCTCACAAAAAAACACTAGCAATACTGTCAACATTCTAAAACTGACATTATTTCATTATCTCTAACAAAGCACTGCGTAAGTTGACACAAAAACTCTAGTATCGAATTAGTATTGATTAGCTGACTCCACCTTCCGACTAACTGATATTGAGTTAGAAAGTTAGAAAATTCGCTTGATAATGTCTTTTGTCGTAGCCTCATTTTTCAACGCCCTCTCTAGATAGTTTCCCGTCTTTACTAGATATCTATTTTATTCTTCTCATAAGTATCCAAAACGATATATCGATTTAAGTTAGAATACCATTACCATAAGGCAATAGTAGCCCAGTGGTGACGTGCTCACTTGAGAAACCGAGTGAAGCGGGTTCAAATCCCGGGTCTCGCACCTCTGATATTTTCATGTGCGAATCATTTCTAACATGGTTACCACTTGCCTTACGATGAAGGAAAACATCGTGAGGAAACCTGCATGTTTGAGAAAACCTAGCAAGTTTTCGAAAGACATGTGAAGTCCGCCAACCCGCATTTGACCAGCGTGGTGGACTATGGTCTGATCTCCTCGTATTGTAGGGAGGCCCGTGCTCAGCAGTGGGACATTAAAAGGGCTGAATACATTAGTATTATTAGTAGTATAAATTTATTACAGAACGATGGGACTGACATTGAGTTCTGTTGCTAAATCCCTAAATAGAAATAAAAAAAATAACTAACATTTCGTTCACAACTATTGTCTCGCATAAATTTCTAACTAAGGATTATTTTCATTTATTTAAAGCATATGTCCGCAAATTACATTGCTTTTTAACTGCCAAATTAAACTGATTCAAAAATCGGAGTCTTTATTCATCCTTCATAAAATATATAAATTAATAGAATAATACGAATAAATAAGTAAGTAGAATAAGTAGCTCGGCTCAGCTCGGTAGGTTAAGGTTATATATTTTACATAGAGGAACTCCTGCACCTGAAATAATTTTTTAATCTTAAAAACTTTTGAACTTAAAAATACCAGAAATTTAAAAAGATAAGGTTCTAGCTCGGTAGGTAAATATTTTTTTTTTTTTGTTTTTGCATATTGAAACTCCTGCACCTAAAAATCACTTATTTTACATTAGAAAACTAAAAAAGGGGTAAATATTCGTACAAACCAACAAATTAAAGTACGAATCATTCGTCCTATTAAAATCCGAGTCCTTATTTTAAGTGCGAATAGCAACAGCCTTCAAAAATAATATCTATAGAACCGGTCAAAGTAAAGCTATTTAAGACGTAAACATCTGGGCGCTTGGTAAGATATATTACTATCGGTGTACCGTACAGCCGTCTGAGGCGTAAACCTATGAAATTTGCATAGCCCAGGACGCACCTGGCCGGTGCTCATTAATTATTGAAGTAAACTCGATGCGAGTCGGCACAATACACGCCTGCGATAATGGGATACTCGGATCGGTCTTCTGAACATAAAATTACGTTCACGCACATTTGTTTCAAAGCTGCTTAAACTAATTTGAATTATTTACAAGAAATTCAATTCGCATTCGCAACTCCTCTTGTGTTGCAGATGTCCATGAGCGGCGATAGCCACTTACCATCAGGTGGATCGTTTGCTCGTTTGGCCCTTTTTTCTATAAAAAAAAAAAAATGTCCTTGACTTCCAACTACTTGCTTTATAGCAAGTTCGATTATTTTATGCCATGCTTATCATTTACTAAATAAAACTTAGAAATTAAGTACTAAAAATTTGAAATTACTGAAAGGTACAGATGATTATTTTAACATTTCCATAATTATGACTGACGTCCTTTGTACAGCAAAGGTGTAATCATCGCTACTGGAGGGTTTGAGTCTGACTTCAGAGTAGAAAATATCCTATTAAACAGAGTTGTACACAGACAGTTGACAGCTCATTGAACTAAAAATAGTTCCTCAAGTTCTGAGAAGCTCCATCCGCAAAAGGGCTACTTTGTGATAAAATACCTCATAAAATAATCATATTCTCATATTAACAAGAAGTAAATCAACAAATATGTATATTATGTATAAAAATTATAATAATATAGCGTTTTATTCAGATCAATGTTACAATTAAAAGAACAGTACATGAAAAACTTAAATCTTAATCGTGTCTTTTATTTGAATTTTGTTGTTTTGAATTGTATATTATGAGTATACAATAATTTCTATAACTTTTCCACAATTTCATCAAAATGGTACTAATAAAGCGCGTCCCAGAGTATTTTTTTTCAATCGAATACTTGAACAATTTGAAGTACCGAGATAGTAAGTAACCAATTTCACCCCATTTCACCCCCGGCCATAAAGTTTTATGCGAAAAATATGTAGATTATATACATAGGCAAAGCAGGATAAACCAACAAAAACATTTCGATTTTTGTTATATTGCTATAGGTTTAACAACACCATGCTCTTTCAATAGGTTTTATACATATCCATAGAACATATTCGCTTCTCAAAAAGACAGAGCGTATAGAGGTTTAATATTCGGGCGGCGTGTCGGAGTGACCGCGGGGACCGCGACACGCGGGCGGGCCGGCTCCGTCGGACCGATGCAATTCCTTTAATCCATTCACAGTTGCGGTTGTAACGTGCTCACTCGAGCTCAAATTACGTTAAATTAAAGAATATCTATTCGTGTAAAACGTTTTCCGTGTATAGGTCGCTCTATGTAGACCATTTACAGCTTTCATTTTGTTTTTTAAAGCTTTTAAAGCCAATATAATGTTTATGAAACGCAATTTTAACTTTAATTTAATAAAATAATACTTATTTAAAATGAATCCATCTCTATCATAGTTCTAATGAATTGCACTTATGCTGGTCCAATTAATGTATTGCTCTGTTAATAAATACTTACCTTGTATATAAATTAAATATTTTTCAGCTATAAATAAAATATTTATTTTTCCATAAGATAATTCCGTTAACAGCCGTGGTTTAATATGCATGCAGCGTGCGACGCGGACACGACGCGGGCACGACGCGGAGGGCTAAATGCTCATCGTATGCGACTGCAATTTCTTTAATGTATCTCTTCAGTTTTTTATAACAAACTAGCGACTCACCCTCGCTCCGCTCGGGTTCGTCCCTACTTAACGTTTAGTATAGATTTCTCAGAGATGATATATTTTCCCGTAGTAAAAAGTATCCTATATGTTGACCCGGATAACCAGCTACGACCATACCAAATTTCATCAAAATCCCTCCAGTGGTTTTTCTGTGATGCGGTAACAGACAGACAGACAAAAATTCTAAAAACTGTAGGTTCGGTCTTTGTATCGATAATAATGTCTATTTCAATAAGATTATCCAAAAAATATTTAATGTACAGATTCGGTTTATTCCACATATGTGGAAAGGTCCTGGTACATGGCGTGCAAAGGTCCTGGATTCAAGTCCTAGGTAGATCGGAGTAGTTAGATTTTTCTAATACGAAATGTGTGGTCAGCCTTAAGTTGGGAAGGTGGCGATGTTACACCCCAGTGCTATGGAGAGTACGTCAAGTCATCAGTCCTGCGCTTGATCTCTCACCAGTCATGTTGAATTGTCCCACGGGAGTTTGATAGTGAAAGGATATAGTTATTTTTGCACACATATTTTTGCATTATAACATCTCCCGTTTTTTATATAATGAGTTTTTTTAAATCTCTCGCAAGGCATCGTGAGCTTTTAGATCGTCTTGTTTATTCTTTAACAATAAAATATCGAATTGATTTTTGCAGAATTGCCCCCCATTAGAAACCCATAATATAAGATACTATGAAAATAAAAAAAATACAAGTGTAACGTCAGTAAGTTGTCTAACTTTTTTGACTGCAAAGACGACAGAACTAAGTTTACACGTAAGTGTAGAGGTGAGGGTCCCAATGAAGTTTTAAATCTAGCATCAAGGTTAAAAACACAGTTAAATCCGTAACAGACGAAAAAAATTATAAATATTTAGAAATTTTAATACTAACTTAATAGATTTCAGTCGATTTTTAATATAGAATCTTTCTGAAAAAGCTCTGGTACAATTTAAACAGTCAAATAAATTAAAATATTAGGTTCAAGCTCTCTACAAGAAACTGTATAAAGTAAGCTGCAAATGTCTTATTTATCGTTTACTACCTAAAAATATATTCACAAGGATGAAATCGCCTGCAAAGACTTGTATACATCTATATTAATTATGGTAAAATATGACAAGACAGGCTCGGAGGGTGAGAGCTGGTTAATTAATTTACTTCACATTTCAAATACTCTTTATACGATGAGTTTACGCTCATTAGCTCAATGGCTTACACAGCTTGAGATGTGCGGCTGTGCCTCGGAGCAGCTCGCCTCGTTTAAATATGAGCATTTAATGATATCAAGTATTAGGCTCTTATTTATTTATTTTTTTATTCGTGTCTATTCCACATTTAGATTTTATTTAATTTTAAAATCAAGCTTATTTAAAAGTGTAGTCATGCACTTTGATTTTATATATTTTTCATATTCAGAAAGTCATTGAGTACATACATATAAAGTACATAAAATTTAAATAAACTGTAGATATGTGATGTACCTACTCCTGACCATTTTCGGCCACGGCCGCTAATCTCCCTAAGATTAGCCAAAGCGCATACACGAGTCTACTCTCTATTCCATTTCACTCTCAAAATCCCATGGGATTATGCTTTTCAACTATTTGTTCAACTTTTTTACTATAAAATTCATTAACTTGGTCGAACTCGAATATACCGCCTCAGGATTTGCATTCGTACATGCTAGACACTACACCATAGAACCTTCACTTCAGACATCAGAATTCAATACTAGAATAACAAATAACAAACTAAATGTAAGGTTCATAGAAACGTTCTATGGCCTCGATCGCACGTTTGTATCAACATTTGTGCTACCGTTGTTCCCTTGAAACTATGTGAAGCATGGTGTACCCGTGTGATGTGAAGCAAAAAGGAAAGCAAGTGAAGCAAACCTTTCTTATTTGTAATATCATATTTTTTTACCTATATTGCAAATTATTATTACTGTACTGTTAAACTGTATTCCTGTCAAAAGCAACTGTCTAATGACATCTTAAATGTGGACACCCATAATATGCAATTACTTATGACAGTAAAATTTAGAGAGTTATATATTGCCATAGTTAGAATACACTTATATAATAAGAGAGAAAAAAACTTTTAACTCGAACAAAAATAACATAACTTGAACAAAAATAACAAAGCTGTAGAAGTTGTAAGGAGCAAGTCGCTTTAATAACGCGGGTGTCCGGCGCAGTGGCGCAAGCAGATGGCGTCACATCTCAATAAACAAAAGTAGCCAACTCGCTACTAGCACTCGTATTCGCAGACCCACTTGAATTGCAAGGGCTTTCTTCGACTGTGTTAATTTTAATTAGCCCCTCGTAATTAGGTCGCCGTAATGGCGCAGCTTCCGATGAGATATCGCTGGAACTCCGAACAGTTGTTTTGCTTAAATGTCTTTTGTGTTTACTAATGGAATTGGTAAATTCTATAATTTTGTATTACACTTAATATTTTGAGGATTGTCGGCGCATCCGGGTGTGAAATTGTTGATGGCATTTTTTCTCGTGTTTCCTTTATTTACACTTTTAATCTTACGGGGTGTATAAAGACATATTAAAATTCCGTACTCCAATAAAGGAGGAAGAATAGAGGGAAAAATTGACAATTATAAAAACTGTGTGCGATAGTGAACTTGAAATATGGATATTTTTTTCTGGCATATCGGTATAATGTACCTACTAATATTTGTTTTTTTTTTCTACAAATATTTTATCCAACTAGAATCGATTTCAATACTACCAGCTTGAAAGTCGATGACCAGTGCGCTACACGTTTATATATTACTAGCGACTCACCCTCGCTTCGCTCGAATTCGTCCCTAGGTACGTTTTACTGCTGAACTGAGCTGAACGTTGATAAGTCAGTCTGTGAGTCGCGAGTAGTGAATAAAAATAGTAATTGCGAATGTACCTTAGGAGATAGACATATAATATTGCAAACTTGCCATATAACTTTTTAAGACCTACAATTTTCTAGTACATTGTTTTGATGTATTTCTTAAGGTTCAGCCAGCGTTAGCCATATAAATTTCTAAGGACGACTCGATAGAACCAGTCATTGAGTTTTCCCGCGGGAACGAAAAATGTGCCTGTAGTAAAATGTATCCTAAATGTTGATCCAAATGATAAGCTATCACTATACAAAATTTAGTTAAAATCAGTTCAGTACTTTTTGTGTGAAACGCGCACGTCTCTTTGACTAAGTTAGTTTTATTATAGGTATAGATGACACGCGATCCAAGCCCGAGAATAAAGGAGGAAAGGCAATCCGTTCGTACATGGAAATTATTTGATAATGAAATACTTCTACGTAAAAGCTAATAGTCGATTTACAAAGGAATGTGGCCTTTCAAGTTTCATCTAAATCAATTGGAATTTTCATGTAAAATTGATAAAAAAAAAATTATCTTGCCTCTACAATTTCAAACAAAAGACTTCTGAGTTATTTTTTTCCCTCTCTATGGAAATACTAGCGATTTGATCGACACTCGCTTCGCTTGAGTGCGTCCCTAAGTGCTAATATAATCCAGTTGATATTCTATCTGTATACAACATTTCATATAAATACGTCCAACAGTTTCAGTATTAATAAGGAACAAACAAAAACACACGGATACAAACTTTTACATATATAATATCTAGTCGTCCGATTACAAATCATGAAGAGAAAACATGTAAAAGGTACACCGCGCTCAAACAAATTGCTTCCACCAATTTAAAATATTTACGAAACAAAGTCGACAGCAACAAGGGTCGTGTTCACAATTTAAAGCCATTAAGGATGTAATTTCGCGTCCAAGTGCGGTATTTCAATTACAGCTGAAAGTGCTATGTGACGAATGTAGAACTAATCCGGCGAGACCAGGGCCTCGACACTCGCGACGCGGCGTACGTAGGGCGATGTGCGACGCGCGGTGATTTGCAAATAGCTGTGGATCTAAACGTAGTTTTGTTTTTGCTGTCGCTCACTCGCACAATCCTCACGCTAATATAAAGTGTTTTACTTTAAATTATTTAAATCCACTCAGTTTGTGGAACATTGTTTTTGTTGTTCTCATCTTGATTAATGTTGAACGAGACTTACAGGAGTACATTTAATGCTGTTATCTATGTATGCACAACTAACATAATATGTTGTTTTGTAATATAATAATTCAGCTTTTCACTATGTCTTACTGCTGAATACGAACCTACCATCAATGCGAGGAGCATCAAGTCATAGAGGCTGTTCAAGTGCGGGATGGCGGACTTGACACACATTTGACGAAAACTACTTAGGTTTCCTCTAACATACTATCCTTAGCAGCCACGCTAAAGTGAACACATATGAGCGTATTATAAGGCTTAGAATAATTTAAACCCTCAAATATAAACCATACAGCATCCATTTGTACAATTTTTCCTATTGCTCTGCTCCAGCATCCGAGAGCGCCCTAGGCGCGGGAGCGGCGGGTGCCGCGGGCGCTACCGTCGCAGGCGCGGGGGCCGCCCTCGCGCTAGCACTCGCCGCCTGGCGCGCCGCGAGACGACGACGCAAGCCTCGGAAACCGCCCGCCCCGCAAGAGAAGACTGTCGACCACGATGACGCTGAACCAGACCTCATACCTAATAATTACTGTAAGTACACTAGTATTCTATTTATGGATGAAAATATATGATCTTAAGTGGTTTATTCTATTATTAATTTTTAATTGGCAAAGGTGCACCGACTTCAAAATTATTTGAAAATAATTATATCACTTTTAGGGTTTTTTTTTTTATTTTTATAAGACTATGCAAAAATCCCGAAAAAACCAAAAATCGATACACTACATTTGATATATTGGTTACTTTATGAATCTTTATAATCTGTTATGTTTGCTAAATAAATAGTCGTTCAACTACTTTGTGATCAACGACCTACATAAGTTTTGCAACGATGAATTTATAACGAAGTGGCATTTTAAACCGGTAACTTTACACATTTATTTCAAAGAAACATCTGATGTTTAAAATTCTCAAATATGAGAGACATAATTGTTTTTTCAAAACAATGACTATAAGACCGATTTTGATAAGATTTTTATCTAAACACTACATAGTATAAAACAAAGTCGCTTCCCGCTGTCTGTCTCTATGTATGCTTAGATCTTTAAAACTACGCAACCGATTTTGATGCGGTTTTTTTAATAGATAGAGTGATTCTACAGAAAGGTTTATATGTATAATACGTGCATATTATAGTACAGAAAAGCCTAGAAATTCAAAGATTTGTATTCCATACTAACCGTTAAAACTTACCTAGGGACGAACCCAAGCGAAGCGAGGGTGAGTCGCTAGTCTCATTATAAATATAATTATTCAAACATGGATTAACTTATAGACACGCTGTAAGAGATCATATGGTTTCTAGAGGATATAGCAAATTAAGACCTTACTTATATAATTTTCTTGTTTTATTGTTGCAATGTGTCATGCTTATTTACTACACGATCTTCTGGACAAAAAAGAACAGCATCTGTGTGTCCAGCAGATGCTATTATAAAATCCAAAGCAGACAAAAACTGTACATACTCATTTATTTTCCTTATGATTTATCTTAACGTGATGAAAAACCTCTTTCCGTGGTGTTCCCTGGAGGCTCTTAGGTTACAAGCGGACAGATTATAATAAACTGACTTCCATAAAAACTGAGATAAAATCTAGAGATATAGGTATTATGTCACCCCTAGGTGTGCCGGAGACCTCACCCTCACGTTCACCCGCTTTCATTTATTATAAAAACTGTCCTAGGGAAGTCTTGTCTGGAATATAAAAGTAATATGGCCTTGGAAACTATTATGTAACTGCAAAACTCTATATATATATATATAATATAATAAACTCTATATATATATATATATATAATAAAATTTAAGTGTTTATCTGTTTTTTTCATAATAGCGTATTTTTAATGAGTTCTTATGATTGTCTTATGAAAATTACAGAGATCGAATGTTTGCGTTTAGAAAAAAAATGTTTTTCTAGAGGCGAACCCGAGCGAAGCAAGGGTGAGCCGCTAGTTTTCATATAATAATAGCTTCACAGATTGCAAATTGAAATTTTACTGGCGGTAAGAAGTTTTGAATAAGTGTTATATTAACTGTTTTTAATAATGTAACACGAGAGCAAAGCCGTAAGCTATAATGAGCCAGTACACAAATTCTTTTCAACACAAATTATAATTTTAAGCCAATTTTCTAGATGCATCCATGCCAGCAGTTCAAAATTTCGACATCATTTTTAAAATGCATAACATTTATCTCTTTCAAAAAGTGAAAAGATTAACAATAACAAATAAAGCAATCCGAGACCGTCTAAAAAGTAAGCATATTCCGTATGGAAATGAGCTGATATCCTCGTATAAAATTATTCACTCGCTCTTTAGCACTTCATAATATGATCTTTATAGTGTAGGTGGTAAGGGTGAGGATTGCAGTGGTGCAGGATGGCACCCGCGGTGACAATACGGCCGAGTTCCATGCATGCGTAATGTAGCTCTAATGCTGGCGGCTTATTTCTAACAGCGCCTCAATTATTCAGGCCCCGCCACCGGTCTAATAAGTACACTTTATTACTTCACCCACTACTCAAATGCAAGCACATTTTGCCAACAAAACTCACTGAACTCGGCTTTAGTTTTGTGTGTGGCTCACTCGATTGCTCTTAGTTATGAAATTACATATTTATTCTATACTGATACATAAAATTGAAATATCTGTCTGTTTTTATATTACTATTTGTTTATAAACAACCATTTTTTTTCTATCTGTTTGTACAAGGTAATTTATGTGAAGGCTAAACCAATTTTAAAAAGATTTTCGCTAATGGATAAAGGATTTGTACAAGAAGGACTTAAAATACTTCCTATTCCACAATAACCGATTTTTTGGACATAAATATTACAAAAGAACACATTTACTGAATGAGTGGCACAATCGGGAATCAAACTTTATGATGTGTATATAATTGTAGTTTTTTTTTTTTTTTTTTAATTTATAAATATACTTTGCTAACAAACCTGATTTACTTATCTAAACTGAAAGATGGAAGCCGAAAGGTAGACTGTAAAGTGTAAAGTTTTTATACTTAAAAAGAATTATGACATTGGAAAAAGTTAGAATTGTTGGAGCTTGACTTAGATGTTGACTCGTCGTACTTGTCCTCTCTGCATAGATGTTAGGGACATTACTTGAAATTACATATTACAGAATTTTAGTAGATTTTAAAGAAGCTAGTATATATGGCATCTTGGAGGGCTCATCATTAAAGAAATATTTATCCCAATCATGCTAAGACATGACCTCATCAGTATAATAATCGTAAACGTACGTATGTATTCAGTTTTTTTTAACGTCTCACTGCTGGGCACAGGCCTTCCTTCAATACGAGGGGGATCAGGCCATAGTGCACCATGCTGTCCTGACAATGTTTTTCTTCACCGTAAGGCAGTGGTAATCATGTTAGAAATCATTCGCACATAAAAATATCAGAGGTGCGAAAGCCGGAATTTGAACCCGCTTCACTCGGTTTCCCAAGCGAGCGCGTTACCACTGGGCTAACACTGCGTATGTATATAATTAGAAAATTGAATATAATACAATGGTATTTTAAACGCTAAGTTATTTCATCAATAGAGTAAAAGAACATAAAAGGTATAAATAAAAAACTTTGATATTAAATAATACAAGGTACAGAAATCGTATTATAGGATTTGATATGAACCTAAGCCTTTTGCATAATAAAAACCTCAGAGGACATCAAACAAGTATCCCGACCGGCATTGCTTTTTAATCAGATTTTGAGTCCCATACATTTGGTGTAGAGTGATGTTCAGTCCACTTTTGCCCATTACTCTTTCAACGTAGCGCAGGGTTGCCATCTCTCTTGTTTCTATTGAAAAGTATGCTTGTACTTCCTCAAATTAGATTTTGACTTCAATTTCTAAAATGCAGCTTTTGCCTATAACTTTATTTGAGTCAAGCCAAACAATGAGGTGAACCTACGCTTCAAACGGAATGAGGAGCAAAAATCGGAGAATTGAGTCACACTTTTCCATTTGTATAGCAAGGAAGAGTACGTGAAGACAAAAAATAATAAAGAGATAAACATTAAATGGATAATTATATTGTCACAGTCGTACTGTACCGAGGTTCTTCTTATTACTTGGGTCAATACACATAACTAACGAGCCACCTTTACGCTCTTTGATTTTTTACGTATACAAATACGAAATTATGTTTACTGGCGTTCTTATTAGCAGTTTTATTTTAAAATAAAAGTCCAGCCAATCGTAGCTTTTTCCTCATGCATAAATAATTAGAGTATAGGGTAAGAACCGGATAGTCGCCCTACTTTTTGAAAATCTTCAATTACATAAAAATTAAGTATCTACTTACAACATGCTCCGTGTGTAATCAAAGATTGGTCTTTAATCTTTCATTGTAACCTATTGTTTTAAACACAATCAATATTGTTTTTCAGTAAACCCTGTTTTATTTGACCTCTACAAAAAGGGATAGTTGCCCTCTGTGGCGGATAGTTGTCACATGTTAAAAATGCTTTCGGGGATACTTGCCTCATGCGGTAATAGAAGTCTCATTATGAAATTGCTTCGATTTTTTTTTGGATTAAAACAAATTTATGTAAGCAACCATTATTAATTATTAACATCAATTTATTAAGGTATTAATCGAAATATTAATCAATACAACTTTTAAATTACAGATAAAATTTCCAAAATTTAAGTTATAAATCATAATTAATTTTAAAGATAAAAATAATATGGCAATCAATTTTGGCACAAATATTAAAATAAGTGGGTAGGCGGATATCACCAAGAAAATTTTTAAAATCAATTACGAAGCCAGAACTTTCAATTTTTCACATCTCACACAATATTCTTTGAATGATGAACAAGTTACCTGGAAACACAATCCAGTCTGATTTGGATTTAGTATTATTATAATTTTCAAAACATTTACAATAATCATCAACTGAACTTTTCTCATTCGCATTTTCTATTTTTGTATTAATGTTTATAGCTCTCTTAGTATCTTTTCAGTGTCTCTTATCTTTCAGTGTCTTTAATTTCTTACTCCTTTTTTTGTACTCCTTTAGTATAGCTTTTTTTTGGCTATTTTTGTACTTATAATGCTTTTTTCACTTTCACTTTCGGAACTATAAATTGTTATTTGTCATCCTACAGCCCTTTCTTCTTTCAGTTTAATTAAATACTCGTATATGTTTTCACATTCTGTTTTACTGCTAGAGAAACCGACATATTTTATGATCTTTTACTTTCATTTCCATCTCTTTTCTTCATAATTTTCATCTCTCTATCAGCTGATTTATTTTCTACCGTCTTAAAATCCTTTTATTTCTTTGTCTCCATTCTAGTTCTTTAGTAATGTTTGTTTCTTCTTCTTTATTCTTTTTTGGACAATTTTTTCGTTGGAATTTAAAACTTCTGCAGATTGTTTAGCCCTTTTAGACATGCTAAGCTCTTACTCATATTTGTGAGGCATTTCACCTACTTGCAACTCTAATTGCCCTTAGGGCGACTATCCGCAAAATTATATGGGGCGACTATACTTTTCGGTACGGATACTTGCCCTTATATTTTGAAAAAAAAAAATAAAAACTATTTAACTTTATAAGGTAATAGGTAGTGTAATTTAAACTTCACTGCATGCGTAGAAGCAAAAAGTTGACTCAATCGACAACCGTAACAAAAAATACTCAATAGAAAATACTCATGAATATTATTTCAACGCTTGTCAACGTCCTGCCTCGGAAGATTTTCGCTCACACAGACAAAACACTTGTACCTAGTCCTACTACTGCCCCATAGCTAAGGTCTGTGGAAGAGGTGCTTCAAATTACAGAAGAGCGCTGACGTCAGGGACATCTCTAATATAGCGTATTGAAAACCGGGGCAAGTATCCAACTGAGGCGAGTATCCGGGTTTTACCCTATGTGGAAACACTTATGTCATTCTACCATGTCATAGGTCTTCATCAAAAATGGGAGATTTAAAACCGACATAATGTGACTTTTTATATTCACAATAAGGTTATTTGCCTCGATCCAACAAATACTCCAACATTTGAAGTTAAAATATTTACAGACTTGTTCTGTTTATTTTCCGTTTTAAAATCAAAGCAAACCAAAGCGGTCTAAATAATATTTCACAATTTTACTTTTATCATCTTTGTTTATAAATTTTTTGGGAAACATTGTAATAAAAACGCCAGAGCGAAGTCAAGCCACTAAAATTTTATACATTCTGGTACTCTGTAATATATTAATTAAAAGTTACGTTTACATTTTTCATTTGAAAAATTGTCCTGAAAATTTTGCATCGTCGAGCTGTCCTAGTTCTGGTTTATTATCTATGTCATATTTGGCAGCCCTGCTAGAGAGTAAACTGGGCACGGTTCAAATCGTATCATCTGTTGTTTGTCGCGCGCTGCGTGCCGAGCGCCGAGCGCCGGGCGCCGAGATATCCGCTCAAATATTAATACTGCAGCGTGGGAAAAATGCGGCCCACTGACCGATCCTGCAAAGTAAAATGTATCCTGTATATGAGATTAGCTTACATTGCTTATTTTACTATTGTATCTTTACCTGACTTCTTAAATAGGTTATTTTAGTTAAATAGTTTATATGGCTGAATTAAACACATCAAAATCATCAAATAACTGGTTGTTTAATATGATTTTTTACTAACAGTTTATTTACGTTATGTTTGCGTCATATTGTAACATACTATTGATTTAAAATATATAAAATAAAGCAGACACTTGCTTTATCCGTTGCTTTAAAAAAAAACTGAATTATACTTAAAAAAAAATCCAGTAGAATCTATAAATATCAGTTTTCAACCGACCCCGATATATGTAGGTATTTCCATCAATGGAGCATGCAGTCTCCGGCTGGCTTCACGCATCTCACGTCTGCAGAATAAACGCACCGCACAAAGCGGCTCTGTCGTGTTGAACCGTTGCTCACACGGACTCAAAGGCATTCGGCTTTTACGATGCCTTTATATAAACGTTTGAAATGGACCAATAGCACTCGCAAGACAAAAAGAAAACATTTATTTATACATACATATATATAGTAAAATTCTAAGTTAACCGAATCTGTAAATAAAATATTTTTTGGAAAAATCTTATTTTAATAGTCATTATTACTGATACAGCGGCCGATTCTATTGTTTTTAGAATTTTTGTCTGTCTGATGCGTATCCAGATGTCTGTCTGGGAACGCATCACGAGAAAACCACTGGACAGATTTTCGATTAAAGGAATGATGATAGCTGGTTATCCGGGTCAACATATAGGATACTTTTTACTGCAGGAAAATATCTCATCTCTGAGGAATCTATACTAAACATTAAAACTAACTATTAGTTTATATGTAGTATTTTAGTTAAATAAATACTTTAACTAAATACCAATGCAGTTTTGTTATTGTTTTTTTTTTTTTTGTTATTTATTATATTTAAATTTTATATAATAATTTGTTTAAAAATTAAAATTGCAATTGTAACCTTTTATTTACATTTTCTCGTATATTTGCTATACACATTTAATTTCGATTGTTTGCGCTTTATTTTATCGTGCACGAATCATATCCATTATTTTTGCAATCATAAATATAATGTTAATATTACATTCAGGCCTCAATGATTTTAGTGTTTAAACAAAAAAACAATGAAACAATTACAAACAAGGGCAAAATGCTCCGCCGCCCGCGCGTGCTCGCGAACACGCTACATTGGTTTTTTTATTCATTACATTTACATTCACGTAACTTTCAAAATTATTATTGAAGCGAAATTATCTTGTTTTGCTATATAATTCTATTGAGAAAAAATGAGATGATTTATTTGACCCAGATAACCAGCTATCACTGTACCAAATTTCATCAAAATCTGTCCAGTGGTTTTCTCGTGAAAACGATAATGACTATTTCAAAAAGATGTTCCAAAAAATTCCAAAGATGTACAGATTCGACTCAGAATTTTAATATATGTAGATGAAAATTTTGAGATCACTTGTCTAATATTATGATATTCTGAAAATATCTTAGAAGTACACATTATGGATGAGTACCAATATCTTCTTCAAGTGTACCTATCGCGTAGGTATCGCTACGGCGGGCGTAGGCCGAACGCTACGGAGCTACACACGTGCTAAAGTTACTACTGGAAACGGTCATCAAAGTTAGACTAAGCCTAAATCGAAAAAGTTTGAGTTTCTTAATTAGTTTTCTCATTCCTAAATATTAAAGTACATATTTACAACCAGATTTTTTTGTAATTTACGGTTTTTAGTAGATAGTTGCTCCTTGTCAAAACTATGAAAATTCCAATATTATATATTCGTATATAGTAGTTTTATTATATTTTTATTTACTAATCAACTATTTTAACAGGTGTTTCCGCATATTATTTTGACTTTTGTTCTAATTTATACTTAATATTATAAAGCTGAAGAGTTTGTTTGTTTGTTTGTTTGGTTGAACGCGCTAATCTCAGGAACTACTAATCCGATTTGAAAAATTGTTTTTGCATTAGATAGCCCGTTAACTGAAGAAGGCTATAGGCTATATATCATCCCTGAAAAATGTACGGTTCCCGTGGGATAGATTTGTTTTTGTTTGTCAAGAGTCGAATCCGAGCGAAACGAGGGTGAGCCGCTAGTATAGTTTATTTGAAAAGATTATTTTGAATGTTTTTTTTTTGTTTAAATATTGTAATCTCTGCAAGTCTAAGTTGAATAATTCTTAAGTATTTTTGTAAACCTATTTATCTTTGATCTACCATCACGCTACAACTACGCTTAGGAGAGAAGTAATTATTTATAAGTAAACTACGTAACTGTAGTCGCGGGCGAAAGTTAGTATTATACATAATTATGTTAATTTAATGTTATAATGTTGTATTGTATTTAGCGTTTTTTAAGATCCCACTGCTGGGTATGAGCTTCCATCCAATACGAGGAGGATCAGGATGGCCTAACCCTCCTCGTATTGGATGGAGGCCCGGCCTGGACTATGGAGTCCACCAAGCTGGCTAAGTGCGAGTTAGTGGACACATATCTTTTGAAAACTTGCTAGGTTCTCTCAGATATGCAGGTTTCCTCACGATATTTTCCTTCGTCGTAAGACAAGTGGTAATCATGTTGGAAAATAAGTTGGAAAATGATACACACATGGAAATATTAAGAACTGCGATGTGATGCGAGGCTCGGAATTTGAGCCAGATTCCAGAGTATTGAATCAATCTATTACAATAATATCACTATATCGTGACGATCATCTTTGTATTATAATATGACGTATGCCAGTATATTATAGTACGGAGAGCTTTTCTACGTTAGAAAAGGCAACATTTTTGTAACAAGCTCATGAAGTTTAGGAACACTAATTAAAACATTGAATTTTAATTGTGTAAGTTACAAATATCTCAAGTTAACAAGTTAAAGCATAATCCAGATAGCTACAAGAAACTGGGATAATAATATTTCCCCTATTTAAGTTCCGCTCCTCCGGGGGTTGTTAACGAGTTGAGCTATCGAAAATGTAGAAAACTTTATCGCTACAAGGCTTCGCGATGTCTCACGCCTTTTATTAATATCTCACGGCAGGAATCTGAAATGAAGTTTACATTTTTCATTTAATTTCTTTAGGCAAAGTATTTGGAATCCAGACTGTGTTATATTTTTTTACCTTTATATAGATAGCAACTGTTAGGTATTTTGTAAAATATTAAGTTACTTATATTATTTGTATTAATTCCTGATAGACTGCTTTAGAAAAAGTAAGTAATGTAACAGCGACACGTTTGGCACATTTAGACTGAAGGTATATAGTTAATCACTTAACTCCAGTAACGCGAGCGTTACGATACAAGCGAGGTCGGGTGTAGACTTAGGCTAAGTTCAAATGATCACGCGGTAACTTCTAACTTGTCTTGCTCCTTAGATGAAACTAGCGACTCACCCTCGCTTTGCTTCGGGTTCGTCCCTAGACAAAAACAAATCTATCCCACTGAAACCGTGCATTTTTCCGTTATGATATTTAGCCTATAGCCTTCCTTAGTTAACGGCCTATCTACAATAAGCATAAATACAAAAAGAATTTTTCAAATCAGATTAGTAGTTCCTGAGATTAAAGCGTTCAACGAAACAAACAAATAAACTCTTCAGCTTTATTATATTAGTATAGATACATGAAAATCAAAGTCATTTTTTATTCTGTACTGACGATGTAACCCCGCTTTGCTCGGGTGCCCCTAGATACTTTACAGCTGTAGTCATGTGCTACTTCAGGTCAGTCTTTTCAACATAACGGACTAACAAACTTACAAACTTTCATATATGTAATAGTAGTCCGATAAGATTTATTACACTTTTGCATAGAGATAACTTATAAGCCGGAGAGTGCCGCAGGGTACTTTACTGCGGTACTTTCAGTAGCTCGTGTGAGATATTTGTGTTACTATAAATTACTAAGAGACAAATCTATTAGATGAGTTTTCTACAACACAAGTTTTATTTTCGACAAGTTTTCTATAAGTTTTCTATGAGACATATCGTTTGGTCACTATCAACGTTCAAATGTTCTATTTTTTAACACTCTTTTATTATGATCTAACTGGCAAGCATCAAATCTTGGAAGTTGATTTTAACATACGTTTAACTTTATTCGATTTAAAACTTTGTTAGTTTGTGAAATTAGGATGACAATACAATAAATTGTCACCGACCTGATGATGGAGCTAGAAGGCAGCAATATAATATTTTGCAATGGCTACAAGTAGCCTTAAATTATAACTTCATATGATTCTTTTTAACAAGAGATTTCTAAATTTTAATACTATAATTATGGAAAAGTCTTATTATAGACCATCTATACTAATAATATTATAAAGAGACAGTTTGTTTGTTTGTTTGAACGCGCTAATCTCAGGAACTGCCAATCCGATTTGAAAAATTCTTTTTGCATTAGATAGCCCGTTTATTGAGGAAGGCTATAGGCTATATATCATCATGCTACTACCTAAGAGAGCGGAACAATAATCATAAATGTTAACAAATTGGGCAGACTTCCCTACATTATTATAAAACTGATGTTTATATCGGAAGTTTGAACGCGGGCGAAGCCGCGGGTACTGCTAGTCTCTAATATTATTATTTAAATCTTAGCTGTCGACACACAGAAATGCCGCGTGATGAATGACGTCGAGTGTCTGGAAACTGCCAGTACTATAACAAATGAGCTATAAATTTTTCCTTTTATAAGATACTTCCTATATTAATTTTATGACATAATTTTATCTTAAAATATAGCTTCGAAGAGATGAAAAATGACTCCTCGCTTGTGCATCGATTGATTGCAACATTACGTTTCTACGTGTCTATTTATGTGTTAATTTAGAAACGTTATTATTTTAAATTGTGTGAAAAATTAAATTTTACTTTTATACAAAAAATACTACTCATTACCTATTCAGGAGAGAAGGACAAAGTAACTTACATACCTTGTTATTTATAATATTAGTTATTATATAATTTAGATTTAAATTATTATTTTTTTTTCATCTAAGGTTTCTGTCTTAAGTTTTATCTTCCCTAAAATTCAAGAAAGACGCTGGAATGTACGAATTCGTCTCTGTCATAAAATTTGTACTAATCTATACTAATATTATAAATGTGAAAGTTTATGAGTATGGATGTTTGTTACTCTTTCACGCCAGAACGGCTGAACGGATCTGAATGAAATTTGGCATAGAGATAGATTATAGTCTGGAATAATACATAGGCTACTTTTTATCCCGGAAAAATGTACGGTTTCCGTGGGATAGGTTTTTTTCCTGGAGGCGAACCCTAGCGATGCGAGGGTGAGCCGCCAGTCATGAATATTTTATAATGAAATTATTGGCAAGACCAGCTTTTATTACTTTAAAATCAATGTAATATAAAGTGCTTAGTGAGAATATTCTCTTTGATCTGCCGATAAAGTATAAATATGCACGGTGACCCTACGAGAGTGGAAAAGTTAAATTGACACATGACTCGCGTCGACTCGGGCCGGTGCTCGCGTAAATTGTTGATGACTGTACTCTCTAGTTAGAGAAGGTTAGTTTCAATCACTTCATTTAACCGAAAAACGTGGTTTTAAAGTTTGAATTAAATTTTGTCAATAATAAATATAAATAAATTGTTGGGACATTAACACACAGCACCATCTAGTTCCATGGTAAGCTACGAGGCTTGTGTCATTGATACCAGATAGTTGATACATCAAATATGTATAATAACTTTAAATACATATATATTATTCGTTTCGTCACACAAATGAATGCCCCCAACGGGACTCGAATCCGCGACCGTTGGATTAACAAATAGGGTCACTATAAACTGAGCCAAACGTTTCGTTTAATAAGAATAATAACAGAAGAATGACACTCAAAAATTGGTTGTCAAATACATTGCAAGGTTAATTAAATTAACACTTAGAAATTTTATTAAAAATAAAATCACCTAGCCTTACTAGAATCATATTAAGTAAGAAATAAATATTTAGTTATGCTTTGAATATTTCCTGGTAACTTTAACATCAGGACTACGGCGTACAGAATTTTACCTTTAATTCAGTAGAACATAAAGCACGGGTATCTAGCAAAGTTCACAACGTTTTTAATGTTGTATTCGCTTAGGGAGATAGCTGAGAGCATTTGTTTAGCTTCAGCGGGATGTTTACTGGCTAGATTAGTGCCGCGACCGGACCCACATCTAACCACCTAACGAGCCACTTCTTCTTGTGTAGGTACTCTGGACGGAGCCGGAATTAGCTCCACTCATCTCCACTCACTAAACTAAAACAGCATTTGTAGCGTCGCCGTTAAACGCTTCATTATTGGATCTGGAACTGTTAAATAATGCTCTGCGTAATGAGACTGCGGACACACAAATGTAGCGGAAATTCGCTTTCTAATTCTATATAGTTTACTATAATTTGTATAAATATCCTTTTCTATGATTAAACAGTAATAAGTTAAAAATGAACACCTAATAAATATCCATTTTAAAATTGCTTACAATGTAATTTATACTTCAATGCGCTACTATTCATTACGTTGTCAACGAATTTCGAATATAAAGGGATGATATTCATTTGTCAATCTCGCATCCATACACTTCATATCGTAGAAGCCATTACACAGAATTTTAAAAATTACATCACAAAAGAATTGAATTGAATTGCAGATTACACATTTTGGTCGACATGTGCAAAGTGAATGTATATAAAGTGTAACGTGACATCCGCAGTCTTGCGGACAGCATCGGACAGGTGCGGACAGGGCGAGTGGGTGCGATCCGCCGCGAGCAGGGCGGGCGGCGCAAGCGATAGAGCGACGATACGCGATAATTAAACGCTAATGAGCATCCCGCTCAACTCGCTGCCAACTAGCCGGATCGATCGCTAACTTCCTGAGAACTTCTCTTATTAGCACTTAATTTTATTCGCAAATAAATCTTAGTCTCACTCCGGAGTCAACGTCGAATGTACTAATTAAACTTTTTTGTACTTAAATATAATTATGCCTGCACTAGGTTTTAATACTTTTATTTGCTGAATTAAAGAAAAATGTATGCGTCAATTCACGTCTCTATTATGTTACTATTATTATTAACTAGCCACTCACCCTCGCTCGTCCCTACTTACGTTTAAACATTGAGTATAGATTTTTCAGACATGAGATATTTTCCCGCAATAAAAAGTATCCTATATGTTGACCCGGATAATCAGCTATCATCATACCAAATGTCATCAAAATCCCTCCAGTGATTTTTCCGTGATGCGGTAACAGACAAAAATTCTAAAAACTATGGATTCGGCTTCTTTATCGCTAGTAAAGTCTATTTCAATAAGATTTTCAAAAAAATATTTAATGTACAGATTCGGCTAAGTTACAATTTTATTATATGTATAGATTAAATTAAAATCTTTGATATGTTTTATTTCATTTGAGTGTCTTATAAATCCTAATACATTTTATCTGTGTATGCAGCATCTTCATGTAGGTACATGTAGGTACAATACGTGAAACAATTAATAATGTGATGTTTTAGAACAATTCGTTTCCTTTGAACAATGTCACAATAGTCGTACAGCGGGCGAGTGTACACGGCATGGCACACTGCACGACGTGTATCGCGCAGGTGTGTCGCAGACTAATCGCTAGAGCGCAAGACGCAAGTCGGGACAAGAAATAATTAATAGAGGCGGCGCGGGGCTCGCGGGCGACGCTAATGTGCCCAAGTTTATTCAAATTGCTTTCATTAATAGCGCTACTTTGCCTCGTGTTTCGCCGCAGTGTCTCGCTGCGTCCTCTGGGCCCATGAATTTCAATCATAGAATTCATGTTTTGTTAAATATTTCGTGACGGACTTCCCGGAGTGCTTGCTGTGTTTAAGGAGCTCGTCTCTTCCTACTTTGTTTTACTGTTCCTTTAAATTACATGCATTATTTATTTTATTTATTTATTAAAAGGGTAGAGTTACAAGTTTTTTACATTTACCCAATCTTCATAATGTCTTCTTAAATACTTGGTATACAGAAGGCGTACAAATTAAAAAAAAACGAAACATTATGAAACATCATCTAGTATATTATTATATTATATATGTAGCATAGCGATTCACCCTAGTCCCTAGACAAAAACAAATCTATCCCACGAAAACCGTAAATTTTTCCGGAATGATATAAAGCCTATAACCTTCTTCAGTTAACGGACTATCTAATGCAAAAAGAATTTTTCAAATCGGATTAGTAGTTCCTGAGATTAGCGCGTTCAACCAAACAAACAAACAAACTCTTCAGCTTTATAATATTAGTATAGCATTCAAGAAACAAAGTTAAATTTAAAGGAAAAAATAGAAATATTGAATAAGAAATAATAGTATATCGTGATCTGTAGAGAGGATTTACAATCGGCCAGTTCAGTGTGACATTTAATGGCGAGCGAGACGCGGGCGCGGATACGACGCAACAAAGTCCGCGGCGTTTTCAATTGCTAGTGCTCTGAATATTCATACCCCATCAATATTCATGAACGCCGCACCGCGCCAATATCAAAATATTTTTCAATAATATCCTTCTCCGTCTGTCATAACTATACCGTGGTGTCGTTGACTTTACATTCTTGCTTCGATTTTCTAAATGAATCTTTTTGTAACGTATTAAACGTTAGATATACGTTTTATAGTATTTTATATTATCAAACGTACATTGTAATTATAAATTTTTATTAACGACGAATAACGAATGTTTATTGCTAAGCTTAAAGCGAGCATTGCTATGCGAGGTGGCGTCTTAGTTATTAGTATTGTTTGCAGGAGACCGCAGCCGCCCGCCGCACTGCGAGCTATTATAATTACTTTCATCGGCCTCTAATTGCTTCCGCTTGGCACAGACTCCGCTGTTATTGTGATGAGCATGCATTACGGAACCGACACGATTGAGTTACAATTCATAAAAAAAGCATTTCGCGTGAAAATTTACGAAAAGCATAAACGTTAATGTATCTGAGGGGAATTGGTATAATTAGTGCATTTTATGCGTCGCGACGCCGCTGACCGCGAGCGCTGGGCGTCGCGACGCGGTATTCAAATTTCCGCGGGAGGCTAACGGTAACGGCGGCATAAATCCGCCTCTATCATATAATGCGGGAGTTTTTATTGAGGCGAGAACGGCATTCATTACTGAACAATTTATGGCTGCCGGCCCGCACCCGGCCGACCGCCCGCCCTCGCCCGCCCGCCCGCGCCCCAGCCGCCCCAGCCGCCCAGCAGCTATGAATATGAGATGACCTTTCTTTATATTTCATCGGTTGTTAAATTTCAAAATTGCTATGCAAACATTATAGCGCGTTATATACGAGTGCTTAGGTGAAATTTTTCAGCACTTTTCGACGGCTAGGTATTGTGTAGATTTTAACTGGGACCATCATCTGCTACGAAACAGGGCTAATAATTTCACCGCCTCGTTTAATTTTAATATTCTCATAAATTTCTACCACAATCTCCTTGTTCAAGTGGTGTTATTTTATGCGATATATTTATGTTTCATTTGCATTATTTTGGTTAGTTTATACTTATTTAACCGACTTTTTTTATTGTTGATAATATATTTTATATGTAAAAGTGCACATCTATCGATTTTGACAAAAAGTACAAAACTCTATCGATCATTAAGTGTAGAGAGGTAGATAATATTACATATTTATGTTGTAAATTGTTAATGGTTGAATTTCGCTTAGGAACAATTAAGGAATAAAGCAGGTGTTACTAAAAGAAGTTCTGAGGAAGTTAGCAATTGATTTGGCTTCTTTGCAGCGAATAGAAAGGAGACGCTCATTAACCTTTAAACTCCACTGCGTCGTCTCTGTGACGGTGTCTAGTACAGCTCACACCACTTGCATTGGTCGTAGACGATCGCGTTTTCGCATTTGTTCGTCCGCTGTCGTCCGCACGTCGCTCGCTAAATATTTCCTTTGACATCCCAATCATAGCGTATCTCGATTTATGATGTGACGGGTTTTGAAATGAGGTTAATAATAATTTTTATTTGTTTTGACGACACGTTTCGCTCAGTTTGTAGTGACCCTACTTGCTGTGCCAGCGGGTTCGAGTCCCGCTGGAGGCATTTATTTGTGTGATGAGCACGAATGTTTATACTCTAGTCATTGGTGTTTATATTTATAATATGTATGTATTTAAAGTTATATATGTGTAGTGTATCGACTGTCTGGTATCCATAACACAAGGCAAATAGCTTACCATGGAAGTAGATAGCGCTGTGTGTAAATGTTCTAACATATTTATTTATTTATAAATAATATTTTTATTCATTGTTTAAAGCAGCTTTCGTTCGTTACTTAAAGACAATCGACTTAAAGACTTACGAATCTTGTAAGATAAACGATGTTCAAAGTGCTTGTACAAGGCTATTTGAATAAAACATATTTTGATTTGATTTAAGAATTTTACTCCCCGTGACGATTTGTAGTAATTCAATTTGCACACGACCACAACGTATGGAACTATGATATATTTGATTGTACGTGAGATCGACAAATGAGTGACATCCCTTTATACTCGAACTTTGTTGACAGCGTCACGAAGCGCGCAAGTATAAAATATGAAAAAAATATTTATTAAGGGCTTATTTTCAACTTATCTTCACTAATATTATAAAGAGGCAGTGTTTGTTTGTTTGAACGCGCTAATCTCAGTAACAACTAATCTGATATGAAAAATTCTTTTTGCATTAGATAGCCCGTTTATTAAGGAAAGCGATAAGCTGTATATCATCATGCTACTACCCAAGGAAGCGGAGCCCTAATCATAAATGTCAATAAATCTGGAAGACTTCCACACATTATTGTAAAACTATATATATATATATATATATATATATATATATATATATACACATAGGGACGAACCCGAGGGAGGCGAGGGTGAGTCGTTAGTTACTATATAATCATGAAAAAAGATTCTTAGTTATACTTTATAAAGTATATTCCGCTACATTTGTGTGTCCGCAGTCTCATTACGTAGAGCGTTAGTTAACAGTTCCAAATCCAATAATGAAGCGTTTAACGGCGACGCTACAAATGCTGTTTTAGTTTAGTGAGCGGAGATGAGTGGAGCTAATTCCGGCTCCGTACAGAGTACCTACACAAGAAGAAGTGGCTCGTTAGGTGGTTAGATGTGGGTCCGGTCGCGGCACTAATCTAGCCGGTAAACATCCCGCTGAAGCTAAATAAATGCTCTCAGCTATCTCCCTAAGCGAATAGAACATTAAAAACGTTGTGAACTTTGCTAGATACCCGTGCTTTATGCTATTTTAAATTACGGCAGTAGTTGTAACTATATTATAAACTAGCAGAACCCGCGGCTTCGCCCGCGATCAAACGACGAAAAAAATAAACTTTTTCGCAATACATACTTTATTACTTGCAAAAATAAGTTCGTGTAAGTTTTATTATTTGTTAAAGTATATATGGAAACAAATTTAATTTTAGCGATAGTAACTCAAAATATCCAGTATTTTAAAAGATGTTAAGCGTATATTTTGTAATTAATTTTACACTTTTGGTATTTAGCAAGCTGCACTACCTGTATTTTTTGTACATTTTTCTACTCCATCTTTCCAAAGTTAGAGGAAGAGAGTACAATGATACAATCGCATACAATGTTTACGACTTCAGAATCATGTAACATGGCTAATATGGGTTTTTTAACTAACATACTAACAGGCTAACATATACGTTACTTCTAAAGGCCCAATACTATGTACACCTGAAGCTTACAGTCTCCCTCCTTCTTTTTTAAGTTACGTATATAAAGTGCCATTCTTATTGTGTTGTAGCTTTTTGCCCGCGGCTACGCTCGCGTGAACTAAAAAATATGCTCAGTTTTAATTTCCATTGAATTTATATGTTGTCATATTGAATTTTTAATATTATGTCTAGAGTAAAACTCCAGATTCACTTAAGTTAATCTACACTAAAAAAACCAACCACAAATATAGGTAAGGCTCTCTCTCTCTCGCGCTCTAGGTCTGTTATAGTTGTCGCTGCTGTGGCCAGCCGAAAAGTTATACATAATTTTCCTTTGGATTCGGAATAATTTCCGTTCTCTGCTTTATATCTCACACAGATAGTGTGCACTTACAGAGAACTTGAGCCATGTTACTCGATTTAAATATATTCAACAACTCAAACTTCACCGGCCAGTTTTACCCACTTAGGGGCTGAATTAAAAAAAATCTACAATACATGTTTATTTAATTGTATTGAAGAGCATTAATACCAAGTTTCAAGTAATTCTGATCACAAACATTTTTTTCCTTATATAAACAGCACAACCCCCTTTTACCCTTTTAAGGAATAAATTTCGAAAAAAAATGATATCTGTATTGTTTTAGTTTTCATTTTAAAGGTAAATACTATTTTCCGTGCATCAATTACAGAGTTTCATACAAACTTTCATCCCCTATTTGACAGCTTTATGGGATGAATTTCAAAAAATGTTAAAATACATATTTATTTAATTGTATTGAAGAGTATTAATACCAAGTCTCAAGTAATTCTGATCATAAATAATTGTTTGCCCATATAAACTTCATCACCCCTTTTTACCCTTTTAAGGGATGAATTTCGAAAAAAATCTAATACATATATTTCTTATTTTTCATCTTAAAGCTGAATACCACTTACCGTGTATTTCGCGTTAAGAATAACAGAGTTTCATACTATCTTTTATCCCCTATTTTACCCCCTTAGGGGATGAATTTAGAAAAATCCTTTCTTAGCAGATGCCTACATTGTATAAGGAATATGTCCTCCAAATTTCACGTTTCTACGACCAGCGGTTTAGGCTGTGCGTTGATCGATCAGTCAGTCAGGACAAAGCATTTTATGTATATATAGATTATGTAAAGTACAATTTATACTTATTTTAATTAAGTTTTATAAAATATCACAGAATACTTTCAATGAAAAAAAGTAAAAGTAGAACAAAGTTTATTACTTATTGAAGAGATATAAAAGTATACAATAACAATGCCTTATCTTGTACGACCCCGGGGGTCTAAAAATAATGAACATAAATATATATAGAATAATGTTCGCTCCTATATTATAAAATCTATTTTAAGATTGTATTCAGCCCTTTTTAACGTCCCAATGCTGGGAACGGGCCTCTCTTCAATACGAGTTGAAACAGGCCATAGTCCAACACGCTGGCCAAGTGCGGATTAGCGGACTTCACATATCTTTCGAAAACTTGCTAGGTTCTCTCAGACATACAGGTTTCCTCACGATGTTTTCTTTCACCAAGTGGCAAGTGGTAATCATGTTAGAAATGATTCGCACGTGAAAATATCAGAGGTGCGAGACCCGTGATTTGAACCCGCTTCACTCGGCTTTCCAAGCGAGCGAATTACCACTGGACTACCACTGCCTTAATTTTAAGATAATAAATCGCAAAGAGATAGAAATACATGCACATCTGCGGTCCTGCGTAACCCGCGCGGCTGAGCGACGTCGCCCGCGCGTGTAGCGAGCGAGGGCGGATACGACAAAGTTCGCGTTCCCGATTGCTAGTGCTCTGAATATTTCAAGTCCATCTATATTCATGACGCCGCACCGCACTCATATCTAAATATTTTTCAATAAAATCCTTCTCGCACTGTCGCAGCTCTACAGTTTCGTGTGCGACTTTGTTTCGTATCATAGCTCTCTATTTATTTAATTTTTATACCTCTTCCGTTATAATTTAGTTGTGGTCCTGAATCATATATTAAAAATTTCTATAGCAATGTTAGATATTTTTATTGTATAAATTAAATGAAAATTGCATAGATTTGTATTGAAATACATTTTTAGCTTTAGTCTATTATTTTAGGTAAAATATCATAAGAGAACACACGTAGACAAGTCTTCACTAAACGTAAAATAATGAGACATAATATTACACAATATAAATTTACACTGTTTGAACTCGTTTTAAGATTAGAGTGACAAACAAACAATTATTTTCAAAAATCTTTATTTATATAATTAATAATAATTACATTATTATTTTTGAAAGATTCACTAATAACTTGCCTTTAAGTATGATACCATTAGCATAAATTAAGAACATACAATTATAACTATCAATAAGTGAAAATACTACAATATTTTCTTATTTTTATAACGTAAAAACATAAAAGCCGAAAATAAACATACGACAAAAATGTATGTACATTTTTAAACCGAAACTCCGCAATTTAAAAGATATAGCAAGAATAAAACAAGGTATTCATGAAAAACTGTAGCCAAACGGCGAAATTACCTCTGAAAATAGAGAGCAGATACAACGAGGTAGCGAGGTGACGCCGATACCGGTTATTTATGTGCGAGAGCGACCCGCAGCACGCCGCCGCGACCGCACTAAACGCGGCCACCGCAAATAACACACGCCCCAATTGTTCACTAACTAATGTCCTGCCCTTCGCTTCCTCACCACCTAACTACTTCCGTCCGGTCCCTCTTATGCATTTAATTCCTACGGATATTGATTATATAGGATATATTACAACGTCTATTTATATGTGTTATGTATAGTATACGATATTTTAGTCCTTTTTCCTTTTGCATTTACAAAAGATGTCTTTCACTAATGATTTGTAATATATGTACGTATACGTTATATTGTATGAATACGAAGGCGGGCTAATGAGAGCGCGTGACGCTGCACTCCACCTCGCAATTAATTATTTGTCCCGCGTCCCCCGGACCAATCAAGGTCCTTCCCGCGTCCCTTATCCTCACATCACCCTCCTTCAGTATTCCGAAAAACTATTTCCTTTCAAACGCTAATTGCTTGTCGCCAGAAAGATTTACCTGCCTCGGCGGAATATAACGAGCGATCTTGTGACTAACAAAGACATTTATGAAATATAATTATTTGGCGCGACGCGGCGTAGGTAGTAGGTGGTCTGTTTCAGATATTGTAAAGAATTACTTCAGAGCTGCTCATTACAGTTGGCCTTTCATAAGATATGACACCTATTATTCTATTGAAGCATTTTTTTCTTTGTAATTTTAATAAAAACTATGATAGGTATCTCGAATTGAATTAATTATGTTTACTTCGTTCTATGTTAATATCTTGTAATGTAAAGCAGCGGTTATACGTCAAAGTACGTTCGTGAAAAAGAGCAAGTAAAGAGCGAAAACTAAGAGCGTCCTGCAAAATAAATTAAGTAATGTAAACAAGTGGAGAACGCTATAAAGTGTCGTGTCAGCGATACAAAATTTACTGCAGCACTCCACGAGCGCGCTGCAAAAGTTTTATCTTGGCTGTCACGAGCTTGTCATGTTTCCACTGCTGATGTAGCTGGACTTTCGATTCGAGATGCTTTCGCGAGATTTCATATCGCAATTTTCTAGCGAAAATATCACCCTCGATGGTTATTTAAAAATTATTTTTGCAATCCACTTCTTTATTTTTCCATTTTATTTCATCAAGTGCAAGAACTTCACCGCTATCGTTACGTTGCAGTCTAAAGAATTTTATCTGCAATTAGATGAAACCCAATTTGCTCCGAGTCAGAATGACGGATGGCTCTATCTAGCAAACGTTTCCGAAATTCAAAATTCAAGATATTTATGGTGGACGTGGCTGGTCCATGCCCAATTACTTATTTGTCCGGTCCCGGCTTATGTCGCTCTCGCTCGGGCCGCTCATTAATCAATGTTTTTTCTTCGTCGGTGCGGGCTAGGGCGAGCAAATCCCGCGTGCAGCGAGTAAGCTGGTTGAAGATTTATGCACCCACTTGCGCTTCGGTGACCGCGAGCGACGTGTTAATGAATACTGCCATTAATTCTTGAAAGTTATTGAATCGACCCAATTTGTCTTTTAAGTAAATAAAAATGTACTATTTTTGTTTCAGGCGAAACTTCAAGTGCGCCGTGTTTGGCGGCCACCTCGCCGGGGCGCACTGCGCCGGCCCCGCTCACTACACCGGTAACATATTATCCTAATAGACATTAAATGTTATTCTCATTTCGTCAATCTCGTCACTATTAAATGATTTATTTATACTATGAATCATGTACTCGTATGTATACGACAAAGGAATTTCACCATCAATGACAAATTCTCATAGTTGTGGTTCATGTGTACATTTTACCGTCTGGAGATTGATATTTTCTCAGCCTGACAAAGTAATACGTGAGGAAATAACTTTGTAAAGACTTAAGGAAACATATTGAGATACAACAGGCATAGTAAATAAGATTTGTTAACTTTATTAGAGGTTTAGCCATAAATAACTCAACAAAAGAAAATTAGTCGTGCCCTTTAGAGTAGCACATATTTTACCTCCCGATCAGAGGAGATGCGAACTGAACAAGCAGCAATAGATTTAGGTGATTGGTCGTTAACGGCGACGGCGGCCATCAATCGGCATTCTCATCTCTTAAAAGCCTCTACTCCTTGCACGCGAGCGTGGCTTCATGCCAACATCTATCCCTTCATTAAGATATATTCACCCGTAGACCATTTATATAGTTTGTTTTATTCAGGGGCTGTTAATGTTCACGACTCTCGGCTGGATCTGATTCTCTAGCAACAACGTCACCGCCGTTCATGTTACACATTGTAGTCCTATACGTTAGTTAAATTGTAATATTATCATAAATATTCTACGAACATAGATGCACCTTTTACACTAAACTAAGCAAGTATGTACTGAACATTATGAAGACAAAATTTATGAAAATGAAACAATTAAATTATCTTAAATGTAATTTGTCTTTTATTAAAAAAAAAACATTATTTTCTTACTTTGACGACACGTTTGGCTCAGTTTACCTGCCTTACGTGCTGTAACAGCAGTCGCGTGTTCGATTCCCGCTGGGGGCATTCATTTGTGTGATGACCACGAATGTTTGTACTCCAGTCATGGGTGTTTATATTTGTAATATGTATGTATTTAAAGTTATATATGTGTAGTGTATCAACTATCTAGTATCCAGAGCACAAGACTCGTAGCTTACCGTGGAACTAGATGTTACTGTGTGTTAATCTCCCAACATATTTATATTTATGATTAACTCACACCATCCGGGGTATGTATGTATGTCTTATTGTGTACTGTATAACGCAAGTTCTATTTATGAATGTGGTAAATGTACTGACTCTGAAAATCTTATCTAGATTGTTTAAAAAAGACGTCTCAAACCGCCCTTTTCGCACATATTACTACTAACGATTTACCCTCACTTCGCCCGAGAGCTATCTTTTTGCATTACATTTTTTGCTTTATTTTAAACTATTATGATATACTCTGACGTCATATTCGGTCTGACCAATGGCGTTCGTTTCAACTACTTTGAATTTCCCACCTATATTTACACTTTTTACTAATTATTTTCTCGATTAAAAAGAAATTACACTAAAAATATTGATATAGGCTTAATTGAAAAGCAATAAAGGTTGTAAAAAAAATCACCTTTATTTAAATCACACGCATATTCCCTATTTCTCAACTCATTCCCTCTCCATTAACATCATCTCTGGTGGAAACCTACGGGTGATATTATAGGTTTTTCAACCATATCTAGTACATAATTCATTACTATATGTCTATTAATATCTTATAGTATTGATTGTGGGACACACATATGTAATGTGTGTATCAGATCCATCACTTTTCGTCGTCTATTCAAGGAGAGCGCGGCGTTAGCAACTATGATTTCAGCATATTATATTTTATCGATATAAAGCAAAAGCGAAAAATTGAAGTAATAAAATATCTCGAGAGTAACTACGACCTAATACAATCTTATCTATTTCAATATTTAGTTACAAATTTCTCATGTGGAGTTGTCTGATGCTCTTTCTGTATCGTATTAGTATAGTATGTATTTGTCATTATTACTATTACGCCTATCTATCCACGCAAATAATGTAACTATGATTGTATGTCTGTTACGTTTTCACTCCTAAACTACTGAACCAATTTTGATAAAATTTGGTATAGCGAGGGATAGGACCTTGGAGAAGGACATGTGATACTTTTTGTCGCAAAAAAGAAACTTGAAAGGGGTGAAATAGGGATTGAAACCCTGTATTGGGAACAAACAATTTCTCAACTTACGGACAGAAAATTTATTATTTGCTATAATTTTGGTAAAACATAAAGAATATAAAAATAGGTGATGATTTCATGTTTTTTTAAAGTACTTACTTACTTTTCTATACCTACGTAAATATACGTATAGTCTATCTATTCCATACTAACCGTTAAAACGTACTAAGAGACGAACCCGAGCGAAGCGAGGCTGAATCGCTAATAGCATATGTATAAATTCATTCACTCGTTCTATAACCCTATTATTCAAACACCTGAATATCAAAATTCATTCCTTTTGCCAGTAATAACATTCAGAGCGGTGCTGAAATTCCATTCAATAAGTAAAAAATATGAATGTAAATGAGAGTCTAATTAAAAAGAAAATATGTTTTTAACAAAATGTAACGATGGCGCTGTGCTCCAAGGTCTCCACTTTCAATAGGTTTTATCATAACATTATAATGAAAGGAATAATGAAAATAAACATAAATAGGTTTATGAAGTTGTTTACTTTTATTAAGGCTTTTAATTAATATAGATATTATTATTTTGACTGTTTGAGTCAAACCAAACTTAATTATATATAGAAGTACTACTTCTAAATTAAAATACTTACTTTTCTTCCCAGCTTAGCCGCTGGTTACACCATTTTTTCTGCTTTTTCTATTTCATCAATAAAACCATTGCGAGCTAGGTAACTGATTAATTGCCTTATCATTATGCGCTCTGGCGATAAAATAGAATGCTAAATTGCGGGCTTTGATCCTGTGTTTCATTCTTTATTAACCCCCGACGCATAAACGACGGGGTGTTATAAGTGTCTGTATATGTCTGTTTGTGGCATCGTAACTCCCGAACGGATGAACCGATTTAGATTTTTTTTTTTTGTTAAAAATATTACTTAGTCGGGAGTGTTCTTAGCTATGTTTCATCCAAATCGGCTGTATCATTTTTTACACACAACAACACACACAACATGTATCATGTTTTTAACTGTCGGGGGTTTTAGAAAATTTTTAATTTTACCTTGTCACTATGGAACACACCTATGTATTTGTGTGTCTAATACAAGCCTTACTCCATGAGACAATCAAACTCGCGACCAACATTGCTTATACAAACATCGTGTACCAGCCACTGCACTACGACGGCTACTATTAAAATCTTTTAGAAATTTCCTCTTGCAAATAGTAATGTTACAGTCACCGAAATCAACAGAGTGGCATCCTTCAGAGGATAGTCCCGGCCTTCTCTGATGTTAATTAAATTCTTTCACTCCGCCCGCGCGATTTGTTCCCTTATATTAATTCTACTAAACTGAAGCTTTTGTGTACCGACTGGACTTCCGTTTGATAAATCACTAGTTAAACAATTTAAATTTACTCGTTTTTATAAACCGTTACATAAGCACAAGTTTTGTCATCTATCTATACTAATATTATAAAGAGGTAAAGTTTGTGAGTTTGTGAGGTTGTAGGGGTAATCTCTGGATTTACTGAACCGATTTAGATGAAATTTGGTAGAAAGATAAAGGAAAGGGCATAGGATACTTTTTATCCCGCAAATCATCCCTCGTGAAAATGGAGATGAAAGTTTGTATTAGGAAGCAAGCTAGGGACGAACCCGAGTGAAGCGAGGGTGAGTCGCTAGTAGGTACATAGTAAAATTGTAACTGATCGATATTTGTACATGGGAGATACTTGAGAAAAACTATTATTAGGGGTCTTTATTAACGCAATAGAACCCAAAACAATGTATTTGTCTGTTTGTCTGTGCATTTGTGCGCGCTAATCTCAGAAACAGCTTAACCGATTTAAGTGCAGTTTTGACTAATGTATTATGGTAAACTTCGCATATCATTTAGTATTTGTTTTATTTCAATCGATTCATAAATAAAAAGTTATGTCAATTTAAAGAATCACCAGAAACGAACTCGTACGAAGCGAGGGTGAGTCGCTAGTATTATTATAATGTTAACATTAAATGGTGACAGTTTCCATCGTAAAATAGTCGTCAAAAATATGACAATGTATGAAAAATGTCGAGGACGTTGAAAGATTTACTAAGTCAATAAGATTGCATAAAACTTATCTCTATAACGTTTCATTTCAACAGTAAAGCTTAAAGTGAGAAGTGGATCATAAAAGCGTCCCGATGTCATATAAACCTATGAGTCTGTGGAATTGTGTCTTGGGGAGATTTTATCCTGGAGTCAGTGGTTTTATGTTTGCCGATCAGCGAGCAGTCGCGGTATCTTTATTGCGGTCAGTCAATAACTCGGCTTTATGCGTCGTCACCGATGGGCGATAATATTTCGTATCTGCCCCCAAAGAGCGCCGCGCCTCGGGCTGCTCTTAGCAGATCATACCCTAATACGACCCCGCGGGAATTGGAAACGCCTTTTATTTTAACACATTATATCACGCTGATGGACAAAATGGGCTAGCCGTTACAGAAATATAAAAATTTTATTACTTTCGATTTTAATTGAACGAAAAAGAGATTAAGGAGTGGTCCTTAATCTCTTTACACGTCTTTGTTGAAAACCTTATTGAATATCAAGAGGTAAATCCCAACGCGTTGTAGCCGTAGATTTTTTTTCTGATTTCTTAAGCGGCTTTGCAAATTTGATGCGGTAATACATAGAATAAATCTAACACGAGCGCGCGGGCGGGCAGGCGGCGGGCGGGGGCGGGCGCCACACTTGGCGAAACCGCTCGCAGCGCAGGAAGTTCGCTTGCGGCCGTCTCAAATTATAATATTTGCCGGCACCAAACCGCACCGAACTAATTCGCTGCCAAATTAAATATTTCGACATCGTCTCCACATTAAACTTTATCGCGTTTGTACGAGAGTTACTTCGAAAATTTACTTTGCCAAGTCCTCATCAAACAGAAACATCGAACTTCAGCTAACTAAGTTTAGGACCGATAAAGCGCAAAACGAGTAGAATTTTAATATCAACTCGTCAGCGAGAGCTCCGTCTGCAAACGTTAATCGGCTTTTGACGGGACATCGCTTAAACTCTGGCTCGAATCACCGCGGGCGTTGTGTATTTACCATCCACCTACAATTTACATTATAGCGGATTTCACCTCCTTATTTTAGACACGAACCTCGTTATTCGAGAAGATCTAGAAACTCCACTGCGCCGCACATGTTTCAAACGCAGTGCAATAACTCGCGACCCTACAAGTGTTAACCTCGCAGACATTCTACGCTCGTAAATAACGTTATTCGTGCGATTTAAAGAAATCGCTAACACTGAAAATAAGAGGTTGAATTGATTTGTGCTTTCAATATCCAAGTTAACGGCTCCGACTTATATTTCGCGCAGATCACGCGCCGCTCCACTAAAATGCATCTGTTCAATGTTCGGTGCCGAATAAGTCTTCCACTTAATGTTAAAATCGACACTATTTCACACATTGCATGCTGCTGTGTCGCGCGTGCACTCTCTACTAGCAACATTTTATACAGAGCATCTTTAATATATATTTTTTAATACAAAAATATAGTAGGAAGTGGTAGCCCAGTCGTAACGTAGTTGCCCTTGGTTGAGAAACCCAGTGAAGCGAGTTTAGTTTAGTAAAAGTCCCAGGTCTCTCACCTCTGATGTGTTCACTGTACCAATCATTCCCAACATGATTATCACTTGTTTAACGATGAAGGGAAACATCGTGACGAAACCTGCATATATGAGAGAACCTAGCAAGTATTTGAAAAGACATAGGAAATCCGCCAATCCGCACTTGGTCACTATGGTCTAACATGGTGGACTATGGCCTGATCCCCCTCATATTGAAGGGAGGACCATGCCCAGCAGTGGGGCGTTAATAAGGGCTGAATACTATATAAAAATGATATTCTAGCTCATTTATGTGCAATGCGTTGCTCGCTCCGATCACACTATAACCTACTACATGTTATTGTATCTACTCATTATGATTCTCTCTAGCATCGAAAGATTACTAATACAATACATATACATTTATAATATTATTTAGGATGCGCTAAAACTGGACCCATATTCTTCAACCAATACACTCAATTCAGTACATCAGAAGTTCATCATAAAGAAGTAAAACTAAACTAAACACATACGGTACTTTATGTTTGAATTTTCCATTCCCCATGGTTATAACGTAAACGCTAACCACTTCCCTAATGCGGTCTCTGCATTAGAAACTTCGCAATATTTAATAAGTTCCGTTCAGACAGGAAACACATTAGTTTGTTGAATTTGAGTGAGTTAAACAAAATAATAGAAATGGATGCGATACGAAATATTATGATATTCATGTTTGGTATACACATCTATATTATAATAATAATTACAAGCGTTAACATTTTATTTAAGCAACAGATAAAAAACGTAAGAAGTTATACTTCTTTGGCGTCACAAAACAAAAATAGCTAAAGATTTCATCTCGTATGTCACAACTCTTGTTTGTAAAAGGAATGCAGCTAACTTCATCATGTCGCTTTCAACTAACTTTATCATGTCGCTTTCAGTTAACTTTATCATGTTGCTTTTTGGCTGTCAGTCTGCGCGTGCATCGTAAAAATTTTACTCTCATAATTTTTTCCAAACGCGCCAAAAGAAGTATAACTTTAAAAATCCAAAATTGTCAATGCTTAAAACAACGTCATCTATACATATAATTAAATCCTGAGTCAAATCAATACATTTTATATTGTTTGGAAAATCTTATTGAAATAGTCATTATAATCGATACAGAGGGCCAATCTACAGTTTTTATAATTTCTGTCTATCTGTCTGTCTGGAAACGTATCACGAGAAAACCACTGGACAGATTTTGATGAAATTGGGTATGATGATAGCTGGTTATCCGGGTCAACATTTACAATACTTTTTACTGCTGAAAATATCTCATCTCTGAGAAATCTATATTAAACGTCAAAACGTAACTAGGGACGAACCCGAGCGGGGCGAGGGTAAGTCGGTAGATTTAAATAAAATATAGTAATAATTCAATTTTAGTGAATTTACAATTGTTTCACAATTGTATAAAATTGTATATTTAAATCTCAAATGTTGCAGAAGTAAAATAATATAATAGTTTAACCTTAATATATATTGTACTTAATGTATATTGAAATTGATTATTTTTTTGTTGGAAAGGAGATATCACAAGGGTGGTACCATGATAAGGAAACCGGGATCTGATGATGGCATCCCAGAGAAATCGAGGGGAAGCTTCGAAAATCGTACTGGCGACTAGTGCGTTTGTTAACTTTTTCATTAGGTATTTTAAAGCACTACTATTTAATGAAGGCCTGGGGTCGATCTGATGATGGAGCCGAAAGATTGTCGAGGGAACTCCTTAACGATTTACAGCAATTACCTGGTGTTTGGGCTTGATTAATTTGTATTGATGAGAACTTTACACTTAGATGGGTTGTGACTGTCATTAGGGATCTGAATAAATTGCTTATTCGAATATGTTTTTAAAAATCTTTCTTCTTACAAATTACCTGCTTATTACGACTAGGTACAGTAAAAATGGAAAAATAAAAACTTAAAAAAAAACCGACTTCCAGGCACTGAAAAGTAAAAAATAACTAAACAGGTGTTTTCATTTAGAATAGATACCTAATCAGATATTTTTGAAGTCGGTGCCAGCCAATACAAATCAAAGCACAACGACTTTTCATATTCTCTGTTACGACTACTACTTTTAACCATAATTTTCAACACTTGTTGGTATGGTCAAGACCTGCTCGAGAATAAAACCTTTGACCCCTGTATAAAGCTAGTGCTGTCATAGTGACGCTCGATAAAATATTATGATAATTAAATGAACTTATTTTTTGTTCTCGAAACTGAAGTAAATTACAACATACCAAGTATATTATGAGATTTAATAAAAGACTTATTACTTTCAAACATGAACGTAATTAATAATCTAATTTAGAAAAGCGTTTAAGAAAATACGTGACAAATTGAGTGCCGCTTAAAAAGCACACTTAAATAAAGGTGAGGAGTGAGAGGACGAGTGCGGGGAGGTCCCTCTCCTGGAGGACAAATTCACCTGTTAGGCTTGATTAAGCGTGTCGGCGCGGAGGGCGGGGCGAGGGCAGCCCGAGGGCGCGTTTTAATTAACAGGATAGTTTTATCAGCTCTTTGTCGTAGCACCCTTTAGCGTTTCGACGCCCTCTCGACTGCTACGAGCGGTGTGTTCTATTATATTCATATTAACGTTGATAGCAGTGATAACATCTTGTCAAAGCTAATATAATATAATTAAAGTACACTGTTTTAAGATCTAAAGATTTAGTTCTAGAATTTATAATTAACCTTGTTTAAAAAAACAAACTGGGTTTAAGTATCTTTTTTTTTACTTCAAAACAGCTTTTTAATACTAAAAGTAAACTTACTGATCAAATAAAAAAATTGTTTACATTTTACTCAAGTTTGTTGTTTAAAATATATTTTGGTGTACAATTTACTAATAAGTAAAAAATTTAGGTAAAAAAACATCTTTTTTAAGTGAATAAAATATCTCGAAGTCAATCACCTCTTGACGCGTCACTATAATTGTCTCACTGTAAGCTCCTAAAGGATGCTGTGTTCACACCACTACTAACAATACATCGGTCCTGGTGATATGTACGTAGATAAGTCTGATGAATAAAATATATTCTCTCAGTGGTGTGAAAACATTTGTTGATTCATCTAGTTTAAACTTTTGTTTAAGTTTTAAATTTCATTTCGTACCTCATTCTATCCCAAAGTAATTTACGTTTAGGTTTAAAATATACTGTATTTTCCATACTTAATTTTAATTTAACTATCTATATTTTTTTATCGCATTAACAAATGTGTTTTTATTTAAAACGAAATTATTTAAGTATTATAATATAAGTTAAAACTATAATATTACTATAATCAGAAGTATCCTAGGTGTTTATCAATCTTTATTCCGAGTGTTATCAAAATTCGCTCATTATTTTCCGCGTGATTGAATAGGAACGAACAATCAAACATGTAAAAAAAATCATAGTTACAATACCTCTAATATTGGAGACCCTCACTTAACTAGGTTGCATCTCTACGTGCCTAACAGTAAATTTAATCTAAATCTGTCCTACTTTACCTATAAGCCTTCGCATTTATAATAGTACTCCGATTAATATAATTATGTTTACATTGTCTAGGCCTGCAACGGGCCCGGCGCGTCGTGGACGTGGGGTGCGCGTAGCACCACGCCGGCCGCCGCCATCGGCCGCAGCGCGTCCGCCTCGCTGCGACCCGCGCCCGACCTCAACGTCGACGCCATCAAGGAGAAGCTATTGGACAACCGGATCCCGGAGTCTTGTGTGTAGTTAACCTTACCGACACCTTGGTTAGTTCTAAATATAGGAACATTGAAAACTATTCCTTCCTTCATCATTTCCGAACTCCCATTCGGTTATCGTATCTAATTTTGTAAAAAACATTGTAAAAGACACTCGATATGTAGTTCCTGAACCTAATTAATGATTCTAAAGTGTTACTAACTTAGTCTTGTTTGATTTACTCATTTACCCACAGTGGAAAAGTCGATAAATTGTGGCTTGGTTTTCATTGTAACCCGCATCAGCCTTCATACATGCGATTTACATGTCATTTTAAGAAAGATTTACTTGGAATATTTTAATAGAGTAAGGATAATGTCCTTAGATAATAAAATTGTAAATACTTATAGCTGAAATTTCAACGCGTTGACTCAAATTGGTTACATCGTAGTTTTGTTTTGTAAGCGAGTAGCGCCCACTCGAGGCTGGTGCGGGACTCTCACGCTCCTCTAATTAAAGTACCGTCTGCTCCTCCGCGACCCTCGACGCGGAGTAGTTCATTGTACCGCTTTGAATTCACGGACAGACCGTGTGTTTCATCAACTTTGTCCTATGTAAATGTGTAGCTAAAGCCATCTACGTCTAGTAAGTTAGGAGAGTCGGTTTTGGTAAGGTTCGTTTCATTTAATAGATAGATCTAGCAAAAATATAGTGAAGTATGAAATGTTTGCTGAATTTTGATTTTATCGATCGTTATATTTATTAGGACAATTTTTTTCTATCGAATCATCAGCGTTATTGAAATCGACTATCCGTTTCGTAAGTATTGTGTAATTCGGAGACTATAATTCTGTTATTTCGTTTAGATAAATCCTGTGATGTAAATAGTAGGTTGTAAGTGACTGAATCTTTGCCACTTTTTTACATGTCTACGAATCTAGCTAATTTGTCGACTACGATAGTGACGTCATCGATGTCTGGAGCGAGCTCCCTGTATATAACTTTGTAACTTCTCGATGTTAAGGTTTCCAAGTCGGCTTAGTTCGGGAGCGCCCGACGCTCGGAGTGAGTCGTGGCGCGAGGCGCGAGGCCGCCGGGGGAATACCGTTTAACAAACTAATTCAACAAAAATAAATAATTTTAACGTTCACCACAATTTTATAGAACAAGTTGTTAAAATAAATTTTGCTTTGAATTGAAATTCAAGAACGTTTCGACCGCAGCGCCGTTTCCAATGAAAAACAGTTTATGATTTTCTTTTTTTCCATCAATTTAGTTAAATATTAATTGCAAAATTAGTTTTCATTTGAGTATACCCTCTTGTGAGCGCAGAAATACAGCGAAATTGTGATATTTATAGAAATAATCCTTAAATATGAAATACATTATTTTTAAAATATTTCAATGGTTTTAAACAATATTTTAATTTAAATTATTATATTAATTATTATAGTACTTAACGGCTCGCAAAGTTGACTGAAAGCTCGCATGACACGCCGTAGCCATATGTGGCTACTGCGCGGCCGAGCGCGTACTTCACTGCGACCGCACTTCTGATTCAATTTATCAACAATACATTTTATTTCTTTATCGAGCATCTCTGTAAATAACACTTGTAAACCCATTAGAACGCGCGTACGAACTCACTTGATTTACTGCAGTTCATCAAATATGTCTTCTTTCTAATTAAGAATCTTAAACATTTATGATGTGTGCGCCGCGACTCACTCGCCACAAGCATCGGGTATAGGAAATATTCTACAGTAAGCATTGTACAGAGTTCGTGACGGCGATAAAATGATCCCCGACTTTTAGGTATAAACTAAGTTATAACATATCTGGACGTTATCTGTCACATAGTAATCATCTAACGTAAGATTGATGTAAACCTTGTTCACTTCTACATATCTTTCATTACTTTTGAACATATCTTCTAAACATATCGAAAAATTTTGATTTGTGAGTCATTAGTCACCCCTTGCTTCGTTAAAACCGTACTTTACAACCCTTTTTCTGGACTCCCATCATGTTTTTTGGAAACCCTATCACAATGGCAAAGTGTGTAAAGGCTTGTGAGATTCCTACTTATTCAAACACCAGCGAAACACTGTCGTCGCACTAGTGAGGAACTCTAGAATCGCTTGAGCATGCATTTTAACGCCCCCGTTACTCATTACGCATCATCATAGCTTTTTGCCTTTATACATAAGAGCTATCCGCAAATTCACTAGCAATGTCGGGTTCAAAGGAACTTATTACTTTTCGATACATAAACTTCTACCACATAAAAAAAGTAAGAATTTATAAAATAACTCTTGATATTGTTTTATTTTGCTTTGAGGAATTTTCAAACACTATAAATCTGGAACTAAAATCTAATAGCATCTTAATCTTATTTTATTCTTATTTTGATGGATATGTTGTACAAATGTGAAGTAAAAATCCAAATTTTGGAAATATTATCAAACGTTCTTTTTAGATACGAAGTCATGGCTGCATTGCATTAAACCGCTGTACCGGCGCGGCGCATGAATAAAACATAGCTACGACGCTCGCTCGCGCCCCGCTTCTTGCTGTACTCATGTTATTGATATTTCAATCTATATTTTTAATAATAACAATATGAAAAAAGTCTGGAACATAAAATCGTTTTCAGACTTTTTCCTTAAAAGAATAACCACTTAAGCGCTTCTTATAATTCAAATTACGTAAGCGAATTATTCAAATTGGCGATTTTTAAATACCTTCGCAAGTCTTTTTTACTTCATTGCCTTAAGATTTAAGTCCTAATCTACATATTTCTTTAAAAATTAGTTGTGGGAAGAAAACGAATAGACTTATAAATATAATTTTTATCATAACTCCCAAGCACAGTCTTTACGGGCAACACGGTACAGCGTGCTACCATACAATATTGTCAAAAACATTTTCATTTTCTATTTTCAGTGAGTGTTTTATTTTCTTTGAAATTAAAAAACAAATCGTAACTTCTGTCCGCGTTGAATATGTTGGAGGCAGTCGCCGGCCGCGGCTTCACGCGACGCGCTATCTAGCCAATATTGCCGCATTCACTGTGCAAAAAAACTATTTGGTCGCGACGTCGCGTACTGTACAGTGTACAGTGTAGGTGCAACAAAAAGCACATTGAATACGCGAGCGGCACGCTGCGAGTTGTCGACTTGCTACAGATAGCAACACTCTATCTCTATATGTTTTTACTAGATGATTATTAGCCGTCGTACAAAAAACTTCATAATTTAGCTTTCTTATGTATTTGTGTGCATATTTCGTAAAATTTTAAGATTTGATTGTAAAAAGATCCTTATCGAGTAGATAAAGTAATTTAAAGAATATCATCCTTACAGCGGGAACAATGCAATGTAACCCAATTTTAATAATTACTATTTTAACCCGCTATATATCAATATTTTCTTTTTCGATATTCATTATATATTTATTATTTATATCAATAAAGTTTCAATTGGGATGATAGTCAATTAAAAAAATTCTTATCTACATATTATATAAAGCTCTATTAATAGCTTGGAATTTTGTTACTAACTTCAACAATATTTTTTTCTTATTAAAGCAAATTTTATAAGATTTACTGGCATTATAATATGTATAATTATAATAATTTTGTATTGTATCATTTTTATGTACAAAACATTTTATATTACTATGATTATTTTGAATTTTCATTTGAGGAAGTTTGTAATGTATCGAATAGTAGATGAATGAGGTTGTATATAACGTACGTGTTGCTGCCCTTCACATTGTAGTGGTCCACTATTAGAGCCAGTGTAGACTACAGACTTTCTATCGACTGATGTTAAGTTGCCTTCATAATAACTAATATGAAGATGTAACTCAACAAATTCGTTATAATGTGTGTATTTCATTCATCATTATTGCTGAAGCCCGGTTAAACTATCATCTGATGGAAAGTCTGCAGTGTACGAGGCATCTACAGAGTGTGTATGGATTGCGTAAAGCGCTCTTGTGTAAGTCTGTCGCACGTCAAATGTCAAGAGTCATGTGTCGCGTGTCGCGTGTCGCATGTCGCATGTCGCGTGACGTCATATCACCGCATATCACTGTCGAGCTTTATTTTATCATCGACCGACTGATCTTCATGGACATAGTAGGAACTATTGTTAGGTGTTTACTTCGTAAGTGATTTGTTAATATAAAGTTTAAAAACAACTCAAAGAGTTTGACCTACTGTTGACTTATTTATTTTGGACGAGATTAAAGGTTGTCTTGGAAGTACATTACGTGTTTTATTTCTCAACGTGCTTTAAAATGCATCGAGCGAGCTCAGCCTGAAAGCGGAGTCGTGTCTAGACGAAGGAAATGCACAGAGATTACGGATATAGTATCAACATAGCTATTTTTTAAACATCTGACTTATAGTTTACATATTATTATAAACTACAGTGTAAGGGGTCTTATACAAAATTGATCAAGTACGAAACAGAATCATGCACTGAGGATTACGTTACGTATGAAAATATTCGAATACAATACTGCCCTCATAATAAAGAATGCAGTAATCAACATTTTTGGGATTTTCACTTTTTACTGGAAATGGCATTCCAAAGGGTTCTCCTACATGGAAAAAATATATTTTCATAAAAATTTTCACTAGAAGTATGTTTTCTATCTAACGGTTTTCGCAGTACTTGCATGAAAATAGTTTCAATACTAAGGAGGAGTGCAGCATTAAACATGTGCTAAAAAAGAATGCAGTACTAACAAGAATACCCTAGAGCTAAGTGCAGTAATTGCCACTACTACAGCATTTTCTTTTAAAATCAATAGACTAGTTACTAAATCAAAACGCAGTACTCCATATTACTGCATTTGAGAGTAGTAAAGGCTTGCAAGATCTTGGCCGTACGATCCAGTGCCGCGTTTTGTTTTAGCAAATCAGTTATATTTAATTAATGTTAATTATTATCAGTCTGACTGAATATTGTGATTTTTATTTCTATTTCTTTAGATATTCATAAAGACAGATATTGTCTAAATAGCATAAAAAATGTAAATGAATACTAACCAACAACGCAGTAATCGACATGTGCTAGACTATAATGCAGTAATATACGCAACTGCTGCATTTAGTTTTAGTATCCTATGATTCTCACAAGACCTGATGCTAAAACTAAACGCAGTAATACGCATTATATTTAGATAGATTGATAAATTAAATAAAATAAAATTATGATTCAAAAGCTTGATTTATTTTTGAATTTTTTGATATATTTTTTTGGTCATAAAATATGAACATCTTGCTCAGATGTCTAAAAATATGTTTTCCGCGTTTTTCTCGAAACCGCCATTTTGCAAGTACTGCGTTCTTAATTATCACGGCAGAATAGCGCGATCTCCCTTGGCCAGTTTTAATTATAATTTATCATATTTAAAGATCTTTACGAGTAAGTACTTGAAACTTGACGTTTTTTTTACTAAAGGTGGAATATTATCGTTAGAAACTAAAATATCGCGCTTTTTGCTCGAAGGTCCCATTAACTCTATTTTTCCCTGAGTACCGTGGACTACTACTGTAGTTTCTAATTTACTTATATTCCAACAAAACTAGATACCAGAGATACCAGGTAAAACACCCTTGTATTATTCAATCAATACACAACATATTTGGACTCACGTCAATACTATACATTGCTATGTTGCTGAAAAAAAAGAAATCTGTTTCTGCATGAAGCAAGAAATAAACAATCGTTCTTTTGCATTTAAAACATTAATAAGAATAAAAAATATTTTATTAGTTTCAATAAATAAAGCGCGCGCGGCGCGGCGGCGCGGCGCGGCGCGGCCGGGCGGCGGCGGTTCCGTCGCATTGTGCCGCGCTCGTAACTCATCTGCCGGATTCACACTCTCAGGCCGCGACTCGCGCTATGGTAATCACACACGTACAATGGCCGCCCAAAAACAATGCCAACTTCCTTATTATTATGACCTGATGTATGTGCATTGTGTGGAGGAACTTTAAGCCTTACTCTTTAACGTCGCTGCTCATTTACATACTCCCGCGCCAGGCGCTGGTCGCTGGGCGAATCTGTTCTGTGGAATTGGTGGATATTATGCTGATCTCTTCTAAGCACCGGAAATAATAAAAAAATACGTTTTTTTTTTTCTTTTTTGGTAGTTATTTAATTCTGTTTCACATTTTAAAGTATTAATTTTTACAAGTTTTTAGTTATTTAAAATGTTAATATGGAATATGTTTCATCCTTTGCAGTTTTCACTCTCGATTTTATAAAGATATGATAAAAGCAAAATAAATAGCTGTAAACATGTATGTGTTGCTCTCATGAATAAATCTGCTTGATTTTTTCCCTTAAAATTAAGGCAGATACTCCTGCTTGTACCGTATGATCTTCCTAAAACAGTATTTCTAAAACAATACTTTTGTTTGGTAAATATTTTTAATATCTTTATATCTCAGTTATAATGAGGTATCTACTACTATCTACTTCTACAATGGCGGAACAAAGTAGGTACTCGTATTAATATTATCTTAGTACATTACACCTGCTCCGCGGCCATCGAATGCAATACATATGAAGACAGTCTTTAATTAGTAACTATTGACGTAGTTCCAGAATATACTAACTTTAATCTATAGATTATATGTTACAATCAAAATTATTTTTTAGTCAAAACTACTTTTGACTAAAAAGGTTGGTCAAAATAATTTTGACTGCAGGCTTTGGTCAATAGCAGTTTTGACTGGCATATCGGTCAAAACTCTTAAAAAGTTAAGGAGGTAAGTACGTTGAAGGTTACTCGGATGAACCCTTCCTTTCTTTCTAGGTTAGGTTAGGTTAGAACAGTGACCACAGCGCACTCGCGTGTCGTGGTAGCGGCCGGCGAATGCCATAATTTTAAGAGTTTTGACCGATATTCCAGTAAAAACTGCTATTGACCAAGGCCTGCAATCAAAACTACTTTTAACTGTTTTTGTCAGTCAAAAGTAGTTTTGACCACGAAAGAGTTCTGACTGTAACATATATAATTGTACATATTCTACACATATAGCCACTAACAATAAGTACTAATATGGTTCAACAGAGAGACACTAGATATTACACAAAATTAGTTGTCCATTCCAATAGAATGTTATCAGATAGGTTGATTATACGTCTGTTTGATTAATCAAAGCCAATTCGTCTTTTAACCGCCGAGCATCAAAAGATTTAGTTTACACAGCTACAGGTAAGTCAAGAGAACTGGAAACGCCCTCGAATCAAAACTGATTTTACTAATACCTACTCTACCATCACTACGAATTATACAAACGGATTAAATTAGAGGCTTTGACCGTATATGTGATTAACAGTAAAGCTAAAATACATTACCACGAAACAGAGTATTAAGGCTGTATTAATATTTGTGTTAATTATTATCTAGGAACCTTTTATCTAAGTTGAAAATTTAAGTAAATCAGTATAGTATAAAAAAAAAATTATCGCTCATCCTATGATTAATATGTGCAAATAGCACGTTATTTGATTTTTATGACGTATAACTAGCGGCTCACCCTCGCTTAGCTCGGGTTCATCGCTAGGTAGATACGTATTACATAGATATTTAAAATGTTTATTTGCCATATAAATTTTAATATATATATTTTTTTAACTTTTCTGATTTTTAATTACTTATTATCCTATTCCGGACTAAGAGTCAAAAAATCAAATATCATAAAAATTGGTCCAGCCGTTCTTCAGTTATAAATGGTGTAACTAACACGACTTTGTTATATATATATATATATATATATATATATATAAATATTTAAAACCATTTACAAAATATATTAACAAAACGATGTCACTTTGCAAAATCGGAAACCTGAATCTGACTAAAAACGATTAATAATCCAAAAAAAATGAACTGTAGTTGCTACGAGTATAAACGAGGAAGGCTATAAAATGCAAAAATAATGAAGTCACGGATTGCTTACAGACCAGTTATTGTAGCAACAAGGAGACGGAAATATCGCATTTCCTTCGTTATAACGAACAGACAATTGAACTTTGCAACTCCTATAATGAGCATTGGTATCCAGTGTCCGGGACTGCTCCACCGACACGATGCAGGGCAAGATGCACAAGGTTCGAATCCCGGTCAGGCCAATTCCCTAAATAGTTTCAGTTATGAGTACAGGAGCGTAGTATGGCAACATTACACCGCCTTGAACAAAACTGTAAAGAACGTCGATCCTGAAAATAATGTCTGATTGTATCCCATTGCATTAAGAAAGTGTTGAAACAGAAAGTGCAATTAAGGTTACGCGCATACTTTTTAAAATACTATGCTATTCTAATAAATATATATATATATATATATATATATATATTTAAATTGGTAGTAAGTAGCGTTTAGAATTTAAGACGTCATGATTGAATCCTTGTTCGCAGTGTCCACAACAAATATTTATTAGCATGGAAACGTCTTCTTTGAGGAGCGTGATCCCACGCACGTGACTTTTGTGATTTCTATGGTTTTCTCAGCATTTTATTCTGCGGTATCGCTTTGAATGGAAGATATTGAATATTTTCGTAAGTATAAGTAGGTATGTCATGGTATTTATTTAGATGAAATTATTTAACAGGCATTATAATTTGGTAGAGCCATTATCTTTTGCACAAAAAGTATAGAAGACACATTTTTGATAGAGTAAGCGTCCTTTTTTAAGTAAAAATACGTAAACATTATTTCAAGAGCTTATATTATAATAGGAAAACGCCTACATGATTTAAAAAGCAAAATTTATATACCTACAATTTGCTAATCAATAAATTGAAAATAAAACAACAAACAGAATAAAAATAATATTTATAAATACTATGCATTAGCTTTCATTAATTTTATATTACAATAATATAAATTCCTAAAATTTTTACTTTAACTTATTAAAAAAATCTTAGTCATTTACTACCATTTACTAATAAGTACTCTTTATTATATTAAAAACCTTATTAAAGAAGAATACGTGTGATTATATAATATTATATCTAGTAACAAATAACTTCATTAAAATATTGTTAGCTTATGCACTAAATTTAATTATATTCGATTACAAATCACATAAATTCAGAGAACTAGGTATAGGGTACCTATAGGTAATCCTAGTTTATCTATAGTATTATAAGGCTACATTTGATTAAATAGGCGCAACGCGAAATATTACAATAATTCAAAAACTATAAATAAAGGTAACTTAATTTTTATACATCAATAGTGTAATATTTGAAAATAACATATAGTATGCCAGTATAACGATCTCTACAAACTCCGTTTAGTACCTATTAATAAACTTCAACGCTCTCCTGATGCAGCACGGTGTCCTGTCTAAACATTTCGACGTCCACTTCGCTGTCCGCTTGCATTAGCTTAGCGCGGCCCTCCTGTGCATAAGTAAATATATTAAGAACTCTATACATTGTAATATTTCATAGGACTTATAGTAATTATCTACTTATAATTTTACTTGGCTTGGGAAGTCATTTAATATATTGAAATCATAATTTTATTAATATACAAACAAACAAAAACAAATCTATCCCACGGGAACCGTTCATTTTTCCGGGATAAAAAGTAGCCTATTTGTTTTTCTGATGTATGAACTGTATTAATGTAGTTTCATTAAAATCCAATCAATAGTTTTTGTGTACTAACAATAAGCTGTATAAGTTACGATAGTTTTTGAACTATCCCACGGAAAATCTTTAATTTTCCGGCATGAAGTAAAAAGTATCTAAGATATTCCAGAAAAGTATCTAAGATATTGAACGGGGATATAAGGTACCACCATGCAAAACTTCATATAAATTTCGGAGATTAACCTGTACAAACAGACAAACAGAGAAACAAAAACTTTGAAAAAAACTGGATTTGTTTTATTTCTCTTCTTACATCCTCCTGACTCGGTTTTTAGAATTATTTTTTTCTAGTACAGACATCCGACCTCTACAGCTTTATTATAAGTATAGATAATAGATATGTGTATGTATGAAATGGTTAACTTAACATAATGTAACATTTCTAATGCACTATTTTTTATTAAATGCTCTGTTTCAGATATCCTTAGTGACCATAGAGACTTCCAGGAATACGTGCTGGCTATTTATTCAGCAGGTACCTAGTTTCAGGAAAATTCTATTTCAATTTTCTGCCCTGTCCTGTCACAGTCGCCAATTGACGTTTATATCTAGAGTTTCTTTTGAAATGTAACTCCAATTTTTGCTTAAAAATTTAATGTTTAAATGCGACTGAAATAGAACCTCAACTTACAATATATTTTTAGTTTAATTACAAGTATAAATTCAGTTAAATTAAAGAAAATGATATTTTTGGAAATGAAAGATATACGTCTATCACTGAGATTGTCGCTTAGAGGACCGTATCCTTCAACTACTTGGCAAAATAATATATTTAGATTACCCAAAAGAACATTTTAATCACAGTATAAAATCTTATTCAATATGATTCTAACTAGAATACGAGTAGTGTAAAGTGCAGGGATTGTCCAAAAATACCAATATCCATAGCGGACGGTTTTGAACGAACGACGTGAAGTCAAAGCACTAAATATAGTGCGATGTCGTGGCAAATTATACCCGTTAAGCCTAAAGCCGTTTCCCAACTGTTGTATAAAATTAAATATAAATAGAAAGTGCGTGTGTGTGCCATTCAGAAAAATAACCTACGAGAGAATGAGATGAATATAGGGTATCAGGAGTAGGATAATTGTAAGGTTTAGTTTTTAGTAACCAACTTTAAAAGTTTATTTAACATATTTATTTAACATAACATATTATTAAATATTATTTTTCACTTCCTGTATAATGTATCTCATTCTCTCGCCGGCTTAATTATATAATATATTTATGTGTCTGTCTCTTTCTAGTGTCGCATTTTCGTTTCATCGAGTTTCAAATCACAAGGATTCTAAAGAAGTTTCAATTCAACAATCGGGTGCGCCTCACCCGATTGTCACACCTCCCGCCCCGCAGACTTGCTCTGTCTAGACGCCTTAGACAATTGTAATTTCAATAGAGAAAGCAAAGTAAGATTACCTTAGGATGCATAAGTATGAAGGGCAGCTCGGCGCTGAGCTCGCCGCCGAGCGCGCCCAGGTACAGCTTCACCTTCACGCTGTAGCTCACCACGATACCGAACGCGTCGCGTTGTTCAGGATCCAATAGTCTAATATTATAATAAATAAATAAATATGTTGGTACATTAACACACAGTACCATCTAGTTCCATGGTAAGCTACGAGGCTTGTATTATGAATACCAGATAGTTAATATATTACACATAATATATAACTTTAAATACATACATATTATAAATATAAACACCCAAGACTTGAGTACAAACATTCGTGCTCATCACACAAGTGAACGCTCCCAGCGGGACTTGAATCCGCGACCGCTGGCACAGCAAGTAGGGTCACTACAAACTGAGCCAAACGTGTCGTCAAATAATGAATATATTATAATTATTAATAATTTAAATTTTAGAAATTATTCGTTCACTAATTTAATTACAACTTAATGTTATATTTTGCCAAATGCCGCTTCCGCAACTAAGTTAGAGAAGGTAAGTATATTTTCATCTTATATTATCTCATCTTAATATAACTCGTTAACAAATGCTAACGTATTTTTTATTTATGCTCGAATTTATAATTTGAGTAGGATTCGGGTCTACGATAGAACTCGCTAGCTATTTGACGAATGAATATAAATTAAAAAAAAGAGGTCATCAGAATGTGTTTTTCAGATTAACCTCCATTACATAAGAAATATTTATTAGGTAATGTAAGTTCAGAAACATTTTCTTATTTATCTGCATTGTTACTAATGTATAGCTGACTAATATAAAACAAAACTGAAGAGTTTGTTTGTTTATTTGATTGATTAAAAGCGACAATCTTTGGAATTACCAGTCGGATTTGAAAAATTATTATTGTATTTTGTAGCCTATTTACTGTCTATAAATAAATAAACGCGGGCGGAGCAGCGAGCAATCGATATTTAATATTAGCAACTCACCCTTGCTTCGCTCGGGTTCGTCCCTAAGTTGATTTCCCATAAAAAATTTCATCTTCATTTTCACCCCCTTAAGGGATGATTTCCGAGATAAAAAGTATCCTATGTCCTTCCCAGGGTCTCAACCTATCTTCTTACCAAATTTCATCTAAATCGGTTCAGTAGATCCACAGATTACCCCCTACAACCTCACAAACTCACAAAATCACAAACTCACAAACTTTACCTCTTTATAATATTAGTATAGATTAGTAGTACAGGTATATCTTACAGAGTAGTGGAGGCGAGAGTAGTCTCCTGCCTCTTGAGCTGCGCGTCGAGCGCGAGGCCGCGGCGGTCGCGCAGCGGGCCCAGCACCGGCCGCAGCTGCACCACCTTCTGCATGTTCGCGCCGGGCTGCAGCGGGCACCCGTCCCTGGCACGTGAGTTTTATAAATAAATATGTTGTGACATCAACACACAGTACCATCTAGTTCCATGGTAAGCTATGAGGCTTGCGTTGTGGGTATCAGATAATTGATACACTGTACATATATCTTTAAATACATACATACATATTATTAATATAAATACCCATGACTGGAGTAAAAATATTCGTGCTCATCATAAAAATGAATGCAACCAGCGGAACTCAAACCCGCGACCGCTGACACAGCAAGTAGAGTCGTAAATTTATGTTTAAAACCTTCTTATATTTTACTGTAAGTTTACTTAACTTTTAATAAAATTTATTAATATGACACCAGAAACGTTTTGTATACCTTGATAAATATAGATAACTAGCGACCTACCCTCTTGGTACTTGAGCCCATCTCTTGGTATCTACAAATCTATCCAGGAGTTTTAGCGTGAAGGACTAACATACTTAATACTCGTATATAATAGTAGCCTGATTAGTATAGGTTTGATAAACACGTAGCTCAATGGTAACGCGCTTGCTAGAAAAACCAAGTGAAGTGGGTTCAAATCCCGGGTCTCGCACCTCTGATATTTTTAAGTACGAATCATTTCCAACAACAGCAACATGATTACCACTTATTTTACACTGAAGGCAAACATCGTGAGGAAATCTGCATGTCGGGGAGAACCTAGCAAGTTCTCGAAAGACATGTGAAGTCCGCCAACCCGCACTTGGCCAGCGTGCTGGACTATGGCCTGATTCCCCTCGCACTTATGGGAAGCCCGTGCCCAGCAGTGGGATGTTAATAAAAAGGCTAAATACACAAAAATGTATAAGTTACTCACTGCGTTTCAACACCTGTGACCACGTTTCTATATTGACCGTTTTGGAAGAGCACAATGTCGACGGACTGCAGGATGCTAGCTTTTATCTTCTTCACTACTTTATTGCTGTGGTTCCGTATACTGATGTTTACTGCCACTGTCTCTCCATGAATGTAGAGCTGTTGGAATAAAAAATAAAAAATAGGTTTAAATAAATTTGTACCAAATCAAAGTAAAATTACCAACATAAGTAATTAAGTATAATTTTTGTGTAATGTAAGCGTATTTATCGAAGATACGAATCTCCAAATTATTGTTTTGTTCAAAGACATGGCAACAAATATTTATTCTTGTCAATTCTAATATTAAATTTTCTGTCCAATATGACGAACAGAACAGGCCTTTGTTTCGTAAATATTATCGGATGTTTTTGAACTTCAATTTCTAGTAAATCAATACAAGTTCTTATTAAATTCCATTATGTTTTCATGAAACAACATTAAGCAGTAGATAATGTATACAAAAATATATTTAAAGAAACTAAAGTATTGTTTAACATTACATTCTTTGTACTTTATATTTTGTTAGAAACAAGTAGATTACATGTTAATATCTAAGCCGAGTAATCCTTAATATTATAACTAAAATTTAAAAAATCAATTCAACATGCCTGCTTGTCCAACGTCAACTCTAGCTCAAGCTGTCCAGGCGATAGGACGAAGTCTTTGCGCACTACGGTGCACGGCTGCGGCCCCGGCTTGTCCGGCGCGTACTGCACTTTCCGAATGCCCAACGCCACCGTACTCCTGTTCAAGGCAATAAAGTAAGTAAATATGCTCAGCATTAAATTAATAGTTTTCTATTCCGTTAGAACCTAATGACTGAATTTTTAAAAGTATTTATCGTTCACCAAAATTCATTCGAATATGAACTTTTTTTTAATGGAGTACAAAAAAACTATTAATTTTTGACATTTTATTTTTGAAATATCAAGAGAAGAGAAGAGAGGATGTAGCACCTGCGATGTGACCGATCGATCTCAGTTTCTCCAACGAACAGCTTGACGTAGTAGTGCACGCCGCACGGCTCGCCCTCGTCCTCCAGCGCGGGCTGCAGCGTGACGGAGCCGGGCGCGCCGGCGGGCAGCTGTAGCCGGAAGGGCAACGCCCACGTGCCTAGCTTCTTTACTAGACGTTCCTGAATACGGTATCGTGGACTTTAAATAAATCTATTTACTTAACATTATAGAGCTGAAGAGTTTGTTTGTTCGTTTGGTTGAACGCGCTAATCTCAGGAACCACTAATTCGATTTGAAAAATTCTTTTTGTATTAGATAGCCCGTTAACTGAGTAAGCCTATAGGCCTATATCATCTCGGAAAAATATAGGTTCCCGTGGGATAGATTTGTTTTCGTCGATTTGTTTTCATTAGTAACTAAATAAAGCCAATACTGTACCAATGACAAGACCCTTGCAATATACTAACATAACAGCCTATTGAAATCAAACCTTATACAATAATAACAAGAGTCTTACGGTAACCTCTGGCGTATGAGCTATCGTCAAGCCAAAAAACACAATTTTATTTTATGTAATATTATTTTAATCATATTTTTCTAAGAAAATTGAATTTGTGTTAAGTGTTGAAATTCATCCATTAAGTCTTTACGAAAGCGAATTCAAAATATAATGACTCTATCAAATAATTTAGCAGAGCAAGTCTAGACCAATTCAAATCTTGTTGTAGGTACGTGTACGTGTACGTGTACTGTAGCCTGTAAGTGTACACTGAAGTTATAGCCAATATTTGCAGAGCGAACGGGCCATCCCACTGATTGCTGGGTCGATGGCGGAGGCGGAGACGGTGCTAATCCCGAAAGGATTTGATTTGCCCGCAGCGGCGCTCGCCCGGGACTGATCTAATTACTACTAGCGCAGCTTGTTAATACGAAGCGGTAATAGGGTTAATTATTAAATTTCGACGGCGGTTTCACTGTAACTTCATGATTCGAGCTCTTGTGAAGCAACTTTGTGCAGTGGCCGCGATATATGGTTATGCCACAAAATTAACCCATTTCCGACGTATAATGAGCTTGGAGTAAAACAAATTATGTAATATTAAAATTTGGAGATATAATTTATCAATATGTATATTTTATACAAATACCATAGCGAAATAGTTTAACGTTATATTTTGCCTTCAAGAACTGACTTTTAGACGTCTCAGGCTTAACATGTTACTAATAATAGCCCATAACTACTTTGCGTAGCTTAGTTGTCAGTAACCAAACTAGAAACTAGCGAACTATTAATATTGAATATTAATTTTAGTACTAGTTATTATAACATATAATTTTCGGATTTTTAACTAATTTAAAGTAGGCCTACCTGCGTGCGTGTCAGTTCGTAGGATCTCCTCTCAAGCGGCGGGTACACCTGCTCGGACGCAAGGTAGAGCTCCTTGTAGAAGGAGAGCCCCATGACCTCATCCTCCTCCCGCCCATAGCGGAAGGTGCACACAACCTGCGCGAACACTCGCCGGTCCCGCACATACTCCTCGTCGACTACCACTATGCCATCTGGTAAAAAAATAAACCTTTGATTCACAAGAATCGACTCACGTTTCATCGACAAATGCAATCCGCTTCTAATAAGTATATAAAAATTTAAGTCGTTTCACAAATATTGAACATTCAGAACTTGTTAGCGCAACGCTGTCGAGTAATATTTGTATTATTTTGTGTATATTCTAAAGTTTTTATCGTTACAATTTTCAGCTGTCCTAAATAAAACTATTTCATTCTAACTTAATACGAGTTAGTAGTTATAATTAAAAATATTTTATTGAGCAAAGCGTGTTACAGTGTTCAAGAGTTTCTTGTTGATGGAAATGTGTGGAATTAAGATATATTAATTCGTATGCGGGCTATCTATATTGTTATGTTTATAAAAAAATGTAACTTCGATATTTAAAAGAGCAACTGTTGAGTTTCTTGCCAGCTTTTCTCAACAGAACTGCTTTCCGAGCCGGTAGGAGCTTCCACACGGACTATTCCACTCTGACCCTTAAATTGACGATTCGAAATTGCTAAATTGAATAAAGTTTATTTAATTTAAGACTTAACAATTATTTATTGATATTCTCTCGAGTGAAGATAAATAAAAAGACGACGACATTACATTTAAAACACTTTTCCTCGAGTATTTCGCAATAAAACCACAACGCCCGGTCCGACAAGTTCTCGCTACATTAGCAATTTCTCACAACAAAGCGCTTCTATCTTGTAGTAATCTGTTGTGAAAAATTCGAATCGAAATGCAGTTCAGGAGCAATTTGTTAAAAGTGCTGAGTAAACCGGGGCAGGTATAAGTTGATAGTGGCTATTAAAGTACGATCTGGCGCGGGCTCGCGGGCTGGCGGGCGCCGGAGCGCCGGGGCGCCGGGCGGCGGCTAATGGACGCCAGCTGTTGCGTCCTGCACTGCTACTTCTACTGCCCTCAACTGCTCAGATTGTTCATTTGAACATGTTTTAACTGTTTTTGTTTGTTTCAAATATTCTAATCAAATGTATCGTAATTTCGTAGCCTGTCTTCTATTAAAAAGTCAATATTTTATAATAACTAACCTCGTATGTCCTTAGGGGTAAAACATTTTAAGTACAAGGATGAACAGTGTCCTTTCTTACTCTAATCTAAATAACTCACGTTAATTCATTACTCCGTGAATATCCAACAAACACACATTCACAGCATTCATACTGAGAGAAACTGATTAACGTTATTGACTTTTAATATTCATATTTATATTTTCTTTTTGGATTTTACTCCTAAAGAATCGATTTTCATATACGTTTTACGTCATTGTAAATCCAATATGGTGGACTCCTAAAGATGGCGGATTGTTTTTTTTCATGCACTCCCATGATATCGATATCAAATGAAAGGGTTTGCTGAGAAAATTATAATTTTCCTAATAAAATTAAATATTTTAAATGATCAAACATTCTGTTTCTTGTTGGAGCAAATACCAGCCAAGCTTCGGAGCTGACACACAACACACTTTTTTATCCTTAACGATCCATAACGACAAAATGAAAAATACAGTTTATTTTATATAAAATAATAATGATAAAAATCCGGAGAGCCGATATCGATACACTAAACTGAAAGCACAAAGGAGATATGCAGACCTATGGGCTCCACGTAGGAGATGTGGTCGACAAAGTCCCGCTTCGGCAAGTACAAAGTGAGCTTGCCATTGGGAGAACACTTTTTAAACACTTTAAAATTATACACCATTTTTTCAGGAGCAAACACTTGGAACTAGCACAATTGGTGAAACTTAAGTGCAGAATGCGGAGAGTCTTCACTTCCTTCAAAATTTATAGAGGATTATTTGTGTGTGAGGTTTCCAAAGCCCTGTAATCTCGTTTGTCTCATTAGCGACACGTGAGCTTGGCGGGCGTCCTACGCACGGGCCGCCGGCTCCTACTGCTGATGAAAAACGTGTTATAATCCAAATCTCCTTAAAAGTGAATCACTAAACTATTCACATTCCACCACGTAATCCTGTTAAGTTCTTATATTCGTAATCTTTCTAGAAATCAAGGTCTTTCTTCGGTCCAATGTTCATACGAGTATATTATGTAATCATTCATTCAGTATCTGAGTATAGTATACAAAGTAAGAACGGTGACAAAACCTGGAGCTGCAACAACCTTTGCTACATTTTAACTATTTGTAAGATAAATACATAAATGTGAAGGAAACAACTATAAATATATTTATGTAGTTTGTTTTATGATATTATACTATATGGGTTTGAGAACTCTCGATATTCTCTAAGTCTTGGGATACGAGACCACCAACTATCAAAGTCCCGAAACATCCCAGGACTCAAGACTTCTTAGAATAAAATTAGAATCGAGTTGATTTTTGGCGAGATATATCAATAAAATAGCAAAATCAATATTTATTGAACAAAAAATTAAATTCCAACATCTATAACGTTAATTATAGTATAGTCTAAACAATTCGTATATTTAATTCTTATATAAGGTTAAGTTTTTGGCAGTAAAATCTTATAATTATACAACTAACTTAAAAATACTCATGACAACTGCAACGTTGCTCTTGATTTTTTGCAAGAATTTTAGGTACATTTTCTCCGATTTTTATATTGTCTGTTCCATTTAACTTTGAAAAACTCGTCGGGTTCGTTGTGTATATTAGAGCTACTGGTAATAGGTTCCACGTCCATTATTTCCAATACTACCATTAGCATATGAGGGATATTTTCAAAAAATCTGCAATAGCAAGTTCTTCCGCAAAAGCAATAAGTGTAGTTTTACTCAAATTTGAAATAAAAAAATATCTCGAGTCGCGACCCAAAAGTCTCGGGACCCGAGACAACTAAATTTACGAAAAGTCCCGGGACTTCGAGACATTAGACATCCCGGAGCCTAAATCCTAAATGTTATACAAAATCAACCACGCTATCTAGTAGATTGTGATTTAAACTCTTCTTTTGCATTTTTCTTGCGAGCTAGCATTATAATTAGTTATCAAATCTCTGAAAAAAAAATTACTATAGATATTTATGTTATTATTACTATTTGATTCTTGTATATTTATATATTACCGTTTTATGACAGAGCAAAAATAGAAGAAACCTTATAAAATATATCTCTAGCGTGGGAAATCCCCTTAATTTTTTATTACTTGCTAGCATTCGTCATGTAACACGTAATGCAATAACGTAAAGTAACCTTTAGAATAGGGTGTTGGATAGGAAACCACAAAATAAAATAGATCACTTAAATATGTGCACTGTGCATTGAATCATTTTGTATACCTTCTTTCCGCCCGCCAATGAAATTCTCTGTAAATATTATACTATGTGTATATTTCTATAAAATGGTTTGATATTATATAATATTATTACATATTATCGGTGAAAAAGTGTCATATTAGTTATTTTTATAAATTCTACTTCACTAAGTAAATATTAATCCTATTACTCGCATTAAAAATATCCCGACATGGTTATGTCGACCAACAGTTAACCTACAGGATGAAAAACATTTGCAGTTAAATCAAAGATAAAATTTTATATAAACTCAACGAGACAAGCTAGATGTACACTGTACAAGGCATCATAAAGTGCTCCAGAGGTCGTACCGCGGCGAAGCGCATGCATAAAAAACACGCTTTACTGTAAATTGAAAATTTCGTATCAATCGAACGTATCGTAAAACCGCATACTCAATAAGTGGTGCGGGAATAAATAAAGCCATCGGTTCGTCGTAAACCCTAAGTCGGTCAAGGGCCCCATTCTTTGAGATATCAGCACAAATTGAAGCCCGCTATGATTGTCAATGCTACCGGATATCGAGACGTCTATGAATTTTAGATAGTTGCTACGAGTTGTAGCCACAATTGTTACTCGCAAATGAAAATGTAATTTTTTCGCTTTCGACATTTTCTTTTTTCCGCAAGCGACTAAATCTCACTCCGCTAAGCCACTTAGAACTTTTCTCTAGAGAACCTATTACTAAAACTTATGTAATATTGCTTATTCAGATAGGTATTCCAGGGGAAAACTAGAGGAGCCTGGATAAACCTTTTCTGGGTCCTTTTCTATGGTGTGTCATATTTCCAAATAAATTAAAAAAGTAAACATAATTATTACTGCATTTATGAATTATTAAGTAGTTAAAGTAAACTAATACATTCTTAGATATTAAAATATAAACTAGGCAAGACAAGTAGTACTTTTTTATTTTTTACCCGCCAGTGGCGATGCCCAGAGACTCGATCCGCGTGTGTTTAACCTGTATGTATGTATGGATGTAAGTAAATATTATATACTACAATTGTATCATATATTATTATGCATTATGCTGTATTATACATATTTTATTATGTATTATATATTGTATAATCTATATACATATAAAAGGAAAAAGTGATTGACTAATATATCAATCAACGAACAGACCAAACCCTTAAGGCTAGATAATTGAAATTTAGCACTCGTATTCCTCATATGATGAAGGCATCCACTAAGGTAGATTTTTGAAAATTCAACCCCCAAGGGGGCGAAATAGGGGATAAAAGTTTATATGAGACTTTTTATTCCTTGGACATATTTGCTTGAAATTTCGTATTTATCGTAGTTAGATCGCGAGCGAAGCCTCGGGTTCTGCTAGTATATAATTATGTATTGTATAAAATGATATCCTGCAGTCGGAAACACATAGACGTAGCAAGACTCGCAGCAAGAAAAAGACATACAGTACCTATGTCTCCGAATGTATAATACTATTATTCATCATTAACTTCTTCCCTTCTTATTAGCTCTCTTTTTACGCAATCGGGTTTTTTAGTACCTTGTGTAAATAAATAAATGTGATTTCTCTTAACTTCCTCTATAAGTGAATGATAACACAAAGTACGGATTCTAAGCCATGAATCCGAGGCTCTGTTTGCAAAATACTATAAATGCAACAAACGGCTTCTCAAACAATACCTACCTATATATTGTCACACAAAACATTAGAAATACTAGAGTTACATAAATATGGTTGAATTCTTAGTTAGGCTTAGCAACAGATAGGTATGTTTTTTTATTTTTATGTGACAAAGAGGGCAAACGGGCAATAGGCTCAACTGATTGGAAGTGATCACCTCCGGCCATGGACATCTACAACACTACAGGGCTTGCAGATGCGTTGTCGGCCTTTCAGGAAAGGAAGGGAGGGAGAGGAAGGGAGGGAGAGGAAGGGAGGAAGGAGGGGGGGGGGGAGGAAGGAGGGATAGGAAGTGGTCCTCCCGGACTCTCACTTACCGGACGAAACGCGACAGCATAGCTGCCACTTCACGCCGGTCTTCGGTAAGAGAGTGGTACTATACGGGGCGTGCCGGCCCATTCGGCTGCTACCCGAAGGTAACAAGCATGGCACTACCACTTCAACAATATTGAAGGAATTGTATTGAAGGAAAAATAAATTTCTCTTTGTTGTTTATTCAATTGATTTTTCCTTAACAGCAAAGGGATCGATTTACTTTATGTTGTTTAAATACATAAAACCCTTTAGTAAAGTTACGTACATAATATAATAACAGTTAGAGATATATAAAACAGTCTTAAATATTAATTGTTATCAGGTTTTGTAGTTCTGTGGAATCCACAAGAATTAGCTCGCATTATTTTTTATTTATTCGCATTATAGTGTTTAATAAACACGTTTGGCTCAGTTTGCAGTGACCCTACTTTCTATGCCAGCGGTCGCGGGTTTGAGTGTCGCTGGAGGCATTCATTTTTTGATGAGCACGAATTAAATCAACTATCTGGTAATTGGTATATGTAACACAAGCCTCGTAGCTTACCATGAAACTAGATGGTGCTATGTATTTAATGTACCAACATATTTATTTATTATTATTTATCTATAAATACCTTTAGTCATTAATTTCTAGTTAATTAAATAATGATTATTTATAATCATTTTAATGATACCGTTAGTCATTTCGTCATTAATATCGATCCATCAATCAAGTTGGAGCTCTGTAATTAACTTGCAATTAACTTTACTTTAATGTGCAGTGTTATTGTCCAGGTCTGGTTTTTACATTATAACTAGACTTCTTATTACATACATATGTAGGTAACAAGGTATTATTACATCTAGATTTTGATATAAACTTTTAATCTCTCTATCATTTTCAATCAACAGGATAACAATTAGATATCTAACTTCACCAAAACCTAAAGCAATATGTTATTTTTGTACTTTTTTAGCGTCTGATCATCGATTTATCATCAAAATTTGCCAAACTATGGACTTTTCATGGTCAGTCAGCAGTCATACTTATAAATACTTAAGCATTAATAATGTACTCTTAATAAGCACTAATAAAATACACTTTAATTTATATCTTTTTTTTCTAATCCATATCACAGATCATATAATATTATGTCCATATTAAGTGATTTCCCGTTGAAAAAACGGTACAAAATCCTTAGTAATGACCACAAAGTGAAAATATACTTCTCGATGGAGGCATGTATGTAAATGAATTGTTATCACAAGATCGAAGGACGTCTTGGCTCTCGACAGTGACCTTGGGAGTAGCATCGTGAGTCACCGGTGCACGCGCAGCGGTCATTGACCGATCACCTCTCTCTTACATTTCTCTACTTAATAACCGAAACGGAATATTACAAACAACGAATTATTTTTAGCTTTCTAGTGTATAGATTTCAATCGTTCTAGCTTACTAATACATACACAATGTATGGCTTAGAGTGTATGATATATTAAGTATGTAGGTACTGGATACTTTCTTATTGTCTACTAGCGGCTCACCTACGCTTCTCTCGGGTTCGCCAGGATAACAAAAACAAACCTATTCCACGGAAACTGTACATTTTTCCGGGATAAAAATTAACATATGTGTTATTCCAGACTGTAATCTATCTCTCTGCCAAATTTAATCCAGATCCGTTCAGCCGTTCTGGCGTGAAAAAGTAACAAACATCCATACTCACAAACTTTCGTATTTATAATATTAGTAAAGATTCTCATTGTTTTGTCATTAAAAATGAAGCATTTAAAAATTTGTTTCAATCATTTAGAAGCACAACATGTATAGGCTTACAATTAATAGGTAATTATTTAATAACTCGATTTGATAGTAAATTGAGTATGAAATCTAAAGTAATTATGTTCAAATAATACAATAATCGATAAAATTAAGTTGCATTACTGTATTTAACTTATTTCAGGTTAAGATTTATTATTTATTTAAAAAAAAAACAGGTCAAGTCAACTTGTGTTGTCGAAGAATGTTAGCAAGCGAAGCCGGCGGTGACGTCATCGACTCGCGCGCACCGCGCCTCCTACTGAATAGCTGACTATACAGTACAGTTAGAAGAATACAAACATGGACGTCTTTTAAGACATCAGTCCAACGTTGCTTAACTTTTACGTGTTTTAATAGTAAAATAATAGAAAAACTGTGCAAAATGGTGTACGAGTGTACGTAAGACACATTGATACTGATATTGAGGTTGAAGATACCTTGAGTGAAAGTTTGAAGTTGCTGACAGTGAAAATTCATCGCAAAAATGTGATGTTTGTGTTATAATAATTGATATTTTGTGTACAGTGTTTAGAATTAGCAAGTGTAAATAATAAATTGAAAGATTTCCCGCACATTAAGACTGTCCAATAGATGATAATATGTCGTCTAGTCCTGACATGCAGCCGCCTCCAGGTAAATAAGTAGTTTTGTTAAAAAAGATAAAAAATAAGTGAACTTCAATTAATTATAGGTAAAGTAGTAACTTCTTAGAACAAAGTTAATCTTAGTCTATAAAAATCATTTTTTTTATAATTATTTAGTCAGGAAATAGAAAATATTTTATGCATTAACCTACTTACGAGTATATGTAATAGTCCGAAGGTTCGATTCCAGCTTGAGGTATCGAATAGTTTAAGTGAGCTATAGAGGAAGGACTTTTGTGATCTAAATGTGCATACAATATTCAATAATATAGAAAATGTCGATTTTAATAATTTTAATGTACTCCCTCTAAAAATCTACAACCTAATATACACTACTAAATTTAAAGTCGCTTGGAGAAATTGAAAAATATTCTTTTAAAAATATGCTATTTAGCAAATTCCAATAGAAACATTGGTTTTCTTCATCCATACAGTATCGTATCGGCTCTATTTGTCGGTCGCTATCTCAGCGCATCTTTCATTTCCGCGTCGCCAGCGTCCCAGCTCTTGTTGGCCGGACATACAAAGGCTTGTTTATTTTATACAAATTGATACAATATTTTATATATTACCTTACTTTTTAAAAGTATAATAATTAATAATATACTTATTATGAGGACAGCGAACTGCACTCAATCACAGTAGAGCTTTCTCTACATGTAGAGCTAATGAAAATATTTATCCTGTATAATTGATTCAAGCTAAGTCAATTCTTCTTTGGGTTTTGACTTTTTAATAAGTTGTATTAGTGTCGATATCATTTAATATTATGTTATCAAATGAACTTTGACTTTACATAGTAACCTTATATTTTTAGGCGTGGTGGAACTACGAGAAGACATCCCCTTAAAGCCGAGCAGTAGATCTCTAGCAGGGTCTCGCCTGTGCGGCGGAGGCCCGCGGGTCATCATAGGCGCCTTCGCAGTACTGACCGTCGCCATCACAATCGCACTCCTCACGCAGATATACTACGGCGACTACGAGGTGAGAAACAAGCATTGACTAAAGACGACGTTATTACTTTGGTAAAAAGAACAAAATAATATCTACTTTGAATCTTTTGAATTTCGTCACAGCCATATATTTTTTATTTTTCTATTACGGGTGTCGATCGTAGAATGATTACTTGTTAGATTTTTAAAACAATTCATTCTGGGAAAAGTTAAGTACAATATAGGAAAGAATTTATCAAAGGTTTTCGCCCATAGAAATGTATGGTACCCAAACTATTTTAATTAAAAAATTCATCATCATTTGCAACATTTTACCAATGCATAATAATACCTAATAAATATGTTGGGACATTAACGCACAGCACCATCTAGTTCCACGGTAAGCTACGAGGCTTGTGCTATGGATACCAGATAGTTGATACACTACATATATATAACTTTAAATACATACATATTATAAATATAAACATTCATGACTAGAGTACATACATTCGTGCTCATCACACAAATGAATGCCCCTAGCGGGACTCAAACCCGCGACCGCTGGCACAGGATGTAGGGTCACTACAAACCGAGCCAAACGTGTCCTCAATAAAATAGTGATTATTCATACAGTTTTGTTTATTTTACTAGTTTATTGTTTTTCCATTGTATACTTTATTTACGAGTAACGAACGTGTTGCATAAATACATCATCTATTCATGAGACACTTGAGACTTCATTGTCTGATCCATTATCACGTTTATTACTTCCATCGAAACAGTAGCTTGTTGGTAATTTTATAGCAGCCTCCGAAATATACTACCTGTTATAGGTCTTTACTACACTAAACATTATCAAAATCATAAATTTAAATGTTTGAAGTCCGAAATGGTGCTTTTAAGAGCTCTCAACTGCCCGCTCTCTAAAACACTATGAATACTTGATTATTTTTTCAAAAACATGAAAGATTATAAACCTGTGACTCAGAATCCTCACTCCAACATCAATGTAGTCGATTATTATAACAGCAATGATCAAGGGCGCCGGGAGGTGAGAAGTGTACCCCCTTGCACCCCTCTGCCATGAAGGAAAATATATAGAAAAAGTTAAAGAAATAAAATTATACAAATATTTGTATAATCCCTGTTTGAATTTAGATATTTGCGAAAAAAGATAATAAATAAGATAGTAAGTTAATCATTTAAAGATTAGTTAGTACTTTAATGTGAAGAAGCTGATGCTTGGAAATAATTCTGCCGCCGCCCAGGGCAATGAATGTATTATTTTATATAGTTTGGCTTAGAAAAACCTTTACGAAAAATAAATTGAAACTGTAAGATTACTGAGATTCATTACCTGGTTATCTTTGTGTTAAAATATGTAGTTTAAAGAACAATTTGAACGACGACACGTTTAGCTCAGTTTGTAGTGACCCTACTTGCTGTGCTAGCGGTCGTGGGTTCGAGTCCCGCTGGGGGCATTCATTTGTGTGGTGAGCACGAATGTTTGTATTCCAGTCATGGGGGTTTATATTTATAATATGTATGTATTTAAAATTATATATGTGTAGTGTATCAACTATCTGGTATCCATAACACAAGCCTCGTAACTTACCATGGAACTAGATGGTGCTGTGTGTTAATATCCCAACAACAACATGACATTCTTACGCAAAGTGTCCAGTGTTTCTTCCAAGTCCTGCGAGCTTCTTTATTTTTTACTCCAAACTGTTGTTTAAAACTATGTTTTTTATTTATATAACCTGGCATATTATGTGCAGGTGGTTCCACACGGTTCAGTATCGTCGTCGGCGGCGGCGTGCTCGCGCGCGGGCACGGCCGTGCTGCGAGCGGGCGGGGCCGCGCCCGACGCCGCCGCCGCCGCCGCACTCTGCCTCGCCGTGCTCGCGCCGCATCGCACCTCGCTAGACGCGTAAATGTCTTTTATATCTAGATCTTATTGTATTAATTTAAAAATGCTTGTATAGGTTTGTTTGAAAAAAGTTAATTCATTAAGATGATATTGGATATTGCCATGACACCATTACGGCTTTTTAAAGTCTTAGGTTTTTGTAAGTGATAATTTTGCTTTGGTTTTCAAAATAGAATGTTTTATTTCTGTACACTACTAAGTACTAGTGACTTACCCTCGTTTGTCCCTAATTGCTAAACAGTTACCTGTGTGCTAACTGCTACCCCAGTTCAAGATACATACATCTGTGTAAATATTAAATTTCATTCAAACCCATCCATCCAGCTATAATACCGTAACATATAAATTTAGCATTTATATAATAGTATAATAGTCCGATGTTTAAGGTCTAGAAGCCTAAAAGTTTGTTCAGAATTTGTTTAAGTTATTTGTTCATTCCTTCAAAATATATTATATGTATAAATTGTAAAGTATACTAACTTAATATTTAAAATATAACAATATAGACTAGACTATAGTATAGCATTACGTTATTAATTTCACAATATTAAAAACTTCAAGTATTTAAACATAATACGTACATAATATTATACATACGCCAAAACATAATACGCCATCTGTAGCATACTACGTGAACTACGTGGCAGAGCCATGAAAAATATGCAATTTTACAGGTTGAAAAGTGTTAATAATTTAAAATTAAACTAGTTTCAATATTATTCTTATAATATATGTTATACATATTGAGTACAGACATATTAGATCTGTTCTTAACGGAACATATTAAATACTTTTCATAAAGCAATTTAGTTTAAGTATTTGACGATAGATGGCGGTATATTTAAAAATTATAATTCACTTAATATATTTTACATTCAACATATAATAGTTAAAATTATTATTAAAATTTCTCTTAGTAACAAATATTCCAAAGGAAAAAAATATATAATTTCATCACTAAGTTAAAAATTTTGACGTAATATTGAAATCCCAACATACAAACTTACTGTTTAATATAGGATCATAGAAACGCTGAAGCAAAATCCTGCACAGATCGAAAATACACATTACGAGCAGTCGATACAGCACAAAACCAGCCATAAATCGGCACACGCCATTGAACAATCCCATCAAGCGGCTGAGCGGCGAGCGCGGCCGTCATCAGATCCTCATCGCACTCGCTGCCTCCCGAACTAAAATGTGACCGCACTTAATCGTCTTTTGATAAAATTCTTGTCAGTTGTCCGCCATCTGTTCGTCCGATCTAGGATTACTGCCATTTTTAATAGAAATCTTTAGAATTTATGGCTATATATGGATATACAATACCATGAGGTATTGTCTATTTTCACTGTATATGAGAAATATTTGTCGAAATGTTTGTATATGAGAAATATTTGTAAAAACAACGTTTCTTTTTCTTATTTTAACAAATACTATAAAGAAATAAAATTTATTAGTATACTGAAACTGACCTTTATTTTATATAGAGTATTGTGATGGAATGATTAAGTATATCATACTGATTAGTTGAAACTTCAATCAACATTTTAAACAACTTGGCGTATTTTTAGTCCCCAAGCGAAGTAAAAACTTTATAATACAATTATTAATGAAAAGTTAGGTACTGAATAAATTTGTAGACCTCCCGACCAACTTTGGCCACGGCGGCCAGTCTCATTGAGACTAACCATCTGCGCAGGAGATATTATAGTGCAGCGCGTGTACGCGCAGACACAACGTGCACTCTCTATTCCTGTCACCCTCATACTCCGGTGGGAGTTAGGCGCAGGACCGATGACTTTACGTGCTCACCGAGGCACAGAGGTGAAACACCGCCAACTTCCCAACTCCGGGCTGTTATTGAGACTTCCTAAACAGAAAGACTCAATAACTAAACTTGGCCCGACGTGGGACTCGAACCCAGGACCTCTCGATGTGCAGCCGTACTTGCTAGCCACTACACCACCGAGACAGTTAAATATATAGAAATGATATAAATATATCATAATGACATAATGTTACGTGATTAGAGTGTCTTCCTCATATTATAATTGTTTAATTTCTATTAGCCATATACGAGTAGATTGTAGAAATTTATATAATTCCCAGTCGGAAAAACTGTAGTTTCTTTACAAAGTTATGTAATTCAATGTTTTTTTTGCAACGAATTTTTATTTTCATTTTTATGCAATAATATTATTATGCATTGTTTTATTATTTTAGATACCTATATAAAATAAAAATAATAATTTCACCGATTTATTTTACTTATAAATAAATTGGACATAGAACTTGTTGCCTTCGCACCTGCCAAATGATATAATAAAATCTACAGATTTTTAATGTTTCAATTTCAGGAGCGGATCCCTAGTCCAATGGGAGTACAGACAGTCCCGCACCGTGTTGCCTACCACTGCGGTGTGGGGTGCCGGTGGGGGCGTGGATGTAGGAGTAGGTTTAAGCGTGGGCGTGGGCGGGAACAGCTCAGTCGCGCGCCCGCCAAGACTAGTCGCGGCTCTGGCGGCTCTGCACGCGCGACTAGGGTTGTTGCCTTGGGAGCAAGTGTTGCAACCCGCTATTGATCTCGCTAGGTAAGCTGCCTTATTGTTATTTTTTTAATAAAACACTGCACTTAATTTTTGATCACATTTATTATTTACTAATATAAAAAAACTCTTCTTAATTTTAGTGTTGAATATAACGAAAGTATGATGTAGAATACTCGTACATACATATAACGCCATTTATGTTTTGCAGATTCTAATAATATGACGTTATTCTAAGTTAAATATGGCGCCCTCTAGAAGAGATAAAATTCTCTATAAAAAACAAATTTTGAAATGTGCTGCGTACGTATCAAATAAAAGGGCTTAATTATCACATTTCATAATTTTACACAACAAAAACCGATTTATAGAAGAACGTACGTACGGAACGAGAAGTTCAAATGTAAATGAAATATATGTATCTTAAGATATATTTAAATGATTCTAATAAAAGCTAGCTAGCGATATTTTTAATACCTCTATTTTTTGTTGTTCTTTAGTTATTTTTCTTAAATTAAATATAATGAGTCTTATTTCATAATTACAACTTTACTAGATATTTTGTCTATCAGGAATGGCTACGTGGTATCAGCGAGCCTGTCGGCGGCGGCGGCGGCGCGCGGCCTTACGGGATACACCCCCACCGCACTGCGCACTGAGCCCGCGCTCGCCGATTACTTGGAGTCTCTGAAGAATTATACCAGCACAGGTAAATAAACATTTCAAATATACTAAACCACCGAGAGATGTCTGACATTGGTTGTGGTCAACAGATGACAGCTATCAATAGGTATAATTTTTGTCTATTTGCTGCTTATTTTTTCAAATTAACTAACTTACTCTAATAAAATATGTTATCCCCTTTAAGAGGCAAAATATTGATAACAAGATTTAAAAGAGAGAGAGGAAGAAAAAGAGAGAAAACGGGAAAGAGAAAGAACGCACGCACGCACGGTCGCGCGCGCACACGCACACACATCATTTGCATTTATAATGGTAGTCTGCTGTGCACTGTTCCAGAGCTGTGCGCCTTGTGGTCGTGCGCGAGCGTAGTGCGATGGGAGACAGCGGCGGCGGGCGCGGCGGCCGGCGCGTGGCGCGTGTGGGCGGCGGGGGCGGGCGGCGCGCTCGCGGCCGCCGCGCTGCACGCTGCCCTCGCGCCCGACGTGACGCCCGCTAGCGCTCTTCAAAGGTAAATCGGAACAATAGGTGTCTATACTTGTAACTGTTTTACGCTGAAACGGCTGAAATGGCCGAACGGATTTAGATGGGTAGAGACTATAATCTGGAGTAACACATAGGCTACTGAATCACAAGGAGACAGATCCGAGAGAAGCAAAGGTAAGTCGCTTATCTATCTATACATATTATAAAATTCTAACTGAGCCGAATCTGTACATTAAATATTTTTTGGAAAATCTTATTGAAACGAACATTATTATCGTTACGGAGACCGAATCTATAGTTTTTCGAATTTTTGTCTGTCTGCCTGTGACCGCATCACGAGAAAACCACTGGACAGATTTTGATGAAATTTTGAATGATAATAGCTGGTTATCCGAGTCAAAATGTAGGATACTTTTTACGACTGGAAAATATCTCATCTCTGAGAAATCTACACTAAATATTAAAACGTAACTCCCTAGTTCGTCCCTACGAACCCGAGCAGAGCGAGGGTGAGTCGCTTATGTTTACATAAGAAACATAGTATATAGGTATTTTACAAAGGTTTTAAATAAGGAAATCATATTATTTTAGAACGATTGTTGAGATGGTAAGTAAACACTATAGAGAGTGAAAAAATGAAGGGAAGAAAAGTAAATATAGAACTAAAAAAGAAGAAAGAAGCTTTTAAAAAAAACTTAATAACTTAAACCGATAATCGAACCTATTCCGTCACTATTTTATCGAACTAATCAATATCAGGTTTATGATATTAATAAAATCTCTTTCATATTTTCTAAAACATAAGAATATTTCTTTTGTATGTTGATATCTTTAATATTTATGATATTTTACTTCCATGCATGAAATCTTCGCCGAATTTAAACTAATTTTAATAATTCTTTTCTTATCGTATAATTACTTTTCTAACGATTTTTACGTCAATGCATCTCTCTAATTGGAAAACAATTATTTTATATAATATTATTAATATTCGCAGTGCGGTGCAGAGCTTGCAGACGCAGGCGCAGGCGGCGGGCGCGCAGTGGCCGCGCGGCGTGGCGGCCGGGCTCGCCGTCGTCGACCCGCGCGACACCTACGTCGCACTCGTTACGTACGTACCGATACGACTACCATTGTACCATACTCTACTAATCCATACAGTCGTCTAACGAAGGTGTTTAGAGAGTGCAAAGGAGACGCGAGGGAGGCGAACTCGACTATACTTACTTTTATATGACTGTACGGGAAACGGTTTTGACGTTGGTGGATATAAGTGTTTCTTGCCAAGAGATGGCAACACAGTGCTTTAGCTTCAAACCCGTTCGCCACAAAAATTGGTATTATTTGAGCCTTTGCATTTGACACCGTTTTCATTAATATTCATGGGCGATCGCCTTTGTATGGATTTTCATACTGTGGTATTAATTTTGTACTATGCTTCACGGTTACGAAAAACTTAATACATATTATAATATTAGTATGATCAAATCAATAGTATTAATAGAAAGGGTAAGGGAAATAGGTATAAGGTAATTTTAGGTAAATAAGTAATAAATTGTATATTTAAAGTTACACATAAAATACAGTTTCGATCAATCCAATTAGACTTTCGTGAACACTTGGAATGTTAATGGAATTAGAATCTAAACAGTTAACATTATACAAAAAGCTAGAACTGGTTAAACGTTGAGATTATACCACAAAAGTGAGGCTACAAAATAATATTTAATATATATTGATGAATATTTTTATACTTTCAGAGGTCTATCGATGCCGTTCGGGTCCGACATCAGCGACGGCCCCGAGGCGTGGTCGCGCGACGAGCCCACCGCGCCGCTCGACTTAGCTCCAGCTATTATTACTGATCAACATATCTGTGGTATATAATTATTTCTAAAAGTTTTGATTGCTAATACAACTGGTGCAATACTTTTAAACCTAATTTGTAAAAAGAATACAATATAACATATTTTACTACTAGTTATGAAGGAGCAAGAGTAAAAACATTAGACAAGTGCGAGTTTAGTCTTTATCATTAGATAGGTTAAAACTGAAAAACAAAATAAAAAACCTATTGTGTCGTATTTGCACTATCAATTTTATTAATAACATGAAGAACTTTGTATTTGAAAATAAAAACGTGGAATCGAAAATATCTCATCACAAGAACCATTCAATTATCAATATATTATGTATATTCAACAAAATAATTTTTATCGAGGGTTTTTTGGAGACTCAGGATTTTCAGAACAAGCCATATTTTAAATATTAAAGTGTGATATACAATATTCAGGGCAGGAATATGATTGAAGACACATGTTATTTCAAAATATTAACTACTAGCGGCTCACCCCACTTCGCTCGTGTTCGTCGCTAAGTACGTTTTATATAGATATTTAAAATAGTTATTTGCCAGCGTTACCCATATAATTTTTTTTTTAATTTTTCCGATGTTTTAATACTTATTATCCTATTCCGGACTAAGAGAAATCCAAAAAAAAAATATCATAAACATTGGGCAAGCCATTCTTGAGTTATAAATGGTGTAACTAACATGACTTTGTTTTATATATGTAGATTTCCATGCCGAATTTCATTTAAATTAATAGTGGCCTTTGTCGTTACAACAGCGTACTGACGTAACAAATACACTCACTCATTCACAAATTGTCGCATTCGTAATCGTATAATTAGCTTCGACTATGACCAGCATCTTAGGATATTTGTGTCTCTACATATTTAAAATATTAAAAGAACGAATAACAAATAAACACATCACCTACATTATACAAGAAAACATTTAAACATGACGTCGGCATAGTATTAGTGTAATCTTGAAATTAATTAATTGTTTTTTTCTCTCGTCAACAATTTATAGGCCACAGCTGTTGTTTATATAACATTGTAATAACGAAAATAAAAATAAACATGGTTTTTATTAATATTTTATCATGGCTATGTTTTAAAATATCATTAATTATTTTAAATATTTTGTACATTAAAAAAGTCCCACATAACTGTGTTCAGGAGCGCGTAGAACAATAAAAACATATATTTGACACATATCTGCACCAAAAAAAACGCCATAAACTTTCCATACAAGAATTTGCGGTGATTCGTTGTTTCGGCGCCGCCTGCGTGAAGAACGCAATAAGAAATAATAAACACATTTTCACATTAATGATATTAGTAGCATCTCTCTGGTACTCTCTAGATACCCATCGTATTTATATTTTAGGGGATTACGGCAGTTTTCAGAAGACACAATTAATATAAAAAATACCATCATATCATGAGCTGATATTCGCAACTGTTCTTAAACAGCTAGAAAGACCAAGAACATTCCTAAACCCCTTTTTCTATTAGTAAAATCGCATGAAAACCCCTACAGCGTACAGTAGTTAGTAGTTACTGAGGTTAAACCGAACAAATACAAGCTACGCGCTGCTGAGACTAGATTATAAATGTATTGATCGGAATATAATGTCTCAACAGGAACTAGATACGTAGTGGGCGGCGAGTCCGGCGTCGCGCTCGCGCAGGCCGCGGCCGTCGCGCTGTCGGACGCGAGCGCGGGCGCCGCAGACGCGGTAGAGGCCACGCGCGTGCTCGTGCTGCCCGGGGGCTCCCTGGCCGCGGAGCCGGGCCGCCCCCCGGGCGCACCCGCCCCCCCGGGCCTGCCCGCCGCCAACGATACGGTACTCCCCGCCCTCAACTTCGTGCAACAGAAGGGCGACGCGTTACTGTCGCACGCGGACAGCCGCGGCGAAGGACTTGCTTCACGGTTCTAATAAAATTATAGAAAGTAGTCCATTCGATTGTTATTCTAAATGGAGTTTAAGTATGATCATCATCTTTTGCACATAAAAGGCAAGCGACTTATTGGAACGAAGTTCCTTATCGCGCGTTACACGCTCTGAGCGGAAAAAAGTGTAATAAGACTTTTTTCTGACACTTCGTGCTATAGTTACAGCCCTGTATGAACTATATACATCGCTGCGCACACCTCTCCCGCGCACTTCTCTTCGGCTTTCTTCGGTTCTACTCAGTAGCTTCTCCCCGCACCGCGCGCCATTGCACTGACTGTAAAAGCGGTAGTTTGCGCGTCGCTGCTCAATTTTTTTTCATATTTTCATATTTATTTTATACATAATAAATACATTTTATTGTAAATTTTTCAAATGAACTCTATCAACTTGATATTTTATAATATAAATTATAATGACTGTGTAGCAAACATCTACTAAAAAGCGAAAGGAACTTCGTTCCGACCGGGGTCCATAGACCCCTCACACCTTAATTTTTTATTGTTATTAAATTATTGCACTTATTATTTGTTATATATTGTTTTTTTTTATTCCTGTGGTGATAATATTTTAAAAAAAAGCTTGCTCGTTAAAAAGCTTGCGTGTACCATTGGAAGTTTTTTAACAATATAGCTGTGATATCTACATTGAGCTTTACATGCTCATTTGTAATTATTTAAGTTTCTTTGCTTCCTGAAAATTGAAGATATAATATGATTATATCAATCTCAACCATAAATCGTCAAAACTCTTGCAGACCGCGTGCGTTGATTTCAAAGTAATTAATATTGTATTTACAACGTTATGTTGTCAAACATTATTTATGGAGCTCTTGGAATATTAATGTTTAATTGATTAAAATATTTAATTACAAAAAATAAAATGACAATTGACAAAATGCAGATTCCCTTAGAAATCAGATAGAAAGAGGTTTCTCAAGACTCCTCATACTGTTTTCATATTGTACTTTAATTCCAATAAAAAAAATTCCATACGACATCAAACGAGTAACACCCAAAATTATAGGAAGTGTCCAGTTTATTCCACAGCGCCGGCCGGCGGTCATATACCGATATAAATAGTTGGCAACCACAGCTAGATGATTATCCCATGACTTTTGAGTGATTCTTAATAAGTAGAATATTATTAAATTACTTATATTGTTTAAATGATAGTTACCTCTACTGTTCATAGACCTCTCCAGAGCGATCACTCAAAAACTGTGTTGAAAGGGAGTCGTTGCGTGCGTCATTTTTTGTTGATACACTGTTAGCTGTACATCGCTTGAGGTTTTTACTTGCCTTTCACTTGACAACTTGTTTACTCCTTCCTAATGTGAAGAAAAAACGTGTAAGTTTTTCGGAGGAAGTTACTTCACAAATGGTATTTAGTCAGCGTGGTGGACTGTGGCCCGATTTTCCACGCATTGGGGGATGTGCCCAGAAACGGAAATATGAATTACTAGCGACTCACCCTCGCTCCGATCAGGTTCGTCCTTACTTATGTTTTAACATTTAGTATAGATTTCTCAGAAATAAGATATTGTTCTACAATAAAAACTATCCTACATGTTGACCCGAATAACTAGCTATCATCATATGAAATTTCATCAAAGTCCCTTTAGTGTTTTTTCCGTGATGCGGTCACAGATTCGGCCTCTGTATCGATAATAAGGACTATTTCAATAAGATTTTCCAAAAAATATTTAATGTACACATTCGACTCAGATTATTCCAAAAAAATAAATATATGTGTTACTCTCTTACAATTAATTATTTAGATTACTTATTATAATTAATTATTTAGATTATTTCCACGAAGTAAGCGCGCTGACAGAGCCGCTACTGATTAAACATTTAAATGAGATGTAAACAGTGTTATCTATTTTTATTTTAAAAAAATTGTTCATATATAATTGAAAAGAACGTCGTAAAAACTAATCGTGATAACGGCACTCATTAATTTTATAGACTATGTTAATGATAAAGGCAGCCAAGTGTGAGAGTTTTTTGTGAGAGTGCTCGTGGTCGATATTCCTCTTAGGACTTTTTCACATTATGGTTCAAAACTTAATACAAAGAAGTATATATTCTGTAAGACTGATCAATAATTATATGTGAGGAACTGGACATAACCCTTTGGAGCAGTAAGCATAGTAAATATTATAAGATAATTAAATCATAAAATCATTTACAAATGAATATAGACTTTGGTATACATTTGACAGCGCCCAAGTGATCGCGAGTTTGATTCCCGGCTTTCATTTTGGGAATTATTGACCACCTATGTAGCGTAACTACTAGGTACATTTTTAATGGATAAAAACAGTTATTGTGAGTGTACCTTAGGAGATCGACGTATGTTATTGTAGACTTTTCTGTAGACCTTTTTAAGACCTACAATTTTCTAGTACATTGTTTTGATGTATCTCTTAAGGTTTAGCCAGCGCCCGCCCTATAAATTTCTAAGGACGACTAGATAGAAACAGTTATTGTGTTTTCCCGTGGGAATGAGAAATTTCCCTCTAGTAAAAGGTATCCTAAATGTTGACCTGAGTAACAAGTACTCACTACACAAAATTCCACTTAGTACTTTTGACATGAAAAGTAAAAAGGTACTCGTATACAGACAAACATACAAAGAAATCAATAAGTATTGTTTTAGGATCTATATTCTGTACGTATTCATAATACGTAATATCGTTATTTTTAAAAAAAATGTCATATATAGATTCCACTTTATTCCTATGTGGATATGTAGGATGTAGATGTAAATAAAGGACATAATATAGCCCATTTACAAAAGTGTTGTTAGTTTCAAACTTTGTGTACAAAACACTGGCGCTTTACATTTTATTATATTCAGTTCTATTTAGGCAACAGCTATAATTGATAAATAATTTATGTATTCTTGATAAGCAACTGAACTGAACTAATTAATAGCGCTTGGCGGATACGTTCCGTGCCGTCATTCGCTACACGTACATATATTTAAACAGTACCTAATGATTCACGACTACTTCAAGTAATTGATGAACTCTAATAAAATTAGCTTTAACCGGTTTTTTCATTAATAGCTGTAAAATAACTTATATACGAGAAATTAATTTAAATTAAAAACAACTCTCACAATTCTATTATAGACTCATCAAATAATCATAAAGATTTCAAACTCTGCAATTCTGATAACAACATATCTGAAAGCTAAATGGACGGTACGGATAGTCTTTATAAAAATAACTGCTCCACCTACGATCTTAAATTCTTGTTTTAATATTTTCCTTAAGATTTATTATCTCATTAGTACACCGACCGCTATAGTTAGACTAAAAACATAATAAAATCTATACATATAATAAAATTGTAACTGATCGCTGTCTGTATGTACATGGAAGATATTTGAGAAAAACTATTATTGGGGATCTTTATTAACGCAATAGAACCCGAAACAATGATTTTTAGTTTTTTTTGTCTGTTTGTCGATTTGTCTGTTAGTCTGTACGTTTGTGCGCACTAATCTTAAAAACGGCTTAACCGATTTGGGTGCGGTTTTCACTAATGTATTGTGGTAAGCTTCACTTAACATTTAGTATTTGTTTAATCTCAATCGGTTCCTAAATAAAAAATTTATGTCAATTTAAAGAATCATCTAAATTAGTTTAAATAATAATATATTTGTCTACTTGTTTTCTTAATTAATACAGATAAATAATACAGTTAAATAATTAAAAATAAAATGTTTTATAATAGTTTAAACAATCTAAACAACATTCTTATCAACTTCATTTTATTATGAACTAGCGGCTCACCCTCGCTTCGCTCGGTTTCGTCACTAGAAAAACAAAAACAAATCTATCCCACGGGAACCGTATATTTTTCCGGGATAAAAGGAAGCTTATGTGTTATTTTGATGTATGAGCTATATTATTGTAAAGTTTCATTAAAATCCATTCAGTAGTTTTTGCATGGAAAAATAACAAACATACGTACACCTATACATCTAAACATACATACAATTTACGAGATCAAAAAAACATTTTACTATCCGCCTCCTAGCTCTGTAGTCTGTGGTCAAATGATTAAAACTGATTTTATTAGATGAAGCTAAATTATTCTATTATTGGAATGCCAAGTATATAATTTTCAAAATAAAACAAAACAATTCAATTTGAATGCATGTGTAATGCGCCATCTGGTTGTTTCTGTAAGCTATTCGAAATAGAGTGTAAAGCTAAGTTTGGAGATTGCTCTAGAAAGCTTCGTAGCGATGGTCGCGGCGTAATTCTACTGGTCAGCTTGAAAACAAAACTCGAGGATTAAATGACTGTCTCAAAAATTAAAAATGCTGCATGTCAGGTGTGGATTCCCTGCATCACGACGCGTGTGACGAATTGCTGATTTTCAACAAATATTATTTAATTTAATTTAAATAACAGTTAAATCATGTTTTGTTTAATTTGCATTGTGTATGAATTTGTGAAATACGTATTATTTCGATTGATTAAAATTATACTGAGTTTATTAAATAATATTTGAGTTCACGCCCACTAACTATGTAAGTACTAAACATAGATAATTCTAATGTGGCCATTCTGCGTCGACAAATTCTTTGATAAGTTTACAAACATACATATTTTCGTTTTTTAATAAATCTGGTGAATTACGAGTTGAACTCGGACATCAAGGCCGTAAGAATGTTGTAGTTTCTTATTTGTTACTTATTTACCTTCACACATTTCTTATCCTTTCACTCAAAGAGATAATTAAATTTAACAGTACAACAAGTATGCTAACAACAGATGTAATGATATTTATAAAAAATATATTATATAGTAATTTCAAAAATCATTGAATTTAGGAAGAAAAGTGAACGACTGATTACTTGTTTGTATGTATGTATTCAGCCCTTTTTAACATGCCACTGCTGGGCACGGGCAGGAGCAGGATCAGGCCATAGTCTACCACGCTGGCCAAGTGCGAGTTGGCAGACTACACATGTCTTTTGAAAACTTAATAGGTTCACTCAGACATGCAGGTTTCCTCACGGTGTTTTACTTCACCGCAAGGCAAGTGATAATCATGTTGGAAATGATTCGCACATGAAAATATCAGACGTGCGAGACCTGGGATTTGAACCCGCTTCACTCGGTTTCCCAAGCGAGCGCGCTACCACTAGGCTACCACTGTCTTTTCTTCACTTGTTTACTATGTAAGAATGTATCTATAATTATCCACATTTGTAATAATCTTTTAATCCTATGATTATGCTCTATGCACTATGCCCTATAACTCGCTATGCACGCATACATGCATAGTGCATGCCATAATATTATGGATCTTTAGACCTTATATACTCTGACGATTTCTTACCATAAAAAAAATAAAAATATGTACTATATATATATATATATATATATATATATATATATATATATACTAGCATTTCCCGCGGCTCCGCCCGCGTTCAGATGATCAAAAACCAAATTCTTAGGTTTTACACATTAGTATACTCTTACATTATACATTACTTTCATTGTGCACCGCATGATTGGTAAATAATGGCAGAGATTGACAATGCCACAAAGGTTCCTCCGTTAAATTGAACTTTTTGTTTTAGCAATAACATTTATGTATGTCTATATTTCTGTTTTGTTTGTTTTTTTAGTTTTTCACGATAAACTCTCAAACTACGGAATTAATTTTAATCATTTTTTACTAATAGACAGCTATAGATTAATTTAATATATAGCTAATTATTTAAATTACATAATGATAACTTTTCTTAATTAGCGCTAGTTAGTAATATTTTCCAAAACGATTTTCAAAAGAAAGTGTAATAAGTAAATAATTCTAAGCGAATTTCTTTTTTTTTATTTCATATGGCTCTGCTAATATGATTAAAGTCGTAAGCATTTTATTGTGTCCTTTAAGCCTTTACCTTCCAAGAAAAGGTGTCAAGAAAAAGTGAAAAAGTTGAGGTATAACAGTTCCTAAAATACTTTTTCATAGTTTTTGAGATATGAAATATTTTTAGTTACCCGCTTTGGCAGTTTAACAGCCATAAACTTGTTTTCCATAAAATGTTATAAAATAATATAAATTAAACTTATTTTTACGGTGCAAAAAATGAGTAGGTATTGTGGAAACGTAAATATTATTCGTATTTATTTTAGTGTTAACCATACAAAATACGTAAGTAAGAAAAACAACATAGCATTTTGCTATACGAAACCTAAAATGCGCGAGTTTGATTTACATTTGCCCAATTTTTACATTAAAAGATTAAAAAACATTAACATTATTTACTAAACAATAAAAATATTCTCATTTGAAAATTGTTTCGGCCAACAAAATATTACTAATATGTTACTAATTTATAATCCCTCCCGGACAAATTCTAAGAAATCCGTGCGAATTTCCGAGAATTCAATTGTTATCTAGCACACCGGTGTGCTCGCGGTCCTCGAGGTGATAAAGGCAAAAAGTTTGTTTTATTAAAAATTTAAACACGGGCGGGGCCGCGGGTAATTTAGTAGTAATTATAATAAAGTCATAGAAAGGTTATATCTGTACATTTTTTTTTTGGATAAAACTACGTATTTTAAAAACACATGGCGACATCTATTGTCAAATAGCTAAATAACACATAAATAAATTTTCATTAAAATAACTATTTTAATGAATAAAATAGCGCTGTTAATATTTCTTTTAAGATACGTTTTTTTTAATAGTTTTAACATAATATATAAGTAAGTTACCTTCCTTGCTAAAATATTAATAGCATCATCGTGCTTTTACTTTAACCAGTTTTTGTATTTTTTCTCAGAAATGAGATATTTTCCTGCGGTAAAAAGAATCCTATGTGTTGACCCGGATAACCTGCTATTACCATACCAAATTTCATAAAAATCCCTCTAGTGGTTTGTCACATACAGGCAGACAGAAAAAATTCTAAAAACTATAGATTCGGGCTCTATATCGCTAATAATGAATATTTCAATAAGATTTTCCGAAAAAATATTGAGTTTACGGGTTCGGCTTAGTTACAATTTTATTGTATGTATAGTTACTAATTTATGAAGCGAAAAAGTTTGCTTTACTGATAATTTAAACACGGGCGGAGCCGCGGGTGATTTAGTAGTAATTCTAATAAAATCGAAAAAAGGTCATATCTGTACATTAATTTTTTTGGAATTAAAACTATGTATTTTAAAAACACATGGCGACATCTATTGTCGAATATCTAAATAACACAAATAAATATTAATTAAAATAACTATTTTAATGGATAAAATAGCGCTTTTGATAATTTGATTTTCAAGATAAGCTATTTTTATAGTTTTTACCATATTTTGTAAGTTACCTTGCTAAACTGTTTACAAATACTATCGTCGTGGTTTTGTTCCTACCAGTTTTTGTATTTTTTTTCAGAAATGAGATATTTTCTCGCGGTAAAAAGTATCCTATATGTTGACCCGGATAACCAGCTATCATCATACCAAATTTCATCAAAATCCCTCCAGTGGTTTTTCTGTGATGCGGTAACAGACAGACAGACAGACAGACAAAAATTCTAAAAACTATAGATTCGGCCTCTGCATCGATAATAATGTCTATTTCAATAAGATTTTCCAAAAAATATTTAATGTACAGATTCGACTTAGTTAGAATTTTATAATATGTATATATATATATATATATATATATATATATATATATATATATATATATATATATATATGACTAACTGGTACAAAACATCTATACATATAATAAAACATGGGAAAACAATAACTGGTTCGACCGAGTTATCCTTCATACTCATACAAAAATTTCACAAAAACTATCAGTAACAAGGTAAATATTTAAAATTTTGTGTAGTAAAATCTCTCATTTTCATGAGGAGGAAAATGTAAAATTTAATTCAAGTTCAAGTCGCTTATCTATATCTATATGGATATTCAGTATAAAACAAAGTCGCTCTTCTGCCTCAGTCCCCTTCTTCTAATTCACACAACGGATTTTGATATGGTTCTCAGTGATAAAAAGAGCGATCAGCGATAAACGAGGAATATTTGTGTATAAAATTTGTAAATATTTTATACGAAATGACAGAACTAAAAAGGTGTTTTAAATGGCAGAACTTTCCCAGACAAAAATGTAGGGTACTTACTGTTTTTTTTTTTTTCATTTAGGATTGAAAGCGCTTCCCATATCTATACTAATATTGTAAAGCTGAAGAGTTTTTTGTTTGTTTGTTTGGTTGAACGCGCTAATCTCAGAAAGTACTAATCCGATTTGAAAAATTCTTGTTGCATTCGATAGCCCATTAACTGAGGAAGGCTATAGGCTATATATTATCCCGGAAAAATGTACGGTTCCCGTGGGATAGATTTGTTTTTGTCTTGTGACGAACCCATAGCGAAGCGAGGGTGAGTCGCTAGTTATGAATATTATTGGCTCGAATTGTCATGTGCAACTTGCAACATTTTACTAAAAACAGTGCGTCATGAAGTGAAGGCATTACATAACATTCCATTATCACGAGTATTATCTATTAAGCGAGAACATGTACATTGTAAACACGTATTTTGATTTTAGATTTGAGATTTTGCAAAACGTCTTTCGATAAATGTAAGTTACACTCTATATTAGAATTATCTAAAGTTATGCAGTTTGCAATAATAAAATCGTGTTTAGAATTACGTTTTATTTATGGACTAGCGACTCACCCTCGCTTTGCTCGGGTTCATCCTTAGGTTGCTTCCCAAAACAAAATTAATCAATTTATTTGGTTTTAATTTTTTTCGTGGGAACCTATTTTTTTTTCTAAAATAAAAGTAGCCAAGTTACTGCTTATTACATCAGACATCTGCCAGTGAAAGTCCCGTCAAAATCAGTCTAGCCATTTAAGAGATTAACCGGAACAAACGGACAGACAGACAAAAGTTGTAAAAAATGTTATTTTGGTATATGTACCGTGTATACATCCATATGCATTTATTATAAACCGGTTATTTTAATATTACAAACAGACACTCCAATTTTATTTATCTGTCTAGATAACCTTTATTTTCAAGTGTTTTTGAATCGAGGATGGGGACAATGAATCATATTGATGCTGAGTCATTCCAAGATATAGTTGTCACATTAGCACAACTTCCTAGAGTTCTTTTTCAATTATGCAGCTACAATAGAACCCAGAAATGCTATCTTATTAATTGAGAGAGAGAGAGAGAGCAGAAAACGCGAGAGAAGTATTGTCCCTTATAACAACACTCCGATATGTTTTATTTTTAACTAATACGTGTGGCACGTTTCCATTATCAATTAAAATATTGGTACCTACTATCAGTAAATGTTTTGTAATTTTCTTATAAATGGAGGAGTCTAAAAATATTATCTTAGTGGTTCCTACTTCTACATATTTTTCGCTTTAGTTATATGCAGGTTAGATTTTTTCGGAATAAAAAACCAGCGTCCATATAAAAAGTGGGCGTTGGGCGTGCCCTTTAATTAACTGCGAATAAAAAGTTAACAAAACGTAACACGGTGCAGTGTCACGTCAAAACTAGTTCGTCACTGCGGCGTCCTTGTTTCACTCATGAATTGTAAATACGTATGTATAATATTACACAGTTTCGACCTGCGTCCTCAGTCCTGCGCCACACATGCAATTAGTGAATGACATTAGGAAAGTGCAGACCTTGACTAATTAGAGAGAAATAAATGATTAAAAATATATTTGTGCCGATAAGCGGGTGAATATAACGGTGTAATTGCCAATTTATGCAAATTTAATTTTCAAATTTCAACTACTACGGTATTATATAAAACTAGCGGCTCACCCTCGCTTCGCTCGGGTTCACCTCGAGACAAACAAAAATCTATTTCACGGGAACCGTACATTTTTCCGGGATTCTGATGTATGAACTATATTATTGTAAAGATTTTTCCACATGGTTTTTAATGTTACGTTTTATTTTTACCCGGTAAGGATTTTTTAAGGTAATGTGTTTAGTGTTTATGAGTTTTTGTATGTATATATATATATTCGTCAATGATAACGTGAGTATCATAGACTATATAAAAGTTACTAGAAATTAAAATGAGAGTCTTCAGATATATACAACTTATATGTTTAAAATTAATTTAGGATAAAAAAGTACGTGTGTGTGCTAATCACACACGGTAGAAGTGAAACTTCAGAAAAGTAACCTACGAGAGAATGAGATGAACATAGAGTATCAGGAGTAGGATAATTATAAGGTTTTTTTTATAATATTTTTAGCAAGGTTAAAAGTTATTTCACATTTTATTTGTCATAAATATACATTACATATTATTCAGTAATTTAATTTTATTATTTTTCACTTCCTGTGTAATGTATTCAATCTCAAATAACAACGGTTACCACGACAACATTCCAATGTTGCCATAGAAACCAATTCTATCTCAATCTTCATATTCAAATGGCAATTCTATCCCAATTATTAATTTTATTATTTAATTCATAATATATGTACGTGTTTGTCTCTTTTTAGTGATGCATTTCGATTTCCGTTTCAACGAGTTTCAAATCACAACGATTCTAAAGAAGTTCCATTTCAAAAATTACTGCATAAAAGCTAATTAAAAATAAGAAAACAAGTTGACGAAGGAAAATAGTATTATGCATTCGGAGACACACACGTTTCATCCTTGCCGCAAGATGTGTCCTCATATGTATGTATGTCTGTCTTCGACTGCATAATACTTTATTCCTTAGCCAACTTGTTTTCATCTTTTTAGTTAGCTTTTATTATATCTATTGTAACATCTAGAAGTGTATATTGTCTAATTCCTATTGTTTTATTTTTTAAATATCTACCTAGATTTTATATAAAGTACACTTATTGTATTTTTTTTTACTTTTTCAAAATAATTCTTAAAACCAAAACGAATTTAAAAAAATATCGTATCGATACAATTTATTATGTAAATGTAAAAAAAAACACATGATACATAAATTACATGTAAATGTTCCAAATAATTTTGACCCAAATTACCACAAAGTATTTCTTGACATAAGACTGTTCGCAGCTTCACGCGCGAAAGTTACCTTCATAAAGGTCATTATTAAAATCGCCAATGACACTCCTTACGTAGGAGCAGTTGCTCTGCAGAATTCAATTTACACTTACATATTACTTGATATAATAGTTTAAAAATACAATGTTTGGGAAGAAGTATGTATTATGCTGAAAAATCAAGACATCATTGTAGAGAAATAAGTGCATAACAAAACAAGTATAAAGGCAGTGGTAGCCCAGTGATAACGCGCTCGCTTGGGAAACCGAGTGAAGCGGGTTCAAATCCCGGGTCTCGCATCTCTGATATTTTCATCTGCGAATCATTTCCAACATGATTACCACTTGTCTTAACAGTGAAGGAAAACATCGTGAGAAAACCTGCATGTCTGAGAGAACCTAGCAAGTTTTCGAAAGACATGTGAAGTCGGCCAACCCGCACTTGGCTAGCGTGGTGAATTATGGCCTGATCCCCCTCGTATTGACTGGAGACCCGTGCCCAGCAGTGGGACGTTAAAAAGGGCTGAATACATACGAAACAAGTATAGATAAATTAGAATCTTGTTTCACTATTTATAAAATGTAAATATTTGTTATGAACTATAAATATCCTGATACAAAAATATACTCTGCAAAAGCGGACGAGTCAGATCAATAAAGTGCGCGTATATTCATATACCGTTCACATATTTTCGACTCAAATGCGATGTGCGTCATTCTATCAAATGTCATAGATATTAAAACGCGTTGACAAATTTATTGAAGTTTATGTATGTAATGTATTGTAATCAGATTTTTTTACGTCCCACTGCATGGCACGGGTCTCCCTTCGATGGGGATCAGGCCATAATCCACCATGCTGGCCAAGTGCGGGCGGACTTCATGACTTTAGAGAACTTACAAGGTTCTCTCAGAAAAGAGGTTTCCTTACGATGTTTTCCTTCACCGTAAAACAAGTGGTAATCATAATTGATAATCGCACGTGAAAATATCAAAAGTGCGAGACCCGTAATTTAAACCCACTTCACTCGGATTCCCAAGCGAGCGCGACACCACTGGGCTACCGCTGCCTGTTCAAGTTTATAGAACAATATAAAACTCGCTACACTTAAACAAACAATAGGCGATAATACACCATACAGCTCTTGATAGAGTGTAAATAGTTCATGCGCAGGTTTAGCAATGATAACTACAGCAAGCATCAGGGCTGTCCCATTCGATCATTTGTATCGCGTAAGATTTAAAATAAGATTTTTTATGGTTTTTATTAAATCTAATATATAAATATCTCGTGTCACGGTGTTTATCGTCGCACTCGATCGATCGATTTTGATGTTTTTTTTTTGTATATTTAGTAGGTATGAGAATAGGTCGTAAAGTATTTTTCAACCTCCTACCCCCACCACCTATTTTGTAATCACAATTTTAGTATTTTTGTTTGAAAAATATTATATAAATACATAATGATGAACCCGAGAGAAACGAGGGTGAGTCGCTGTATAACAAAAAGCCAAAGAGTTTTTTATTGTAGATTGAACGCGAGTGTAGCTGCGGATTCTGCTAGTTATTTATAAGAATATACCATTAGTCAAACAGACAAACACTCATAATAAGTAACTGCAAACACTAATTTTGCTTGTATTTTATATACTAATATTTGAGATAAAAAAAAATAAACAATTACCTATTGAATGTGTTCGCCACACTCAGGAGTCGTTCTAAAATTTTTCAGTTAACTTTTTTTAAGCGCAGCTTTTTTTCTAAATAGCCATTGTAATGACTATTAATTAAAGTATTCAATATCTAATATTCTTCTCTCTGAAAGCTCGTTCATCCAGGAGTCCTTGTCGCGGTGTGGTACTTTCAGGCAGGCGTAAAGCAAAAAAACGCATTTAGGAGATGACCCACCTCAGTGGGCGATGTGTCTTCAAGGAAGGTGACAAAGGTTAACTTGTCAATAAATTCAATCAAGTTGAATAACATTTAAAGCTCAATTCTCGACATTTGACAAAAACGTTATCTTAATTGTGGTGTCGTTAAAATTTGCAGATTTGTGTTTAGAAGAATAAGTACACATAATATTTTGTTTTATTAAGATTTTAAGGTATTGAAATAGCAGGAAGGTTAAAAAATATATACGTGTGAATTTAAAAAGATAAGCTACAACGATATTTAAAAAAGCTTATAAAAAAGTGTTATCCTCTACGTACAACGAAGGTTTTACGTATATCGTTAAAATGTTATGAAGGTTATTATTTTTATTATTGAAATTTAATATAAAAAAATAAACATCGTATATCGTTTATTTTACTGTTGGTTAAATCTTATGTTTTAAAAACATATTAATACATATATCACAATAAAATTCGGCTAAGTGCGAGTTGGCCTCGCGTGATGAAGGGTTCATACCTATGTTATGAAAATATATGTAGTTTTTAAAAACTCTATGACAGTTCATTACTTCCTAAAAACTATAGGTAAAGTCTTCCTTTCGATTACCTCGCAATGAACCCTCTTCTTGACACATATTATTGTTCTAACTTGTCCCAAAAATTAACCTTCAAAATCAGATTTAATCATTTACTCAATATTCATTTCCGTCTTTGGGTCACATAAACAACTCTAAATAAATACCAAATATCAACACTTTTTAAGTTGATTAAACAAAAAATAGATAGACGGGAAGACAAGAGAACCTATGAGAGTTCCGTTTTTTTAACCCTAAAAATGTTTTATTTATTGAAATAAAAAGTCTACGGTATTATGCATACCAAGTCAAAAACAAACTGAAGTTACCTTAAAAATATATTTTTCAAATGGTCCTGAATGTATAAATTTCATAGTTATATAGTTTCTTACACGAGTTATATTTCAAGCCAAGTATGTTTGATTGACGTTTATTGGTTCAGTGACTGCGCAAGTTGCATCACGAGGCCGCAGGGCTGGCGAAACTTTCTTCTAATACAAAACATTTTATTTTAAATTTAACTAAATTATCTATATATACATAAAATGCTTTGTCCTGACTGACTGATCGATCAACGCACAGCCTAAACCGCTGGTCGTAGAAACGTAAAATTTAGAGGACATATTCCTTATACAATGTAGGCATCCGCTAAGAAAGGATTTTTCTAAATTCATTCCCTAAGGGGGTAAAATAGGGGATAAAAGATTGTATGAAACTCTGTTATTTTTAACGCGAAATACACGGTAAGTGGTATTCAGCTTTAAGATAAAAAATAAGAAATATATGTATTAGATTTTTTTCGAAATTCAACCCTTAAAAGGGTAAAAGGGGGTGATAAAGTTTATATGGGCAAACAATTATTTATGATCAGAATTACTTGAAACTTGGTATTAATGCTCTTCAATACAATTCAATAAATATGTATTTTAACATTTTTTGAAATTCATCCCATAAGGCTGTCAAATAGGGGATGAAAGTTTGTATGAAACTCTGAAATTGATGCACGGAAAATGGTATTTACCTTTAAAATGAAAACTAAAACAATACAGATGTCATTTTTTTTCGAAATTTATCCCTTAAAAGGGTAAAAGTTGTGCTGTTTATATAAGGAAAAAATGTTTGTGATCAGAATTACTCGAAACTTGGTATTAATGCTCTTCAATATAGATAAATAAAAATGTATTGTAGATTTTTTTTAATTCAGGCCCTAAGGGGGTAAAACTGGCCGGTGAAGTTTGAGTTGTTGAATATATTTAAATAGAGTAACATGGCTCAAGTTCTCTGTAAGTGCACACTAAATAGTGTGAGATATAAAGCAGTGACGGAAATTATTCCCAATCCAAAGGAAAATTGTGTATAACTCTTCGGCTGGTCACAGCAGCGACAACTATAACAGACCCAGAGCGCGAGAGAAAGAGCCTTACATATATTTGTGGTTGGTTTTTTTAGTGTAGACTAACTTAAGTGAATCTAGAATTTTACTCTAGACATAATATTAAAAATTCGATATGACAACATATAAATTCAATGGAAATTAAAACTGAGCAAATTATTCAGTCCACGCGAGCGTAGCCGCGGGCAAAAAGCTACAACAAAATAAGAATGGCACTTTATATACGTAACTTAAAAAAGAAGGAGAAGCAGGAAGACTGTAAGCTTCAGGTGTACATAGATAGCATTGGGTCTTTAAAAATAACGTACGTGGTTAGCCTGTTAGTATGTTACTTAAAAAAAAAACCATATTAGCCATGTTGCCATTGTACTCTCTTCCTCTAACTTTGGAAAGATGGAGTAGAAAAATGTATAAAAATACAGTTAGTGCAACTTGCTAAATACCTAAAGCGTAAAATTAATTACAAAATATACGCTTAACGTCTTTTAAAATACTGGATATTTTGAGTAACGATCGCTAAAATTAAATTTGTTTCCCTATATACTTTAACAAATAATAAAACTTACACAAACTTATTTTGGCAAGTAATAAAGTATGCATTGCGAAAAAGTTTATTTTTTTCGTCGTTTGATCGCGGGCGAAGCCGCGGGTTCTGCTAGTATATAATAAATTAGTCAAACGTGAGTCTGTGTCAAAAAATCTAAGGGTTTTCGCTATATGCTTCCTGTTACCTAAGACTATAGAGAGTGTAGCCCTACAATAAATAGCCTAAAAATAAGAAATACTCTTTAATTAAATTATTGTTCTCTTATAAAGTGCTGGTTTATAATTGTACGTGGCATGCTTACTTAAACTGAAGTGAGATTTTTTAATTAATATTCGTTGTGGTATTTTTAAGTACATAACCATATAATCTACTTATTATCTTGCCTTTAGTCTAATTTGAGCGAGGCACAGCCCTGCATGCAGCGATGCGCTCGCGCAGTGTACACATTCATAAGTGGTCGACATTGAACTAATCTTTTCATATTTGTTGCGCAAATGCAGGGATTTCTAGATAAATATTTTCGTTTTGAAAATACAAGTTATTATAATTTCTTATAAAAAGTAACATTTAACGTTGAATTTTTATAGTAAATGTACACACGTAGTGCTAAGAAAATATGTAATAAACTTAAGATTTTTTAGTAATATTTTTGAATCCTTCGACAATTAATTTTAAATTTAAATAAATATTGACGACATTAAGTTACCACTTGTAATAACAGATATACTCGTATGAGCAGGTAAAATATTGATGTACTACAATAACAATATTTAAAAAAAGATAATCGTATTAAAATAATTTATTCCAATTTTAAACAAATAATCTTATGCCTTTCAGATACGTTCGTCTGTTCCCAGACTTTGCCTGGATATTTTTTAATAGCAGCTATTGCTGCCTAAACAAACTTTATAAACCATTTTCCTGTAGAATGGTATGTATACATATATATATATATATATATATATATATATATATATATGTAACTAGCGACTCACCCTCGCTTCGCACGGGTTCGTCCCTAGGTACATTTTAATTTTTTTGAGCGAAACCCTTATTCTTTATCTAAAATAAAAGTAGCCTAATTTACTCCTTATAACATCAGCTATTTGCCAGTGAACGTCCCGTTAAAATTGGTCCAGCCGTTTCAGAGATTAGCCGGAACAAACAGATAGACAGACAAAAATAAAAAAAAATGAGTTTTTCTTATAAGCACCGTATATAATTCCATTTGCATTTAGTATAAAACTGTTATTTTGACATTACAAACAGACACTTCAATTTTATTTATCTGTATAGATTTCATTTTATTTTGGGAATAGCAAGCGCGATGTCGACGCAGGACATGTAGCTTTATAATATGTTAACTTTATAGATAAAACTCAGTATAAGATGCAGGTAATTGGCAAAACAATACAAGCGTTTGTAACGCTAATTACATTACTTTGTGCGCTGTCACAGCTGCAATAAAGTATCGGGAATATTGCACATGTAAACTTTTTATTACCAACAATTATAAGTAACAATATCCACAATACATAAATCACGATCATCTAATGCAACTGTTTTGCTATATTTATGGACACCAGTCCGTTACATCGTAAAACAATCCTCCGGCTAGTGTTTGTGCGTAATGACCATTAATATTGACTTTCATTGCACTCCGGTACGAATGCACTTGATTGTTTACGTCACATCGCAATTTGTTTATGTCAAAGTACTTACGGACTGAAGTTGTGTAACTCGCTGGGCTTTATTTTTCTTAAGAGTTTCTTAGTGTTATTAAAAGTATAAGAAACTGAGTTTTTTGTGGTGTTACTAAAAGACGTCATTGATTTTTCCTTCATATCTAACCTCAAAGAAGATCCACCTGTTTAAATGATATTACGTACGTACGTAAAATGTAATAATCTTTTGCGTTTAATTGCTATACGAGGCTATGTGACGTCTTGAAGAAACTGAAAAACCTCTCGAGCACGACGAGTTAAGACAGAGTTAAATTGTTCACTTCCCTAAAAACCTATGGTCGAACTGAACCAAGGCTTCTATTCGTTAAGGAGTTCCTTTGCTTATCTTGGAATCTTATCATCAGACGATCACCATAATCATATGAGATAGCCTCGTTAGTAATACATCTGTACGTATAGTAAATTAGTAACAAAGAGAAATGTCTACACTATTATTAAAAAACAATGACTGTTACGTATTGTATGAAGAATATAGACCCCAAAACACTATGAAGGTAGTTATTAAAATTTTTGTCTGTTTATCTGCTTGCTGTTCTCGCAAAAAGTACTAAACAGATTTTAATTTTTGTGTAGCGATAACTTCAAATCTCTCATTCCCACGGGAATAAAAAAACACAGTAACTAATTCAGTCGAATTGTCCCTCATAAAAAAATGTCAATGATATATTACACATTACTATTGGTAGCAGGGTTAATAATAAATATATTTAACAATTGTGTGCGGCAAAATCTCGCAATTTCAGGGGAAAATGAAAAATTTAGTTTGAGCTAAAGTCGTTCATCTAAGTCTATACGTAATATGAAACAAAGTTGTCTGCCTCTATCTGTTTCTACACTTTAATATAAATTTAAAAACTATAATTTGTAAACATTTTATACAAATTGCTGAAGCATCACGGCTTTTTTTTTTTCAAAAAGTCTGTTTTCGTATTCTTATATGGATGACGAAAAATAAACCTTAAGAGATAGGTACATACATAAGACAATGTATTAGGAAATTTTAGGTCTTAAAAATGTTCATTTACATGTGTGTTGATGTATGTATTCAGCCTTTTTTAACGTCCCACTGCTGGGCGCGGGCCTCTCTTCAATACGAGGGGGATTAGGCCACAGTCCACCACGCTGGCCAAGTGCGAATTGGCAGACTTCACATGTCTTTTGAAAACTTGCTAGGTTCTCTCAGATCTCCAGGTTAAGACAAGTGGCAATCATTTTGGAAATGATTCGCACATGAAAATATCAGAGGTGCGAGACCCGGGATTTGAACCCGCATCACTCTGTTTCCCAAGCGAGCGCGTTACCACTGGGCTACCACTGTCTTGTGTGTTGATACTGACTACATATTGAAACGAACGAAACAAACAACAATGAACAAATAGTGTATACAAATAACAAAACATATTATAATATGTAAGGCGCGAATTCTTATAAAACAAGTTTACACCAAGGTTTAATAATAAGTAGTAACTGCATTTTTTTCTCTTATTTATAAGAAAGAAATAATTACATAAATTAATAATAAAGATAGATATTATAAACTTAACGATTTTATATAAAACCGTCAGTCTGTAGACGGTACGCTGATAACTCTAGAACCTCAATTTCCATAATTTAAGACTGTCTGTTTCATCGCCATACAAACATATTTTAACAGGATTTTTTACTGTAGAGTTAAAAATCTAAATTAAAAAATGCAATTAAGTTTAATTTAAACTGTACCTACATTAAATCCTCGTTTTATTATCGTTTTGTATGGGTCGGAATGATTGTGTAGAAGACAACAAAGAGTTAAGTTAACCTTTAGCTAATGTGATTTCTCATATAAGTTAAGTGTAATATTCTTTTGAGAAATAAATGATCTTAAACCTGAAGTAGGCACAGAACTAAAGATGAAAAAATCATACATTTTGTAATATCCAATACTAGAAAATAATCGTATATTTAAAGTTTATTTTTTTGCACTCGTTCCCTTATCACATCTTACAATACTGTATTATCTTAAAATAAGTGAATAAATCAAGACAAGGACAGTGTTAGCCCAGTGGTCTGTCACGCACTCGCTTGGAAAATCGAGTAAAGCGTGTTCAAATCCCGGGTCTCGCGCCTTTCATATGCGAATCATTTCCAACATGATTATCACATGTCTTACGGTGAAGAAAAACATCGTGAGGAACTTGCATGTCTGAAAGTCAAATTTTACGAAAGACATGTGCAGTCCGCCAACCCGCACTTGGCCAGCGTGCTGGACTATGGCCTGTTCCTCCTCGTATTGCAGGAAATAAACATCTGTCGTAATTACCATATTATCACTACATAATATTTATCAAAGCACAATCGTTATTTGATACACTCCGGCAGTTAGAGATGAGTTTAAGTGAAGTGCGCCAACATAATTTATTTATACGTCATAAAACACTCGCAATACTTTATGGACGCGTATGCGTCATATTATTATAACGATTTATTTAGTACGTTTCATTCATCATCCAATGCGCATATTTAAACAGTCAGTCTTAAATATTTAATAGATTTGATACAAGCAGCTAGCTGTGGGATCTTTACTTATAATAGCCCACTTGAAACAAACTTTAAATATTATCATTAAAGTAGAAAATAAAAAACCAAAAACAAATTAAAGTGCAAGACCAGGGGTAATTTATATGTATGTACTTTAAACTATACAGTAAAGGCTATGCTTAACCTATATTTAACTACAAGTCATCTAAGTAGACAATAACCCTGTAACAACAGGCCCGAAGAGTTAAAAGCTAGAATTACATATCTTTTACTCGTATTATTATCAAAGGTATAGCATTAGCGAGTCATTTGTTTTTGAGTGAGTGAAATTGCGTTACTTTTAAAAATAGTCTCAACTCCTCTTCTGTAACTCTAAATGAGAGTGAAGAAACTCTTATTAAGTAGACGGTACTTTTCAAGTCTCAGCCCTTTTTATCTTTTTCTTAATATCGTTTTAAATGATAACTTGATAAAATATATATATATATATATATATATATATATATATATATATATATATATAGTATATACATAGTATATAGGTATACCTATAGTATAGTTCTAACAGACAACGACATTGACTTCAATCACATGTCACAACAGACAATAATGACTATGTAAAATATAAACTTTTAATGGTCTCTAGAATAGATCATTAAATTATACAGACAATTAAGTTTGTTACAAAATATGTCCTCTTATTAAAAGAAACAATTACGTTTGGCGGCTTGGCAGTCGGAAGCGCGAGCGTTGCGCCTCCTCGTGAGTTGTGACGCGTCGCAAGTGTGACGCATCAAGCCGCGCCGGCGCGTTAATAGCGCACTACTGTTTTATTGTTTTCCAGCTCTTTTAACCGTTCACCAAAACATACTACAATTCATAGTACTCACGGACACATTCACGTAACTATAGTGAGATGCGGATAGACGTTTGAGCTACATCTCCTGCACTCTGATAACTGCATCTTATACATAATTAATCTACATAAAACTAACACGTGTCTATACAAATATAATTCAGTGCTATATGCACGATACCAAACTCCAATAACCATTAAATCTGTTCGTACCCACTCATCTCTAGAACAGGTTTCAACGGGTCCATCATTGGCATATAAAGGATTAGTCCTAGTCCTAGATGTTATAGGCTATTTTTAGACTGAAAAGAAATTGGGTCCCGGTAAGGAATTTAACTTTTATGAGCATTTTTCATGGGGTATTAAGAATCGAAGCGAAACGAGGGCTGGTCGTTAGTTAACATCAATATTATGCAGTTCGATGAGGAAGTGCCGCCTACATTCTTGTCAACATTCAACGCGTACTTGAGCAAATCGCAGTAGTACGGAGCGTGACGTGTTGTTACGTAAATGTGTACTTACTACTATTAAGTAGTCGTTCTGCGAACAATAGACCTCGCAAGGACAAACCGCAATTTAAGGAGCTATTCTGCTCATCACGCCGAAGATCCTCATCAGATCTTCACCAAATTTTTATAAGACCAACTTAAAGTTACTACCTTTCAAAAAAAAGAACCATCGAAATCGAATCCCATAAAGCGGAGATATCCAGTACCTCCCTGTTTGCCCCTTTTTGAAGGAAGCACCACTCCAATCAAAAACCCATGAAAAAAAATCTATAGTCGTAAAATCTGTATATTAAGTTTCGTTCAGATCGGTTGTAAAATACGACCTGTAGAGGAGACAAACTGACTTGAAGCTGACACAATAACTTCATGGTTCTTTAACATCTCAGCATGATAATATTTTTACGCGTATTTAACAGAATCTTAGCTGATAAATGCAATTACCATTGATTTTACATTGAGTTTAGTATATGGAATATGTCGACCGTCTCCTCTGTGTTGTTTTGTCACTGTTAGTACTCATCTAACAATTAAACAGCACATTTCAATTTAAAGCAATATGATATTTGATGACCCACATAATTCTGTAACGTGTCACTTGTTTTTCTCTCTATGTACGACTTAAACAATGTCGAAACTTGTTTATATCTAAAACTTTTAATAATTCAGCAATATTTACAATATAATTTTTAAGTACCCACTTGATCAAAATCTTACGACCTAAAACGGAGACCTCATATAAGTAACTACTAAGTACATAATACTTTCTTAGATTTACGCGAATATTTGACATTTAAATAAAACTATCTTTTCGGATTTTTTCGTGGATTTATTTTGATTTTTGGCAACACTAAATATAGATTATTAATCAATAGATTTTCTAAAAAATTGTAATAATTATAATAATAAAGCTAAAATTATATAAATAATGTTCCATATTCAAGTATAAAAGTAATTAAAATTATAAAAATGTTTTAAAATTAAAATTAACAAATATTGTAAGGTACTTTGGTGCCAATTTTCAAGTTTTTTGAATTCATTTTGTTATTTGTGGGTAGGCTGTCTGTAACAATTATATGATACCTTTGAGACATCTAACACCTTAGTCTCTTCCGTGACCATGATTGCTGTAAAGCAATCGAAACGTCGGGAACCAAAAATCAAAATAAATCCGCGAAAAAATCCGAAAAGATAGTTTTATTTAAATACTAAGTACATATTTCTTTATCTGTTTTTTCCTTTTGCCTTTCGCTAAGGTTTAGTATGACTTTGTAACAATAATATCATGAAACCTATTAATGATTTATACGTTTAACACCTATGTTTACATCTTAGATATCTATAAATAATCTTATTTCAGTTATGTACATATTATTTTTTAACAAAACAACAAAATTATTCCGTGACTATTTTGATACTTATAATAAAAGAAGTGAATTATCATAATATGTTTGGAGGTGAACGTGTAGAATATAGGTCGTTGATCTCCTTAGGTCGACCTTCACGAATTAAACATTTACGTTTATGCGACGCAATCAAAATATGTTTACAGTAGATCCGGCACGGCTGAGTGTTTACAGTTTGTTTACGCGACTTGTTATCTCGATCCTTGCTTCCACGTGGATGCTATTATGTGATAAGGCCGCAATGTATCCTGCGATTATGTATTAATTATCAAGTCTCTTACTTACAGTTCTTAAGAAACCGAGATTTAAAAACACTGATTGATTAATTTTCTAATATGTACTTAAATTTTTCTACATCAAATTTTATTGATAGCAATAGTATCTTACTATCTAAATGTACGGAAAACTTTCTTTTTTTCTTTTAATATTAGGGTTTCCCTTGCAACACTCAACATTTTAAGGATCAATTAATTGGTATTTTATGTATATTAATATTATAAAGAGATTTTTTTGTTTGTTTGTTTGTACCAAATAAGCTCCGAAACTGAACCAATTTAGATAAAATTTGGTAAAAAGATACTTTGAGACCCTAAGAAGGACATAGGATTTTTTATCCCGGAATTCATTCTTTAAGGGGGAAGAAAATGGTGATGAAAGTTTGTATGGGGAATCAAGCTAGGGACGAACCCAAGTTAAGCGAGTGTGAGTCAATAGCTTAAGTATGTAAAGTAAATGGTAGTCAATAGGTACTCATAAATAAAGCTGTATTAATTACCCCATATCGAGTTCATAATTCATATTTATACAGATAAATAAAATTGAAATGTCTGTTTGTATAGTCAAAATAACAGCTTTATACTAAATGCATAATTGGAATTATATATATATTAGGTACGCTACTTATAAGAAAAACACAATTTGTAAAATTTTTGTCTGTCTGTCTGTTTGTTCCGGCTAATCTCCGAAACGGCTGAACCAATTTTAACGGGACTTTCACTGGCAGATAGCTGATGCTATAAGGAGTAACTTAGGCTACTTTTTTTTAGAAAAAGAACCCAGGGACGCACTCGAGCGAAGCGAAGGTAAGTCGCTAGTTTTAGTTATATGAACTATACCGCAGTCCAAACAAAGATTAAATCATTTTGTATGCTTGACTATTTACACCCGTTAATATCCGGCACGTCAAACAAATAAGGCTACTTCAGGTTCCAAGAAGGAAACTATTAAAATGCAGAATAGATACGAACGTGTTAATTGATTCTAACATAAGTTTTATTTAAAAGAGGCTTCTTTTAGTACAGGAAGAAGCGAAAGCTATCGTTGGTATTGCAGATAAAAGCGGTATTTTAATGGCAAGGTGATTTCGAGACGTCCGTTTTACTATTATTCATCTGAGGCCTTCCGTTACACCGTTATAACATTAGTGCTCCAGTAACAAGAGCACTGACGTTGCACTTTTTGTCCAATAATACAGAAAAATCAAAACGCTCCGATTGTTTTTATTAACCGACCTCAACAAAGGAAGAGGCTATATGATCGGTACACTGAATACTTTAGACTGGTTATCTTGCACTTGGACTTGAAAACGTTCAATAATTTATATTTTTTCCAAGAAATTAAATATAAAGATAGCGTAATGCAATTTTTAAAAAATATGAATGCTGATTTTAAAATTACTTTAAAAATTAAAAGTACTAACGTATCAAGAATTAAGTTAGCTGGTTCACATTTGATGAAGATATCGCGTGTGTATTAACACTCATAAAAAATATACCGGACTGTAAAGATTAAAAAAAATGTATATGATACAAAAAATAATAAACAATAACGGAGTTCTTATTACGTGGAAATAGAGCGTGAAAGCGAGCCCCAGAACCGCGGGGCGAGCGCCGCTACTTGCTACACTTGCCAATTTTTCTTAGGTGTAATTTTAAATAAAACTATCTTTTCGGATTTTTTCACGGATTTATTTTGATTTTTGGTTCCCGACGTTTCGATTGCTTTACAGCAATCATGGTCACGGGAGAGACTCTCCCGAAAATCCGGAAAAATAGTTTTATTTAAAATATCAAATATTTGCGTAAATCTAAGAAAGTATTAGATGTAATTTTTCAATAGTGAATTATTTTAAAACTTTTAAAATTGAACAGTATCAGCGGCGGTTTTAATTCTTTCTAACGACGTCAATTTGGCACCAATGAGCGACAACATATTTATTTTTAATCTGACAAATTCTCTTTCATTTGCTATTTTTTATCTCTTATCTACTTGTATCTCTTGTTAGTGCACACGTTGACGGACATAGTGTTTGTCCGCAGCGAAGACAGCTGATTTACCTACTTATTTTTCGTTTACAAGTCCACATGATGTCGATGGATATATGTATGTGCATATATTTTAATAACAGTCCCAGTTGCACACCATTTTAAAATTACAGAACATGCGATGGCCGTACAAACAGATGCAGTACTTTTTATATCAAGTATCTTCGCTCTATAATTTCCTAATTAACGTAACAATAATATAATGCTTAGAACAACATATTTTTTAGAAAAAATATCTATCATTATTAACAAGATGCCTCTGCCGCGTTCGACTCAAGTCAGTGCATTTGCGACGCATTAGAGCGTGAGATAATTGTTTTAGAGTTTATAGAGTATTTTATTTTTATCTATAATCACACTATTATTATAGAAAAGATTTCTATTTGTGCGTATGTTTGTAACTTCCTTATTTCCTTCCTGACGAAACGGTTAGACGAAGTAGTAGTTAGTTACTGTTAAAAATAAAGTTTAAAAGGCCCCTAGGATAGCACCCGAGCGAAGCGAGAGTACGTTACTAGAATTATATAAATATTTCATGTACACATCTTAAGGCTTCATATTTTCCTGCGTCAATACTTTCAATACCTTAACGCGATACGAACTATGTGTTTAGTTTTTAATATTAAGTATATAATTTACTAGCGACCTACCCGCATTTCCTTCGAGTGCTTTCTTGTGTACCTACATTTTAAATAGATAAAAATAGTTACTGTAAGCGTACGTACATTAGGAGATAGTATTAAGGAAAATAGTTTTTTTTTTTGGCAAAAAAACCGTCATAGTTTAGCTATAGGAGTAATAAGTTATTAGTTACACATTACTTAAAGTCCATTCATTACTTTGTGCATACAAAGCAAATAGATATATGTACAAACAGACAGAAATGTCAACAACTATTGTTTTGTGGTCGTTGTACGTAACAGTCATTGTTTTTATAAATTATTTTATTATATAATATAGATAGATAATGACGTTGCACAGAATAACTACTTGCTTATATTATTTTAAAATATGGATTAAAAAGATAATAAAGGTGCATCGAAGTCGTATCGTCACAGACACTATGAAGCCTTTTTTTAACGGTGGGATATAGGTACATTTACGCGTACTACCTGCGTACATATAGATGGTTATGTGGGACTCATGGAACCAACGGAACCTCCTCCATCATAATGTGGTGTCGCAGAAACGTTTACGCACTCAACCACTACATCCGGACGGCTGCCTGCCGAGGGCAACCACAACAACCATGGCGTTGCTGCCATAGTCCTCTGGTGACGAGAATTAGGTGAAATGACACAACCGAATCCGTCGAGTAATTCTTTACTCTGCTGTCAGAGAAGTATCGAGAGCAACCCGTATGGCACACCGCGTGGGTGGTGGTGCGTTTCGGGGCTTCGCGCCCGGCGGGATTGCAGGTCGCCAATGAACCCCTCCATCACTACAAAGTGACCACACATCGGAATGAGACACTATGAAGCCTGCAGTTCCTTAGATCATGGAACATTTTGGTACTTATTAAAGCTTAATCCAGTTACAAATCCATTCGCCCCAAACGAGAATGGTTTCCACCATATACACATTTATTGGCTCATAAATGGGTTGAATTACATATTTCAAAAACCCTTCCTACATGCGATTGTTCCTGTGACTTGTGAGATTGCTGGGTATATACATACATACATATATGTACGTCATATAGGTACAACTACAAAAGGCTAACAAGAAATTCGAAACATTATAAAGTAATAAATAATAGTAATAAAACTATTTACTTATCTTATTTTATTTACACAGATTGTTGTTGTAATTTTATAGATTACGAGGTCAAGATACAGCAGCTATTGGTCAATATTTATACTGTGGCATATAAAAACTGTATTTGTTTAAATAAAAGAATAAAATATTTACTTAGTAACAAATATTACAATAAATATATATTGTTTATTCTTATTCGTATAATTCCGCACTTGAAATAATACATAAATAAAATCTTGGAAAATACGTAAAATCTATGAAGAGATCTCTCCCTTCATAGACTCCATGATTTTCCCTAGAATAATTGCAGTACAAAACGATAACACGTCTCGTCCAAAATGACCATTTTGCTTCTACCAAAAGCCAAAGATAATAATTATTAAAAAAAATATAATATCTGAAATTTCACAGTGGCAATTCATTCAAACATCTTTGGTTTATTTTAAATAGTCACGAGTCTGTCACAGATATTTTCAGATACAGTCCGGAGTTGGACTTAACACTAGAGTACACGCGTGGCCTACCATAGTAGACCAGGGTAACTCTATTTGCAATAACTTTTTAGTTTAGCGCGCTAGATACTAGTGATTCCAGGTAAGCCTCGTCTTGTATATTTGTGACAACCTCAGTACCCCCCTCGAACCCAGCGTGTACTCATACTCAAGCAATTTGACGCCAAAAGCGTGGGCCTACTAAAGTAGTCCGCGCGTGTATTGGTGTACCAAATTCAGATATGTAACTTTTGGTGTATTATCGATTTATAACACTATTATAATATTATTAATGTGTTCATACGTACATACGTATATTAAATTATTATTATTTATACGAGTATATTGGATACAAATCGTTTTTTCTTATATTATTAGTGTTTTTTCTCAAATTTGGTGTAAAGTAGTAAGTGGAAAGGAGGTTCATCATACTGAAGATGAAGAAGTGATTGAGAGTGAAAATGATGAAGTTTAGCCAGAAACAGACTTGCGGGCCCTAGTCCCCGAATCAGAACTCCGTGAATATGAAGAGGAAAGATTGAGTGTATCTGATGAAACATCAGGTTCAGGCGAAGTTTCACTCGCGCAACTAGCAACCGGAAGGCGTGGTCCAGTCTACAAATCGATGAATGGAACACACAATTTGGCACAAAGATGTTCCACCAGCAACGCGAACTCAACCCCAAAACAATAGGATAAGACCACCAGGCCCAAAAGAAGATGCAGCTAGGAAAGGATCCGTTATCCTGTTCAATTATATTTCACGCAAGATAACTTGGACATCTTGGTAAGAGGTGTAGTAGAAGCACTTTTGGGCAGCACAGTTCAAGAACCCCAAGAGTTTCAACACGACTTCAAAAACAGGAAGAGTTGGTCGATGTGCACTCAGCTCGAGAGTCCGAAATCGGTCGACAGAAAAGTGGTGCAAGACTTGCAATGAATGGATTGGTCCCGGTCACCAAACAGTAGTATGTCCTGAATGCTACGAAACCAAAGAAAATAGTAATAAAGTTTAGTTATAAGTTAAAAAAAATTACGTTGATCTCAGAAGTGACATTTTTGTTACTTTTTCTTTTATATTTGCTAAATTGTTGATTCTAAAAATTTCTCTATAATTTATTTTAAAAGTAAGGTTGTAAAACTGAGTAAAATAAATATCTTTTCCATTCCATTTGTTGTTTTAATTAGATAATTAAGAATATACAAGTTATTGACATTTTAAAATGGCCTACTATAGTAGGCCACGCGTGTACTCAAGTAAAAAAAAGGGGCGCGTGTACTGTAGTGTTAAAGCTCATCTCTGACCGAACACTTTGACATGCTATCCCATCAAAGAAAGGAAAATAATAGAGAGTATTTTTTATAATGCAAAGTATGCATTCGAGTATGGGCATACCTACTTGCAAATTATTGTTTTAAAATAAAAGTAGTCTAAGTTACTCCTTATAATATCAGCTATCTGCCAGTGAAAGTCCCGTTAAAATTGATCCAGCTGTTTCGGAGATTAGCCGGAACAAATGTTATTACATATAGCGACTTACCCTTGCTTCGCTCGGGGTGCCCTTAGGTACGTTTTAATTTTTTGACCGAAACCCTAATTCTTTATCTAAAATAAAAAAAACCTAGCTCCTTATAATATCAGCTATCTGCCAGTAAAAGTCCCGTCAAAATTCGTCCAGCGGTTCCGGAGATTAGCCGGAACAAACAGACTGATAGACAGACAAACAAAAATATTAAAAATTGTGTTTTTCTTATAAGTACCGTATATAATTCCATATGCATTTAGTATAAAGCTGTTATATTGACATTACAAACAGACACTTCAATTTTATTTATCTATATAGATGAAGTTAGATATCGTAACTAAAATATGGTCCGCAAGACCAAATCAAGTTCCTTATTAACAATTTACCAAATAGACCTTGGCATTTATGTTTTTATTATGCTTAATCTGCTATTTCTGGTACACTTTCACTCAAAATAAGTCGACATTAATTTAATACAAATAAGTTAAAGTAATATTTATTATTTTATAGTTTTGCGCAATGATAACGTATATATACTATTATATAATATATTATTATCAGTAGAAGTTACATTTGTAGTAAAATATATTATTATTGGTAGATACTAGATATTAATTGAAGACACTCAATTTGAATCTATACTTAATATTATAAAGCTGAAGAGTTTGTTTGTTTGTTTGTTTGTTTATTTGTTTGGTTGAACGCGCTAATCTCAGGAACTACTAATCCGATTTGAAAAATTCTTTTTGCATTAGATAGCCTGTTAACTGAGGAAGGCTATAGGCTATATGTCATCCCGGAAGAATGTACGGTTCCCGTGGGATAGATTTGTTTTTGTCTACGGACGAACCCGAAGCGAATCGAGGGTGAGTCGCTAGTGATTAATATATGTGATGTATCCTAAACCTGTGTGATGAAACTTTAATTACATAACAGCTATATTTGTCTCTGTTTGATCAATTTGACACAATCACTATACAGTCCACATCTTCGTATGATAGCGCGTAGAACTGGGAGCTAAACCGATTCTCATAAAAATTGTGGTTTTTGAATGAATTTCCTTATCGCACTTTCATTGCTCAACACTTGGCGAATGAGAGTTAGACGGAAACAGTGTAATATTTTTACCGTCGTAAATGTTTAAACCGACTTCCAAAAAGAGGAGTTATTATTTACTAACACGCTCCATGTGACGTCATCGCAAGTGCCAAGCGATCATAATTATTAAGGAATGTAGGTAGTAAAGTATTCCGTTCCAATTCTTAAAGTGTGTGGTCCCCTAGTACTCGCATATCATTAGTGTTGAGGAATGTATGTTGTAAGAAATCCGTGTGCATTTTGTGTAAAGTCTTTCTTCGACGAGCTCCAATATGTATAATGTACGTTGCTTAATTTTTATTATACCTACTAGGGTAGAGTACTAACTCTTGACAATTTTTATGACCTAATTTATGAGCCAAGAGCCAGAAAGCGAAAGGAACTTCGTACAGGGTCTCCCGTGACGCTGACCGACTTTTTTTAATCCATACTATTACGACAGCAAGGTCCCTTTCAAACTCAAACTTAATCTACGAGTAATAACAAAAAATCCAAAACAATTTTATTACTAAAATATTATGGTATTTTTGGAAATCATTAAAATTTTATTTTAAATATTCACATATTTCTCTTTTTTTCTGCTTAAATTTTATTATATTTACATATTTTATTTGGGTTTTAATTTCCTTTCGGTTTTCGGTCACAATATTATCTATTATGCGTTGAGTGTTTTCCACGGAGCATAGAGTCGTACAAAGTCCATGATGTTTTCCTTTACAAGTAGGCACTTGTGCAACGCACGCTGGTATTTCTAGGAAATCATAAGTTGTTCTTCCCCTCTTGCGCCATCATTTATATTAAGGCTAGGTTTAAATAAATACATTTGTATGTCTATGTAAATAAATAAAATACTAGTGTCGGTACGCAGCTTTGTTCACCTAAATGTTCTTTTAACATTCTTAGGCAATGGCATCTATTGATGTATTCAGAACTAAAATAACTAGATCTAGGCTATCTACGTGTGCGCCAAACACTAGCATCAAAACATCTACACAAATTTAGACTTTCATAATATTAAGAGTATTCGTCCAAATTCATAAAATTTCAAAACTAAAGTTTGCATTTGTCTGCTTAAAATACTATAGAGAAAGCAGTAACTACTAGAAGTCACTTATTAGGGATTAAAATAACTATCCTATATATGTATATTAGATGAGGCAGTGGTAGCCCAGGGGTAACGTGCTCGCTTGAGAAACCAAGTGAAGCGTGTTCAAATCCTCTGATATTTTCATATGCGAATCATCTCCAACATGATTACCAGGGTGATGGAAAACATCGTGAGGAAACTTGCATGTCTTAGGAAACCTAGCAAGTTTTCAAAAGATATGTGAAGTCCACCAATCCACACTTGGCCAGCGTGGTGGACTATGGCCTGATCCCCGCGTACTAAAAGGAGGCCCATGCCCAGCAGTGGAACGTTAAAAAGAGCTGAATATATATATTTAGATACTTCAAGGTATAATTGTTAAGAAAATATTCAAAGAAATTCAAACAAATCATAAGTCTTTGTTATATTAAAGTATTTAAGATGAATTATTTATCATTTCTCAGGCTCACTCGTTACTTGGAAGTTATACACTCGTGGTGTAATCTTTGCCTTTACGTCATTATATAATCCTGTTAACATAACATATAAAATAATTGTGAAATATTATTAAATTACTTAATAAATTATCAAGAATTAAAAATAGTCATTAAAAAGTTTATTTATTGCGAATAACTATCAGGAAAATCAAATAATGTTGCGGGTATTTTATCTCGGTTTTTTTACCATGTGGTACCTTACAATCCATCCATTTATTTTATTATTGTATCACGTTTTAGCCAACTTATATAGAAATTGAAGGAAATATATAAAGATAAATAGAAGGAGCTTGTCGATTAAAAAAATCGATTTAAATAAATAACTTACACCTCGGGGGCGGTTCCAGCAGTCCAAACGTAAAGGTAGAATCTTTTATAGCTGACTGTAGGCAGCTAAATAAGAATTATTTAGTTAAATAAGTTTATAGATAAATAGCGCAGAAAGAAAAAAATCTTGATTAGCAGGATAGACCACGTAGTTTATTTACATATTCTTGAATATAAACCTATCTATATCAGCGTAAGCCTTTTTTCGTCCAACTGGACAACTCTATGCATTTAATCGCTTCCGCTGCCTGCTGGCCACTACGAATCGTCTCACGCGTGGACTTGACGTTTTTCAACCCCTGGAACAGGCCGGTTTTCGAAAGGCAGTGCGGTAGATTATAATAAGAATAATAATAAGTTCTCCTGGCCGATTTCGGCCGTGGCGGCTAATCTCATTGAGACTAGCCAACTGCGCAGGAGATATTATAGTGCACAAATGTACGCGCAGACACAAGTGCACTCTCTGTTCCTGTCACTCTCATACTCCGGTGGGACGACTACTCGACACGACCTGTGAGAGTTAAGGCGCAGGACCGACGGCTTTACGTGCTCTCCGAGGCACGGGGGTGAAACACCGTCAACTTTCCAACTCCGGGCTGTTACTGAGGCTTACTTATCAGAAAGACTTAATAACAAAACTTGGCCCGACGCCGGCCTCGAACCCTGGACCTCCAGATGCAGCCGTACATGCTAGCCACTACACCACCGAGGCAGTTAAGTAGATTATACATAAGACAGAAGTTCACATATCGACCACCGTGTGACCATTCGTTCTATATAAATGAAGGATATAAATTAATTCAAAATTATACTTATAATATTTCATATCAAAACAAAGTAATTATAACATTTTTTTACAAGGTTATACATACACGTGTGTATAATGTTTGGCGCGATTGCATTTCAAACATAATATAGTAAATAAAAAAAAAACCAGAACTTACGAGCTTAAATTGACTAATTAAACGTTATAATATCATTTTATAATTTAAAACTTGATAACCTTCATTTTCTGAAGCTTGTTATAAAATTGTGAAAACCAAACATTTACTTACATTTTATTACGATTTTAACTTATACCACATGATTTTCTATTCAGCCATGGCCAAAACCAAAGCGTCAGCTGCATTTTTCATTTAAGAGTCCACTTCTTTTTGTTTACGAATTCATTATGCAAATGTATGCAAGATCGTCAAGACACTGAAATATTCTTATTTTTTAGATAATGGCGTAAAATCCGTGAAAATATGCTAATTAGTACCTACCATGTAGTGGTTACAGACTTAAAGTGCGTGCATCGTTAAAAAAATGAGAGAAGATTGAGAGTAATATATTATAACATAATATTATAACAACTTTCTATTAAAGTATACAATGTTGGTGACGTACTCGTATGTACGTCGTACATACATAGGTACTCGTATAACAAGACTAGATAAATCAAACGAGTCAGCTGAAAAACCATTCTATACATTTATACAGATAAATAAAATTGAAGTGTCTTTTTGTAATGTCAAAATAACAGCTTTATACTAAATGCATATGGAATTATATACGGTACTTATATAAAACACAGTTTTAAAAATTTTTGTTTGTCTGTCTGTCTGTCTGTTTGTTCCGGCTAATCTCCGAAACGGCTGGACGAAATTTGACGGGACTTTTACTGGCAGATAGCTGATATTATAAGGAGATAGGCTTTTTTTTATTTTAGAAAAAGAATTAGGGTTTCGGTCAAAAAAATTAAAACGTACCTAGGGGCGCACCCGAGCGAAGCGAGGGTTAGTCGCTATATGTAATAACATCCTTACAAATATTACAAATGCGAAAGTGTGTTAGTCGGTCTTTCGGCGCCCGGCGGTCATTCTACCAAGTACCAACTCTCTAGTCTCTACTCGGAGCAGCACACTAGCGAGTGACGAGATATTTTGTACGCCGAAAATATAGGCCACAGTACCTACTGTAATCACAATGTATTGAGTAAAACATCTGTATCCAGTAATACAGTTTCTAAAAGTTTCAATCGTTTCTATACAGGTATTTAATTATTTCCATAAATATTCCATAATTATTTATTTAAATGTACATGGTAAGTATCTTTTGACGTTCACTAAATATTTCAATTGTATTAAAATATTAAATAATTGTAAAGACGACTATATAATGTAAAATAAAACAGAGTATTGTAAATACATAAATATTACAATGTACTAAAGTGGTGGGTGTAATTGATTAGTTTTAATCATCAATTAGTTTTTACATCAAACGTTTTAGTATCTCGCAGTTTTAACTATTATTTTTAACGTCGATATTAAAGCGTTAATTAACGTTTAAAAAGTTTATACAATGTGAGTGCTAGTGAATTGGGCATTGGCGAGCGGCGTGGTTATTGTTCATTTTCATTATTTAATTTAACTACACTAAGCAAATATAATTGATTATACGATTTGTGACAATAGGTAACGGAAAGTGTATTACATCTTTACACCAAAAATGGAACGTCTGAAGCATGTTTAACACATCCTAAGACAGATATCAGCGTAAGACAATTAACGGTCAGAAAAAATTATCAAAAATTACCGGGTATGAGAGAGGAACTAAACATTTTCCAGAAAGGAATTTAAATTATAAGAAAATATTCAAAATTTTCAATACCAGAATGTTTTATGGTTTACGCACTCAACCATGATGTTCCGACCACAGGCCTGCCGAAGCAAAACATACAGCCAACTTAATAGGTTTCTACAGTCAGAGAAGTACCAGAAGCATGGTACACCGCCTACCGAAGTGAGCCATTTTTTTTTTCAAATTAATTTACAAAGATAAAAAGGCCCGATTGCGAACTAAAAAAATCGACTATCCCTAGGTAAAGTGTCGAAAGTGACGAGTGCTACTTTACAGGAGAGCGATTTGAAGTTTATATTTTACATAGTTTTATCACTTGTGACTACATTTTTACAATAAAATGGATTTAAAGTTGGATCTGGTTTACGAACCTTTATGTCACTATTTTTTTTTTAATTTGATGTATTTTTTGAAGTGATAACTTCTTATGGGAGGGTAAACTGCTTCGTTACGTAACGCGTTACTCTGCCAGTCTTTCTGGCTTCCCTTTCTCTCAAGCATACGGCAGCGATAGGCAGGCTCCTCCTCTCTCACTCTAATAAAATATCTAATATATAAAATAAAATATAAAATATATTTTATAATCAATAAAAGATTTTATTAATAAATAACCTTTCCTTACATTATCATATTAATATACATAAAATTTAAGTAATAACCTAAACTTTCCTCAAGTTAAACAATTTCAATATTAAATAGTTCAACTTAGATTAGTTTAAGTTATCACTTCTGTCGGGCGTCCCGAGACGCGCACGTTCTTTTTATTTACAGCTATTTCGCTTTTTTTTTTAAATAAAACATCAAAAGTGCAAAAGACAGATTTTAATTTCCATCCCCATAACTCAAAAGATCGTAACAACAATACCACCTTGAATAAACACAGAATTTAAAGACCGGAAGACTGTGTACGTTGACCGTATATTACTAATGTTAATCAAGCAAATATTATTTATCTCATTCTTTCTAACGAAAAAAGACAGAGATAACATGACAAGATCGCTTCCTTCGAGTTTTCGAGTAAGATGACGATCTGAAGTCTTAGACTAAAGTGACCTTAGTTTCTTAGAAATGTCTCTAAAACAACTATTGCGTGTTAATAAATATTTGTGTAGCGGTAACGTGGGAAGTTATAAAAAAAGTTTGAATTAGTCACACGCTACGATGGCATCATGTGAATGAATAAAGTAAATGTATATATATGTACGTATATGTATTAGCTGATTCTCATAATATAAAGAGAGCAGGGCTTAAATCAATCAAATCTTACACAAGTGTATTTAACGATATAGTTGTGCCATTAAGGACGAAGACAATAAACTAATTTCGTCACAATTCACCTAGCATGACCTAATTTTATAAAATATATAATATTTAAAGGAATTCTTCTTTATTATGGCTCACGAAGTCGCAAAATGATTACAAACTTTATTGATCCTTATGAATATACGACGAGTTGTCTGTCGATGGACTATCAAATGTATATAGAAAAAATTACATTATTTTAGGAATATCAAGAAAATAAATAAAAACAATTATAAGTAGTCATGATCTTTTGCTTCATAAATCGTGTAAAAATATGATATGTATGTACATTGTACATACATAACTCATGATTTTTGATACTATGATTGCACGCAGAATATTATAAGTCACATGTATATTACAACTTTAATAGCGCTTTAACTTTACCTACTTGTTCAAAATCTTTCCGAGGTTGATATATCTAAGAGAGTACATTGCTACTGCAAATATTATGAATACTTACACTTTGTACATTACATCTATATATACATAAAATGCTTTGTCCTGACTGACTGATCGATCAACGCACAGCCTAAACCGCTGGTCGTAGAAACGTGAAATTTGGAGGACATATTCCTTATACAATGTAGGCATCCGCTAAGAAAGGATTTTTCTAAATTCATCCCCTAAGGGGGTAAAATAGGGGATAAAAGATAGTATGAAACTCTGTTATTCTTAACGCGAAATACACGGTAAGTGGTATTCAGCTTTAAGATGAAAAATAAGAAATATATGTATTAGATTTTTTTCGAAATTCATCCCTTAAAAGGGTAAAAAGGGGTGATGAAGTTTATATGGGCAAACAATTATTTATGATCAGAATTACTTGAGACTTGGTATTAATACTCTTCAATACAATTAAATAAATATGTATTTTAACATTTTTTGAAATTCATCCCATAAAGCTGTCAAATAGGGGATGAAAGTTTGTATGAAACTCTGTAATTGATGCACGGAAAATAGTATTTACCTTTAAAATGAAAAATAAAACAATACAGATATCATTTTTTTTCGAAATTTATTCCTTAAAAGGGTAAAAGGGGGTTGTGCTGTTTATATAAGGAAAAAAATGTTTGTGATCAGAATTACTTGAAACTTGGTATTAATGCTCTTCAATACAATTAAATAAACATGTATTGTAGATTTTTTTTAATTCAGCCCCTAAGTGGGTAAAACTGGCCGGTGAAGTTTGAGTTGTTGAATATATTTAAATCGAGTAACATGGCTCAAGTTCTCTGTAAGTGCACACTATCTGTGTGAGATATAAAGCAGAGAACGGAAATTATTCCGAATCCAAAGGAAAATTATGTATAACTTTTCGGCTGGCCACAGCAGCGACAACTATAACAGACCTAGAGCGCGAGAGAGAGAGAGCCTTACCTATATTTGTGGTTGGTTTTTTTAGTGTAGATTAACTTAAGTGAATCTGGAGTTTTACTCTAGACATAATATTAAAAATTCAATATGACAACATATAAATTCAATGGAAATTAAAACTGAGCATATTTTTTAGTTCACGCGAGCGTAGCCGCGGGCAAAAAGCTACAACACAATAAGAATGGCACTTTATATACGTAACTTAAAAAAGAAGGAGGGAGACTGTAAGCTTCAGGTGTACATAGTATTGGGCCTTTAGAAGTAACGTATATGTTAGCCTGTTAGTATGTTAGTTAAAAAACCCATATTAGCCATGTTACATGATTCTGAAGTCGTAAACATTGTATGCGATTGTATCATTGTACTCTCTTCCTCTAACTTTGGAAAGATGGAGTAGAAAAATGTACAAAAAATACAGGTAGTGCAGCTTGCTAAATACCAAAAGTGTAAAATTAATTACAAAATATACGCTTAACATCTTTTAAAATACTGGATATTTTGAGTTACTATTGCTAAAATTAAATTTGTTTCCATATATACTTTAACAAATAATAAAACTTACACGAACTTATTTTTGCAAGTAATAAAGTATGTATTGCGAAAAAGTTTATTTTTTTCGTCGTTTGATCGCGGGCGAAGCCGCGGGTTCTGCTAGTTATATATAAAATTATTAATGAAATATTTCTAAAAGCCCAACTTAGCCTCAGAGCAATCTTATAGAGCTTTCTTATACTTAACGCTCTTTTTCTTGTTGTAGTAATTCATTCAATTACTGTGCGTCCCCGACCGCATAATTTATTTATCCAAAAACTCATAGCGTGATAATAAAAAGCTTCTACTATTTCGCAATAAATAGGCTACAAAATGCAAAGTGATTCAACTGGAAACACGCTCAAAGTAATAAACGCAAAAAACAATCTCTTTAAATATCATATTAGTAGTAACGAGAGCCATGTTTTCTAACGAATTAATTATAATTAATTTTACGCTCTTTTACATTTGCCGTTCCTTGTTTACTTTTGGTTAATATACGTAGATATTTAAATGAATAATTCAAAAATAGTACATAATGTATTATTTATTTGATTAGTAAAGTTCCTTAACAACTAACAGGTCTGGTGAAAAATCCAGCGAAAAAAAGCGTAACTCAAAAAGTAAAACACTTGCGATGATCGATATAATATTATGTAAAATAGGAATAAAAATATATGATCTTGGTGAATTTGTTTTTAACAGAATTCCCCAGGATTGATGTATTTTATCGATCTCAGTACTTTTCGCAATAAAACAATAGGTAGGTATTATATACAATTCGTATTTTGTATTTTTCGTAATTTTTTTTTTCCTTTCACTTTGTTACAGTAACTACGCAATTTTATACATTCCATATATAGATATTTATTTACTGATCAACCAACGTGTGTAAGTACAGTATACATTTATATCTACTGCGGTATTGAGTGCTGTTACAATTTCTTGGTGTAACTTCCCGCATTCTCCTTCAACTGCACTTGAACTAGACCGGCTTTCTATCCGTCGCGGACACTTCGCATCTACACGTCGAGCTGCGCGCTAAGTTTCTTTCGTGATTTTTATTTAAACGGTTGATGTTTTATTAATTTTACTTGCTTAGTAATATAATATGAGAATTGTGAGTTGTCACAATTGTCATATTATATTACTAGAAATTGTAAAACATATTTCATTATTATAAAATGGTGGGCCCTGTTGAAAAACTCCAATAGGATCCCATCAAAAGCGACAAAAGCCACATAGAAACCAATAAATATTTATTTAGGGGGGAAGGAAAGGAAGGCCCGTGGAGGAAAACTAGATACTTTTAATAATATAAGTAATAGAAATAACAACACAAATATTTAATTAATTAATAAAATTATGTTGCTGTTAAATTTTGTTACTTTATGGATATGATTTGCGTACAGACGATACTAGTGTAGATAATACGCGATGTTCCAACGTACGTGGAAAGGATTACGTAATATGGACGATGATTGATAAGTGTCGTCGTATACAGTCCCACTACTATGCGATAAATCTTACGTTCAATATCGGCGCGTCATGTATTTACATATGTATTTGTACTGCATGGGAGAGATTTATATTGGCGAATACAGATAATTGTTTAAACTACGTATTTATTTCGAAACGTTAATGATTAGAATAGAGAATTTAACAAAAATACATAATCTATCTATACATATAATAAAACTGTAGAGATCGAATGTCTGTACATAGAAAAAAATGCTAAAAACCGAGTCAGGGGGTGTAAGAAGAGAAATAGAACAAATCCAGATTTTTTTCAATTTTTTTTTGTTTCTCTGTCTGTCTGTTTGTTTGTTTGTACAGGCTAATATCCGAAACTGTTGAATCAATTTAAATGCAATTTTGTATGGTGGTTAGTGGACAGATTTGTTTTTGTTTGTCTAGAGGGGAACCTGTACGAAGCAAGGAGGAACCGCTAGTAATATAAATAAACAAATTAGTAGACAATTTTTGAAAATAAAAACCGATATAATGTTAAGCATTAAGCGGAATTAAGAAAATTAGAAGGCACATACACTGGTATTGTAATAAAATATTATTTTAAAAATAAAAAAAACCCCAACTGCGTAAAAAGCGAACTAAAAAGATGAGAAGTTGACGAAAGAACTTAGTACCTACTCGTATTGTGCAGTTGGAGACATGCATGTTTTATACTAACTACCAGTCTTACTACGTGTAGAAGTCTTTATTTGTCATTGGCTAAAACAAACTAGTTTAATCGGTGTAATTTGAATTTAAAATGTACGATAAACAATAATTAATTAGCGCGGCGCCTCATGGCGGCGCTATCGGCCTCGGCGTAGGTACGAGTTCACTGTTCTAAGTAAAAAAACAGATTCTCAAACTTGGTCAAAGAAATATAACGGAAATTCTATTATTCCGTATTTGATTGAACACGTGTGTATGAAACTGCGTACGTCGCAAATCGCTGTGTTATTGTTTCTGTCTCTGTCGCCCGCGCACTGCTTGTGGGTAGTTAGTAAAGCGGAAATAGTAAATCTGGATGTATGGATGTATGGATGTTTGTTACGCTTTAACGCAAAAACTACTGAATGAATTTTAATGCAACTTTACAATAATATAACTCATACATTATAATAACACGTAGGTTACTTTTTATCCCGGAAAATATGTACGGTTCCCGTGGGACAGATTTGTTTTTGTTTTTCTGTGTTTAATACATTGGTAATTGCGGTCAATTATTATTGAAGAATAGTAATACTTACTTGGAAATGTGATTTTTAGTAATCGTAATTTAATACATTCGTATTTAAGACAATGATAATGATATAAGAATAATATTAGAAATAATTCTATCCCAGACGTTTTCGAATTCTAAGTCTAATATATTATTTAAAACCTACATAAAAATGAAAATGCTGTACGTTGGTAAGCCCGTCATTTAAGAACTGTTTTGGCTTTGTTTTTTTAAATGTTCGTTATACATAGTTCAAATAATGAAAAATGGTAAATAAAAGAAAATTGAAACACCTAAACAAACAAAGAACATCAACACGATATCGGCGCCTAGTGTGACGTTTCTGAGATATTACCATATTAAAACGTCAATCATTAAAATTAACTAAAATTATACTTGCAGCGGGTAACTGATGCCAGCTTCCGTGCTAAGTTTGAACACCCTTATTTAATATTTGAGAAGGATAAACTCTGTCGGGTCAGCTAACTTTTTATAAAATAAAAATAGTTACTGAAATTACAGACTTCAAGTTACTTTGTCCTTTCTTTCCTTCCTTCAAATTTTATAGCTTTTAAGAGCTGTCTTCGAAGTTGAGGAATATCACAACGTCCTGGTGTGTCTAAACATCGCCTGTAATACCTATGGCTTTTGAGACGACAAATCTTTAGTCGCTCCCATGAGTTTGCTGTGAAGCATACAAAAGTTAAAATAAATAATTAAAAGTTTTATTTAAGATGTCAAATATTCGTGTTAATCTAAGAAAGTATCAAAGTCGTTAAATGATTTAATTATTTTATAATTTAGTTCCAAAACTTAACAACTACACGCTACTTGAGTTACTTTGGCAATACAGACTGGCGTGTCAAAGTATTGGCTTTTATTTAATTTGTAATCAGCCTATTCCTTTTCTTTGTTTTTATTACAAGCTTTTATTTAACTTGCCGTGTCAATGCAAATCTTGAAAGCTCAATTAGAACTACTTCCTGACGTTTGATTGGACTCAAATTTGGTATACTTGCGTATCTTCGGTAACGGCCATAGGAAGTCCTAAACTAAACAAGATAAACCCATCGAGTTTGGGTTCGTTTGATTCGTCTTGACAAAAACTTTGGTGCTGGATGATTTCTAGAGTCTGATGATGGAGCTGGAAGGTGGCCATGGGAACTCCTGAACTAAATAAATAAATAAATAAATATGTTGGGACATTAACACACAGCACCATCTAGTTCCATGGTAAGCTACGAGGCCTGTGTTATGGATACTAGATAGTTGATACACTACATATATAAAATTTTAAATACATGCATATTATAAATATAAACACCCATGATTGGAGTACAAATATTCGTGCTCATCACACAAATGAATGCCCCCAGCGGGACTCGAACCCGCGACCGCTGGTGCAGCAAGTAGGGTCACTACAAACTGAGCCAAATGTGTCAAAATAAGATAAACACATCGAGTTTGAGCTCGTTTTATTTGGTTTGACAAGTACTCTGGACTTTTTAGGGTCTGAAGATGGAGCTGGAAGGTAGTCGATGCAACATAGTTCGAATTTAACAGGAAAAATACCTTGTAATAATGATGCATTACTAGAAATGAACAGATTAAAACAATCAGATGAAGACAAAACTAAAGTTAAGAATAAAAATATATTTTTATCATTCATTATTACACTTAACTTCCTTTCACACAGCATTTCAATTAGGTAGCGCTGAAATATCAAGCATAAAGTTTGTCACGTTCGAGAGCTCTTGATCTTTTATCACAGTACCTACTTGACTAATTTTGAAATATTTTTATTACCTGGTGACAAAAAATATCATGTGCTTTATTCATGGTATTAATCCATCTAGATAATTTCTGCCTTTGGGTACTTATTTACTACTGCTCTGCTTAATCGTGGCCAATAAGTACCTCAAGTACTTTCTTCATATTAGCTAGATCAATGCAATAATCGGAAACCAATTGGGAAATTACAGACATCACGCGATCGTTCAAACTGTATATTTGTTATGACAAAGATACAGTTTTAATGATCTCCGATCTCGTGATCTCTGTCGGATGTTATATGTACCGGTACATGTTTTCACTAAATATTTCCGACACCTTTCTTTCAGGTCTTTTAGTATTTCCGTTGAGAGATATTCCGAGAATTTTTTGTAGTGCTTAATCAAATCAATATTAATATTAATTTGACTCAAATGTTTTAGCAAATAGTAAATAAAATGAAATAATTTCACGATCAATTATTTATATTATACTGATAGCGACTCACCCTTGCTTCGCTTCGGGTTCGTCCCTAGACAAAAACAAATTTATCCCACGGGAACCGTACATTTTTCCGGAATCATATATAGCCTATGACCTTCCTCAGTTAACGGGCTATCCAATGCAAAAAGAATTTTTCAAATCGGCTTAGTATTTCCTGAGATTAGCGCGTTCAACAAACCAAACAAACAAACAAACAAACTCTTCAGCTTTATAATATTAAGTATAGATTATCTGCCACTTTACTAAATGATTTCACCGTAAATGAAGGATATGCGAAACGCATACCACCGAGTAAATAAAAGAACACATTTACATGTCGTTGTATACTAATTATCTCTGTTATCTATATTTCTGTAAATACCCAGTGAAATCGTTCTTTCGAAAGAAACTGTGTTCCAGGGGATTACCATATTATTGATTAAATATTGAATTGAAACATTATTATTATACTCATAATTCATTTGTTTTTAATTTTTTTTTGTTCGCTTGTGTATTTTTACAATTATTTCTTATAACATTTTATATAATGTAATGTACCATATCTAAATTGAATTTTGATTAAGTATTTTTTCCCCTTTTTCATAGTTTGATTGAATCATGAATAAAATAAATAAATTATACGAGTAAATAATAGAAACATACATATTATGAGCAATACCTTGTATTCAGCTTTTTTTAACGTCCCACTGCTGGTCACGGGCCTCCCTTCAATACGAGGGGGATCAGGCCATAGTCCACAACGCTGGCCAAGTGTGGATTGGCGGACTTTACATGTCTTTTGAAAACTCGCTAGGTTCTCTCAGACATGCAGGTTTCCTCACAACGTTTTCCTTCACCGTAAGGCAAGTGATAATCATGTTGGAAATACCTTGTACTTTAGGCTAGAAGAAAATATTCTAAAAAAATTACACCAATGCAGTGTCCAATCTAAAAATAATAATAAAACAGCATCATATATTTTATCAAGCTGCTCTAATCAATTTCTTAGCGCCGCAATAAAAAAAAACCTTAAAAATAGACGATGATATGACTCAAGAGTTGCAAAGCAACGAAGTATCGGGAATCATTATTTTTAATTTTAAAAATGCGTCACTGATAAATTATAATTCTTTAAAAATTAAAAAAAATATTATCACTTATGTTCATCAATTAAAATCTATCCTAATACCATCTACTTCCCTTCTGTAATCTATTTTATTAGTGTTACATTTATACTAAAGTGTTCGGGCTTTTATTTCGGAAGCTGCCATGGATTTTTGTTGGTTATACACAAATAAACAGGGCGAGCCGTATCAACGTTTTTCTGATTGTCCAAAGTTTCTCACAGCGAATGAAGCAGAATGAAGCAGCAGCGTCAGACGATACAAATCAAAGCACGCCGACTTCGAAAATATCTGATTAGGTGTCTATAATAAATGAAAACTACCAATCAGTATTTTTTTTTTACTTTTTAGTGTAATTTTTTTTTTTTTTGATGTTGGTTTTTATTTTTTTTGATGTTGGTTTTTATTTTTTTTCTTTTTCCTCCTTTCAGTATACTAGTATCAAAGTAAGAAGACTGTTTTTTAAAAATTCAGTAGGTGAAAAATCAATCATGGGTATTTCCTACGCTTAGGGGTGAATTTTTTTCAAATATAAATAGGTCCAACTTTGAGGTATACAATTTCTAATAAAAAAAGAATCATCGATATCGAACTACACTGTAAAAAGTTACGTACGGTCAAACATAAAAGAATGTCTAATTGAGAACCTCCTCCTTTTTTCGTCGGCTAAAGACCTATCCAACGACACCCCATAAGGTGGGGTAGACGAGAAAAAAAAGTACCCTAAACATTTTTCCTTTTCAAAATTTTATTTTACCACTTTGTCGGCGTGACTGATATGTATATTTATGAAAAATTATAGTTTTATAGTACTAAGAGTCTCTGAGCTAAGCTGCGAACAGACGGACGGACGGACATGGCGAAACTACAACAATTCCTTGTTGACTACGGAACCCTAAAAATTGGCAAAGAATCCTTGTGTGACGCTCATTCATAAAGGAGACTCAGAGGGTTTCTCAAAGATACTATAGACCTATTCTAAATCAATAAAATTTCCTATTGGGATTTTTTGTTACTTTTTCTTAAATATTTAAGAATACTCACATAATTTGTAACCTTTAGTAAAGTCTTTTTTATATTTATTATTATAATTCGTATTGAATATTTTTTTTTTAAGTTTTGCCAGTAAATACATCAATAACTTGCAAAACTTTTCGTTTAAAAAAAATTACAACATCAATTAATTATAATATAATTAATTGACGTTGTAATTTTTTTTTTTATATAATTTCAATATAATATATGGCTTTACACTTATTCACATTCTTTTTAATTGTTGTAAAATCCACTGTAATTAAATATAAGTCGTCACCGTCCGCTGAGCCATTAATATTGCGCAAACATATTTTTAAGTAAATTTCATTGTAAATTTAATTATGTTTGTTTATTAGTGTATAATTCTTTCATTATTACTTATTGTGTACGTATGTTTGACGTATGATGACAAGTGTCCAATGTCTGATGTATACGTCAATGATAATAATCTGTTTAGCAATATAATATTATACAGTGAACAAATGAATTCTAATTTTTAAGTGGTGTTTTACATTTAAATCTCTTGGTTAAAGGTAATCTATACAATAATAAAGCAGTAACTAGCGAAATCTGTACATGAAATATTTTTTAAAAACAATGACTGTAACGTATCAAGACGCGCGGTAGCATGTCCAGCCAAGTTCAAGCCAAAGGAACTGGTGAGTGGTGACGCGGCACCGTGTGTTAATTTACACGAACCATTGGAAACCACTGTTGATCTCTTATAACTCAAAATCTATTTAACGTAAACATATGAGTTCATTTAATAAGTCCTCTTAGATTAACTTGAACCATCAATTTCATAAATACAGCTCAAACGGTTATTGAAATATTAACGTCTAAAAATAGGCATCTTTATCATTGACTGACTGACATAACATAGTAGTAAAACCTAACCCACTTTCAGAGGACCTAGAAAGTTGAAATTTGGTGTTCAGATGGGTAATTGTGTGTATACAAAGGAAAAAATCCTAAAACAGTGAATTTTTACAATATGAAATATTTTTCATTTAATTTTTATTAACACCTTGCGTCTTCTAAAACATAAAAGCAATAGATTAACACCTAATAAAAATGTGTCTTTCAAAATATAATAGCAATTGCAATCTTAGTAAAAGTAAATACTTTTTCTTTCGCAGGAAAATAGGTTCTATGATGAAAGATCATTTTTATCGTTTTGTATACCTGCCAGATTATTTATTAAATTTACGTAGATAACCAATAATAACACAAACTGCAACTGGCAGCGCCGACTCAGCGATCTGACATCATTGCGAACAATTGTATTATTTATTTATTTATTATTAACACCAACAAGTTATTATACATTATCAAAACAGCCAGTTTTTACCAGTAAACCAAATTTTTAGAAAAGGGAGACATGCCAACATTACAATATAAAAACAGTAATTTGTATATAGCATAAAGATGATAAAAGTGATTAGATAACTTGTATGTAAAAACTAGCCAAGTCACATTTTGAAGTTCAATTTATCCTAAGTTATCTACTCTTTGTAAATAATTCGATAACCTCTGTAAGTTTAATTTAACAACCTGTTGACTTACACATTACAAATAAAATAATACAATAAGTGAGGTGCGACGCGACGCGGGGGTGACGCGGGGGCGGCGCGGGGGCGACGCGGGGCGGCGTGGGGGACGAAGCGCTCACAACAACTTCGTTATCGGTTATTATCGCGTAAACATGATAGCGCGCAATAGTTATCACTTCTATTAGATGTTTATAAACAAAATTATGGGCTTACATTTACACTACGGCTCTTGTTTCAACTATAATTGGATTTAAATTCATTTCTATGTTTACTAAATCTCAAAAAGTTTTTGATATGCAAGTTCTTATAAGGGTGCGTTTACATCAAACGAACAAAGAACTAGAGCTAGAGCAAGAGCATTCTTTCTTGTTCTTTTAGTGTAAACGAAATCTCGATTTCAGCGTTTACACCAAAAGATCAACGAGCAAAATGAGAACATAGAACTAGAATTCTTGCAATGACGTTTAGATCAGCCGAACGAATGCTCATTGCCCATTGTCAATTTTGTGGTTATTATTTTGTCTCAAACAGTCAAAAAGAAAAGAAGAAAGAGACGTTGGTGGATGACAAATTTTATTAATAGACATTAATAGACATTTATCTTGAGACCAATCCATGATTTGATAAGTAGGTATGTACTCGTAAATATTCAAATTGCTAGAACACAAGAACGCTTTGAAGAGACCGCTACGGGGAGCGAGCGCGTTCGAATATCTAAGAACGCTCTAAGCAATTGTTCGCACGTTCTAGTGCCGTTTACATCAAGCGAGTGAGCATTCTTAGAATATTCTATAGAATGTTTGCGAACGCAGAGAGAACAACGAAAGAATGCTCTGTCTCTGTTTACATTAAAAGAATTTGATAGGGTGGGGATAGAATGAGCATTCGCTCGTTTGATGTAAACGCACCCTAACTCGAACTTAGATCTTTTTAGAGTTTCATACAGAAAGGGTGCCAACGGAACCCTATTACTAAGCCTCAGCTGTCCGTCAATCTGTCTGTCAGAGGGCTGTATCTCATGAATCATAATAGATAGAGAGTTGAAATCTTCACAGTGTATATTTCTATTGCCGCTATAACAACAAATAATAAAAAACCAAGATTACGAATTTCAATAAATGTCCACCATGAAAATAAAAAAAAATGATTAGTGCATAGTGTTATATCTTGTACAAAGGTACCGGACCCTTCGAGTGCGAGTCCGACTCGCACTTACCAGTTTTTTTTATAACTTAGCATTCGTTAATTACGTTTTGTTAGATATTAAATAGCGCACTATAATGTGATGTATAATATAGAAAGTTTATTATCTATAGATAGACTAGCAGTACTCGCGGCTTCGCCCGTGTCCAAACTTCCGATCGCTAACAAAATTCACAGGATCACCCGCTGGGTTAATCTTAATAAAGATTGCCTGAAAATTTCATCAAAAACGCTCCAGCTGTTTTGGAGTCTATAGGAAACATAATACACACATCGATTTTTATTTTTTTTAATCAATAAATGTATTTATTGCACGGAAAATGGAGTCTTTCATGAAAATTTAGTGATACACCGACTGCAGCGCCACCTACCGGGGCTATTTATGTCTTCGAACTATCCAGGAACCGATTGAAATATACACACAAAATTTCAAATAAATTATAAACAACTAAAAAAAGAACCAACCGTTTAGGAGGAGTTAGGTGACTAAAACACGTACAGAAAAATTATATACATATATGTATATTATGATAATATGTAATAACAAAAAATAAATTCACATTTAAAAGCAAAGTTTGAATATTAACTAAATTAAATATACTGTTTAGTATACAACTATTTTACAAAAACTTTAGCGAGATTTGCTTAATTTTTGCTACATTAATGGTCTTAATTCTTAAGCTCAGACTTCCGTCATCGGCGAGTCGCAGCCGTTTCGCGGCCGCTGCGGGATCGAGACGAAGCCGTTAATGCGAGAGCTGCTCGTTAGTATCATATTACCATGAAATTATCATAAAATTATTTAAGGTAAATGTTTAAGTGTGTTTTTATTTAAATTATTACTGAGTTTTCATCGTAGCCATAACTTACGTAAGTTTCTTAGCACGAATATTATTATCTTTAGAATATAAATATAAGTATAATTAAACAAAGTAAACGTTGAAACTCGTCTATTGAATGTTTGTAAAATAACTGTGGAAGAAATACGTTTTCGAATAAATAGTATAAAAAATATATACAGGGTCATCTTTAATTTACTGAAGACCTTTTGGGAATATACTGATGATGATGATGTCCTCCTGACCTGTCCTCATTGAGACTAGCCAACTGCGCAGGAGATATTATAGTGCAGCGCGTGTACGCGCAGACACAAGTGCACTCTCTATTCCTGTCACTGTCATACTCCGTTGGGACGACTATACGACAAGACCGGTGAAAGTTAAGGCGCAGGACCGACGGCTTTACGTGCTCTCCGAGGCACGGGGATGAAACACCGCCAACTTCCCAACTCCGGGCTGCTACTGAGGCTTACTAGACAGAAAGACTCAATAACTAAACTTGGCCCGACCCGGGACTCGAACCCAGGACCTCCAGGTGTGCAGCCGTACATGCTAGCCACTACACCACCGAGGCAGTTGAGAATATACTATTGACATTAATAACAGCAACATTTGTAACAAAAAAATATATATTTCTCAACTTTTTATTTTCATAAAAAAATAAAAATATTTTTTTTGCACCTTTTAAACGGTGATAGTCCTAGCATCTGGTCAAGTTTAAATGAGTAAGCGCCACCTCCTGCACCCCTATCTGGTAGCCATAACACAGGCCTCGTAGGTTACCATGGAACTAGATAGTGCTGTGTGTTGATGTCCCAACATATTTATTTATATAGATTTAATTTTGAACGAATGTTATAGATGCGAGTGCAAGACTAATTGTATGAAAATCAATAGACGCCTAATTGTAACAGTAACACGAAGTTTGTAAGCGTTCTTCAAAGTTCAAAAGGTTTGCTTGTGTCCACCCTTATGGGGCAGAATGCAGATGTCCGCACGATATTCTAACCACGTCTTAGAATGTAACTTCGAAATACTAACAAGTTTATTTTAAAATAATCTAGTGAATCTAAAGATAATGTAAGTAGAAAATATGCAGCAGTACTTAAAGTAGGTACCTATTCGTTTCCTTCTCTCACGTGTATCATAAAGCTGCGTTATTAGATGCTTATGTGATAGATAACGATTACTCAGACAATTGACACGTATGTCTTCAAACATTTCCTTGCCGCGGCAGCGAGGACGAGGACGGCCGTCGCTCGATCAGGAGTGCAATTTCCTCCGTTCGCAATTTCTAGATCAGTAATTAATTTTACATCCAAGCGCTGGGGCTAAGAATGTGGCTTTTATCTATACATATAATAAAATTGTAACTGATCGCTGTCTGTACATGGAAGATATTTGAGAAAAACTATTACTGGGGATCTTTATTAACGCAATAGAACCCAAAACAATGATTTTTAGATTTTTTGTCTGTTTGTCTGTGCGTTTGTGCGCGCTAATATTAATAACGGCTTAACCGATTTGGGTGCGGTTTTCACTAATGTATTGTGGTAAGCTTCACTTAACATTTAGTATTTGTTTTATTTCAATTGGTTACTAAATAAAAAAGTTATGTCAATTTAAAGAATCATCTAGGGGCGAACCCACGTGAAGCGAGGGTGAGCCGCTAGTATTATTATATTATTGGCATTCCGGGTGTATCGATACATTCCATTTTATGGGCACATATTAATGATAATCATTTAAATATTCAAATAAAATAGAAAATAGACAAGTGTGCGCTTGAATAATATTTGTAATCAAGATTTGTAAATCTATATATATACTAAAATTGTAACTTAGCCGAATCTGTACATTAAATATTTTTTTGGAAAATCTTATTGAAATAGTCATTATTATAAATACAGAGGCCGTATATATAGTTTTTAGAATTTTTGTCTGTCTGTCTGTCTGTCTATGACCGTATCACAGAAAAACCGCTGGAGGGATTTTGATGAAATTTGTTATGATGATAGCTGGTTATCCGGGTCAACATATGGGTTACTTTTTACTGCGGGAAAATATCTCATCTCTGAGAAATCTATACTAAACACTAAAACGTAAGTAGAGACGAACCCGAGCGGAGCGAGGGTGATCGCTAGTTACAAATATATTTGTATGTATTACATAAAACAGGAAATAAAAGGTTTTTTTTTTAATCTATTTATTAAGATTTGTACACGCAAGTATAAAATAACGAACTACGGAAGTTATTTTTCTTGTTTACATAATATAGGTACATGTTATTAAAATTGGACCGGATTCAAAGTTGTGTAAGTATGGTACCTGCCACCTTGTATTTGGATTTATGATTAGAGCAGGAAATTGGAAAATCAGCATCTTCTCTGTAACTTCACTAAACCATACCTACGAGTATGTATCTAATCGAAATAAATAAATCGGTGTGAGTTGATTACCGATGCTATTAAAGCATCTAGTTAAGTGAAATGTTGATCTTCAAAAGAATTTGCTTGGAATGTTGTTACTTGTTAGCATAAAACGACCAATTATGACACTCTGATAGAGAGCGTGAAGCTAAGAATATTAAAATCCAACAGGTTGTAGATTTAGAATTCACATTAAATAAACGTGTAATAATAAGCGGTGTTGTGAAATTTCTCAAAAAGTGCCAGTAGCGAGAAGGTATTAGTGTCTAGTGACTACACAGTACGCACTTCAATTGCTAATGACGCGAACTCTGTCGCCGACAATCATAATTCACAAACTTTATGTTTTTCATTCGTATTCGTCGCGTCGCGAACACGGTGCCCACTCATGTCCCTACTTCTAACTGTCGACTATTTAATTATGTCACATTGTCCGCACCACATCCTATCTGTGATACGCAGTAGGTACATGTAAAGATACTGAGCTCTATAATATAGAAAAACTATGATGATGATATTATAAATTAACGTTATTATTAATGTCCTCCTGACCGATTCCGGCCACGGCGGCCAATCTCATTGAGACTAGCCAACTGCGCAGGAGATATTATAGTGCACAAATGTACGCGCAGACACAAGTGCACTCTCTATTCCTGTCACTCTCATACTCCGGTGGGACGACTATACGACACGACCGGTGAGAGTTAAGGCGCAGGACCGACGGCTTTACGTGCTCTCCGAGGCACGGGGGTGAAACACCGCCAACTTCCCAACTCCGGGCTGTTACTGAGGCTTACTATACAGAAAGACTCAATAACTAAACTTGGCCCGACCCGGGACTCGAACCCAGGACCTCAGGATGTGCAGCCGTACATGCTAGCCACTACACCACCGAGGCAGTTATTATAAGTGACTAGCGACTCACCCTCGCTTCGCTTTGGGTTCGTCCCTAGACAAAAACAAATCTATCCCACGGGAACCGTACATTTTTCCGGGATGATATATAGCCTATAGCCTTCCTTAGTTAACGGGCTATCTAATGCAAAAAGAATTTTTCAAATCGGATTAGTAGTTCCTGAGATTAGCGCGTTCAACCAAACAAACTCTTCAGCTTTATAATATTATATTAGTATAGATTGATAGATTTTAGGGATTAATCCAAAAAAAACAGTGAAGGAAGGCCGAAAGAATTTAATATTGTGTGTTTTTTTCAATAAAATTGATGCGTTGTTCAAATTACAAGCATAGAATACACAAATAAAATTAAATCATTATGAGCGCGCCTCAGCGCTGGCGGGCAGCACTATTGGGAAAGGAACACCGTAGCATCAGCCTAAGAAGCAATAGTGGCCAACAGTATTCCCTATATCACTCCGTACAGATTTTTATATAGATATTATTATAAAGATATTATTGCGGTGTTGGTATCAGTTGTTACGGCACTTTTTTCTTTAAAGCGAGAATAAAATGATTATTCCATTCTTTAACTTCTTACTAATGCTTTATAAAGATTATTATAATGTTAATTAAATAATTATTATTAATCTTCTTATTAAGTAACGATAAAACAATTTATCGACAGACAGACTCGTCCATCATTGTATATCCAGATATATACAAATATTTTTTTGAGGAATACTTCATTTGCATCTAATTCATTACAATATTCAAACGGTTGTAACCGCAACTACGTGTCACGCGGGAATCCCTGGTCACAAACTTTACGTTCCATATGCATGAGTTCTAAATTTTTAATGTTACTTTTGTTTTAAAAATCCCAAACTATTGCGCACCAATCAGACAGTTCAGTTGTTGCGATAGAGCATACATAAGAATAAGATAAAGGTAAGCGTATGTGAGGAAATCTTTTTTGTGAAAATTTGTCTTGTACTTCGCTATTTCGTACTTGCAAGAACTTTATTACTGCTTTTTCTAAGGTTTCAACTAGCAGTGATCACTTTGGCCTGGAGCGGGAAACCTAAAAGCCACCGTAAACTCTTTGGAATCCGCTACAACTATAGAATAAAGTAACCAGAAGTAGTAATTCATAGTAGTCGGTCACTCGGTGTAGTAGTGGAGGGGCGGGTAGAGGGCGAGGTCGCGGCGCCCGCGCGTGTGCGCCGCCCGCCGCCCGCCAGCCGATAGTGCCGCGTAGAGCTGCGCGCGTCGCGTCGGCTCGCTTGTGCACGCTAGCACGCGCAACCGAAGTTCATATCAATAAGATTTCTCGTAATATCGCAACTTTCCTGGACCAAAGAGGAATTTGTGAAAAATCGTCATTACCTTTAATAAAGCTAAAGAAATAAATAAAGTACTGAGTGTAGTGTGAAAGTTATATCTTACTCTTAATACAGACAAAAGTTAAAGTGCAGTGCAGAAGTTGAAAGTGACCATATGCAGTGACTTATCCTGCATGTATGCGGTTATGATCAGGGCCGCTGCTATCTTAATCGCCAAAATCAATTACTATAGGTAGATAGATAATGATAACCTTGTCTTAAATTATACATATATGTATAGATTACCAACAGACAAACCAAAACAAAATATTAAGTAAGAGCGAGAATAAATTAATTAAACCTCACGCGCCTCTCGTTGAATTAATTTTATACGAAGATATTCTTACAAACAATAGCCACATCTACATATATATGTATGTAAAGTCGCGACTCTTTTTCTAGATATCACAACAATATGCCAAGAATTTGCTTTTAATGTTGTTTTGTCTAAGCACGATAAAATATCTCAATGTCACCGAGAAATTTGTATGCAAATATATATTTTTTTAATTACACAATTAACAAGTACAAATACATAGTGATGAGTATGAACCGGAAATGTATCTATTATAAACAATTTTATAATAAATACATTTCTGGTTGATACTCTACAATAAAATAATCTATACATATAATAAATTAGTAACAAAGTCAGCGTATTGTATACTATATCATTGTGTATCATAGACCCTTAAACAATCGTTGTTGAAATTTTGTGTGTTTGTCTATATATCTGTGTCCACGCAAAAAGTACTTAACGGGTTTTAACTAAGTTTTGTGTAGTGATTTATTACTCAGATGAACTTCTTACTCCGGTCAACATATAGGTTATCTTTTACTTCAAGAAAATCCCTCAATCTCACAAAAAAACACAATAACTGTAGACCGAGTTTTCTTTCATACAAACATTTCAATGATAGCAGTTAAAAATTATCATATTTAACAAATTAATGCGATAAAGTCTCTCATTTTCATGGGAAAATACAAAATTAAGTTCGTGCGCTAGGCACTGAACCATATCTATCTATACGTAGTTGATAGTATAAAACGAAGGCGCTGTCTGTTTCTCCGCTTATTTCTTCTAAACCACATAACAGATGTTGATACAGTTATCATTAATAGAAAAAGCGATCATCAAGGAAGGCTTTTCTATTTATAATTTGTAAATATTTTGTACGACATGGCTTAAACTAGATGGTTTTTTGCCAAAAAAAAACTGTTTTTATACGATTATATGACTAACGGTGGTGAAACTTTAAGAGATACATTAAAACAATATACTAGAAAATTGTGCGCCTTAAAGAAGCCTACAGAAAAGTCCGTAATAGCATATGTCAATATCTTACAGAACGCAACAATGTACGATATCTATTTTTGTATATTTAAAACGTACGCAGGGATGCACCCGAGCGAAGCGAGAGTAAGTCGCTAGTTTATGTATGAAATAAAATATTTAAGCATTTGTGTAAAAAGCAGTGCAGCCTTACAGATCATTAAATTAAAAATAATTAAAGATCATTAAATTTTATGAAGATTAATTATTTTGACCCTGAAATGAACAAAACAGTCTCTTCTCCGACGCGCTCTGCTCTACTACTCGTGGACAAATAAAAACTTGGCTGCGTGTTGGAAATATCACGATCGGAATCAAAATAATATGCCAACGACCACACGTCGCTTTATTTATAGATGAAATTATTTATTATCTAGTTAGTAAACAAACATATTATGTGTTACATATATAGCATGTTAAGTCCCAGGAGCTCTTCATAAAATACGGGTATTTTATTTACGCGAAGAACAAAGTCAATATTACAACGTAAACAAAGGAATTTATTAAAACGTGACACAATGTGATATAAAATGTATCTATTTAAAACAAAACAATGTTTGGCGTGAGAAACGTGTAAAAAACGAATATTACAACGTTTTTACTTCACGTTGCGTTGAAGGTGCAAGGTATAATATACCTCCGATGAACACCAATATAAAAAAAATATCCTACTATAGACTATCCCTGGATACACTCTTTTATTTGGATTTCTCTAAATGCTACCAAAAATGGTGCATACTTACATGTGCTTCTATTTATAAGTACAATACTTTCTTAGATTTATGACAGAACAGAAAATCTACTTACCGTTTTGAAGTAATGTAATAATTTTTTTATAATATGCTTGTACTTGATATATCTAATTATTATATAGAGAGGGTGTATGTAAAAATAAGTTCAGCTACAGATGCTTCATTCACTTAATAGCGATATTGTTTTATGGCTTAAATGATTTTGTAAAAACTTGTAAATATTTTTTGGATAATAAATTATTATTATTATTTGTATCTCTTTGGAATTCACGGGTTCGAAGGAGGTCCTTTAGAAGGCTTGCGTGAGGACACAGGTCCAACACGTAGAGGCCCTTAAGAGATTCAAGTTATTTAATGTGACGCATCAGCCGGGATTAATCTCTGAGAAACCCATAGGGAATTGCCCAAAGATGGCCTCCGGATAATGGGTAGGGACTATGGAAAATATGAAAAATTAAATAGGATTATGGAATGGAGTTTGGATGGACTAAAAACGGGATATTGGATGAGACCACTGGACGTCCGCCTGCTCAACAGTCTCACATTGAATATTTGGACTTGCCTCCCACTAGATGGGCCCCCACAAAGCGGCATAATGAAGCATTGAATAAAGAAGTATATCTCCTTACGTGCTTACATAAGTACACACACACTTTTTTTTATATTTTTTTACTTTTTTCATATTTTCCTCAGCAAACCCTTTCGTTTGATATCCATATCATGGGGTGCATAAAAAACAGTCCGCCATCTTTTTGTGTCCGCCATATTGGATTTACAATGACGTCACTTTGATTATTGTGTTTAGCTCATCAAGCCCTTTCATTTGATATCCATGCTATGCTATTTCTAGTAGATTGTTTTAATGTCTCTCAAGGTTTAGCCAGCGTTAGCGATATAAATTTCTTAGGACGACTCGATAGAAACAGTTATTGTGTTTTCCCGTGGGAATGAAAGATTTGTCTATAATAAAAGGTATCCTAAATGTTAACCCGAGTAATAAGTTATCACTACACAAAATTTAATTAAAATCGGTTAAGTACTTTTTGCGTGAAACGCACACATCGATTTGACTATGTTAGTTTTATTATAGGTATAGATAAGAAGAGGTATTGCGAGTGTACCTTAGGAGATAGACATATACTGTTGCAGATTTTTCTGTAGGCTTTTTCAAGACCTAAAATTTTTTACTGCATTGTTTTGATGTATCTCTAAAAGTTTAGCCAGCAGAAGGTTTCTAAGGAGGACTCGATAAAACTAGTTATTGTGTTTTCCCTTGGGAAAGAAAGATTTTCCTGAAGTAAAAGATATCTTAAACGTTGACCCGAGTAAGAAGTTATCACTTCACCAAATTTCGTTGATATCGGTTCATTACTTTTTGCGTGAAACGCGCACACACAAATAGACATACAGACAAACAGGCAAAATTTTTAATAACTATTGTTTTGGTGTCTATATTGTGTACATAATACGTTACAGGCATTGCTTTTAAAAAGTATTTCAAATACAGATTTCGCTAAGTTTCTGCTTAATTTTAGTATAGATAATGTCCTGACCGATTTTGACTAGCGACCTCATTGCGACTAGCCAGTGGCCCGTCCCGAGACTCGAACCCAGGACCTCCGGATCTGTAGCCGTACATGCTAGCCGACGTAATTATCATTATTATATAAGTCACAAAAGAACTAAATTCATGTTTTACTCTGTTTCTCATCATAGTAAGTCAACAAGATGACGACTAGCATTATCTATAACCTAGCCGGTAGGAAAACACCTCATCAATACTTCAATTGCACTTTTAGTACATTGAATGAAATAATTTTACTGATTATTTTTTTGTAATTACTAAGTTTTGATTTCGTTTTTTAGGATTTCATTTAAGATAATATTTCGTATTTTGTCTTTCGTAACACGAACGTCTTTTTTAGACTTTTTAATTTTAATATTTTGCACAATCCGGTCACAAAATTTAATAGATAATAATTTATTCGTCATAAACATAATTAATTTCTAGTAGAAATCTATAGTGCGATTTAGACAAGTTAACCTATCGTCTGTTATTTAGTCTTAACAGTTCAGAATATGCTATCATAGCTAAATGACACAGCGTATATTGGTAGTAACACTAGTTTAATATTAATAGGACTTTTATATCAATTTTATCTAATAAATGATTAAAATTTTTGCTCAGAGAAAAAATGTTGAACATGTTAATCAATTAATGTATTTCAATTACTTAGGAATCTAGCACAGTGGCAGCAACGGGCGTGCGTCACTTGAGAGGCGTTACGCGGCAGCGTCAGCGCCTTGAATCATATTATGAGGTAATACTTTAATTATCATATTAACATTTTTAATTTTCAAAAAGGAGGAGGTTCTCAATTCGGTTGTATTTTTTTTATGTTTGTTACCTCAGAGCTCCGTCATTTATTAACCGATTTGAACATAGATAGTGCAGAGGTGGTATTACCGATAGGGCTGGTAAAAGCAAGGAGTAAAATTTAATAAGTGGACTGTATATAAGATTAAAGGGGGTGGGTGCGGATTACTTACGCTATATACGATACTATGCTAATTACTGGAACTCTGCGTCAGATCTGCAGCTTCAACGCTGATGATGATGACAGCAGCGGTATGATGGTGATGGCAGTGATGCTACACATGGTCACACATCACGATTCGCAAGGCACTCGAATGCTCCATGCAGATTATAGCAGGCGCGCGGGTGTACGTCTCGAGACTCAAGCGGTTAATTACGAACTGTGTTCATTAACTTAATTTAGCGTATATTACAATTGTAGTAAATGAAAACTACCAATCAGTTATTTTTTACTTTTAAGTGTTTTTTTGAAGTCGCTTTTTTATTTTATTTTTTTATTATAGAGAATGCTCACTTAATTTTTTTAACAATATTCTATTGCTTTCTAGGACGGAGCATAACGTCTATATTTTGTTGATCCTCGTAGGAAATTATTTAGGTGAGTCTCTCTTTTAATTTTATTACTTTGAGATATACATAGATAAACTAACATATTTCTGATTATATTTTATTTTTATCCGCAGGAGGATATGTGGAAGCTAACGCGACGGGTCCGGCGCTAGTGGTGACGGCGAGCGCCCCCGGGGCCGGGGCGGCCGGGGACGCGCCCGCGCTCGCCGAGCTGGCCGTGCTGGCACTGCAGGCGGTGGGCGAGCGTGCGCACGCCGTGCCGCCGCCGCCCGCTTGCCGCCCGCCCAGCGCCGTGGACGCGCCGCAGTGCAGCGATGCCATCAAGGCGGACCTGCGGCGTGGTGGCCTGCATGTCGCGCTCGTCACCGTGCCGGCGGCTGCCGCTCCTCACTCCCATTACCTCCACGACCTCGGCCTGGATGAGTTGGGTGATGTGGCGCCCTCCGCGCGTCGCCGGTGCGTCTCGCCATCACCGGCACTCTCTCTTCTTGACCTCTCTAACGAAAACCTTGCTCATAGTTATTTCATCTCACATGAAGACCTCGCAAACGCTTTAAATAAAACATTAATGAGTCTTGAATATTCTAAGAACGTGCTACAACCGGACTGGTGTATCTCTTTGGAAGCGAAATGCGCGACGATATTAACGAGTGATATAGGTGAAGCATCAGCATTGATGGACGTAGTGCGCACAAATAAACTTTATGCAAGAGTGCATCCATTAGGGTCAGCATTGCCCACTGCAGCTGCAGCTCTAGGCTCACGCGCGTTAGTTTGCGACTGGAATGCACAACAAGCTAATCATTCTGCACTTGCTCTTCATACACTTGGACCGCCGCCTTGCGATGCTTTTTCGGACATCGAACGATGCCCGTTTGAAAGCCGCCGCTTTATGAAGCTAGTCAATTATAGAGCCCTAGCTCATTCTCATGCAGCTCTCCTGGCGTTACTGCAACTCCGTATAAAAAGCAATGAGTTATATGAGCTCACACAGTTAGCCAAAGTTCATGATTCTAAAACTGCAGCTGTGAAATTTCTTAAACTTCACCCCTTGAAGAGCCTCATTAGTGAAGTGCGAGTTGCTGTACTCTTACCAGCGACCACACCGCGGGAAGCATACGATGGGACATCTCTGGTTGCTGCGTCAGCACTTGCTGAAGCTGATCTCGAAAAAGACTGGTCTGGAATTAGATTTAAGGTAAATAATATAACAAAGCAGTAACATATTTTTACTGTTCATAATCTGTCTATAAGATACAAACGTCTATAAGATTATAAGAGAAGTTGTAATTACCAAAGGTAAAGGTAGGTTACTCAACTAAATTAAATTAAGTTTAGCAATATTTTTAACCATATTATACCCATACGAAGCTAAACTATGAGTTAAATAAAATGATATCCAACTAATGACTCTCGAGGAAGACACGTCAGCACAGTGACCATCAAAAAAACATACTCGTAGGTTATTTTATTTCGCTACTTAAGAATAAAATTCATCTTGGTGATATTCAATACAATGCATAAATTTCCTTTCTGATAGGTTCAAACACACGACGACAGATGCGACGCCACCACCGCCGTCCAGTACTTGTACTCTGCACCGAGCGACGAGTACGACGGGCTGTCGGCCCTGGCGGGGCCGGCGTGCGGCGCGGCCTTCACGGACGTGGCTCGCCAGAGCTTGGAGTTCCGACTGCCGGCGCTGGCGTATAGCTCACAGGCGCCACCGCCGGGTGCGCTGGCGCTGCTGGCGGCCGGGGACGCGCGCCACGCCACCACCGCTCTGGGGGCGCTGCTGGCGCGCCTGCGCCGCCGCCGCCTAGCCGCGCTCACCGAGCCCGCCACGCGCACCTCCTTCGCAGCCGCGCGCCTGCAGGCCGACCTCGTCGCACATTTGGAGTTACCCAGTGATAGACCGGACTACGATTACAGTATATTCACTAAGGTAGTTTCTCAACTATTATATTTTAACATACAATACAATTACAAGTTAAACATAAAAACCTTTTTTAAAGTAAAAAAGAAATTGCACAATAGAAAGCCATATTTTTTTCAAACTTCAAAATTTAAATACTGTAGAACTGGTTTCTATCACACAACTCCCAAAATTATTGAAAAATATTGAATCTCCTACTTTGTCTGTGTAGAACACTAGCGGCTTAAATGCCTTTGTCATTTGTATTACACCAGGTATAGTCTATTTATGTAAAAAATTTCATCCATTTCCGTCCACCTTTGCGAAGAAGAAACAAATATATATAGCATACAAAATTTCGTAATTCAAATAGAAGATAATGTTTGTGTCAGTGGGCGGAGCACGTGTCGCAAGTGAACGCGCGCGTGATCTACGTGTGCGTGGAGGACGCGCGCGCGGTGCGGGCGGCGCTGTGCGCGGGGCACGCGGCGGGGCTGCGGCCGCGCGCCGGCGCCGTGTGGCTGCTGCCGGCCGCGCTGCCGATTGCTGCCGCCACCACCGCTGCCACACCCTGCGCGCCCGAGCACCTGCGCGAGATGCTCGACGGGCACCTCAGCGTCGCGCCCGACTGGTTCGTGCCGTGGCTCGAGGAACCACAAAGTGTTAGTCATCACTTAGTTACTTTATTTTCATAAACTATACTTTCTAAACATTTATTTCCATTTATTTTGTTTACATGTGAAATTAAAAGTAGAGAAAGCTTTTTCTTAAAAGTAAAAAAAAAAAATAAGTTTGGATTTTTTCAGAAATATATAGATTGTACGAAACCTTTACTTTCTGTCATAAAGGCAGTGCTGCTACTGATCTATTCTTGCTCATGTTTTACACCTACATATATCCTCGTTTAACTACCACTATCTTAAATTTTTATGAAAGTAAAGTTAACTGTCTCATCAAAATAAAAATACACACGAAAAATCAAAACCATGGATAGGAGTCATATTTAATAGTTGCATAAAGTTCCGACTATTAAAGAAATCAGTTTAATAGGCGTATCTAATTTTACAGTATATTTACAGAATAAAACGGAATCAAAAGAAAGTCTTATCAAAGAAGACAAAAATACAAGTGTTGATGACACTGTAGTTCGTAAGTGGCGTATGCGATGGTATAAATACTGTCGGTTCCAAGGCGGCGCGTGCGCACGGCCTGGCCCGCACGCCGCGCTGCTGTACGACGCGCTGCGCCTGTGGGCCGCCCAGCTACAGCGGCTCTTCCGCGAGCAACCTAAAGCACTCTACAATTTGCACGACCCTGGACTTCTAAGGTATATATTTTGTATGAAAAATAAAATTGTTCTAACGAAACCGAAATTCTTTTATACCTACACTGTGAGAAGTAACCTTTCAGCAGACCTATCGGTGCATCATTGCATATATTACAAAACGCAGTATTATAACTGCTAACTTAGCCATCGATCAAAAAAGTACTTTTTGATCGATGTAGTTAGCTATGTAAGCTTTTATTAATGATTTTTAAACAGTTTTTACTTATTTCATCGTAATAAAAACATTGCCATTGTCAGTAAAAAGCATACATACACGAATTTTATTATTTTATATAACATCTACAGTGTGTATGTGACATGCAAAAAAGTTTTAGTAGTGTCGCCAAATAAACAAAGCCTACTTTTATTTGAATCAGTTAATTTAAAGATAGAGTACGACGAAACACTTTTTACTACTAATGAGAAGTCAAAATAGAAATACAGTATAAAAAATGTACATTTTTTTTTCAGAGCTCTGGTAACAAATACGACAAAGAGTAATTTTAAAGGACTAACAGGAGAATTTAAATGGGAAGTAGCTGGAAGCAGTGGGGATAACGGCACAGCATTCGCGCGCGTGTCGCCGCTGCTGCTGCTGCAGTGGGACGGGCGGCGGCACCGAGTGGTGGGCCGCTGGGAACGAGGCCGGCTCGAGCTACACGAAGAGTTGCTGCACTGGCGCACGGCCGATGGCCTTTTGCCTGATGATGGCAGTGAAAAATGTGTACTGCAGCCGATGGCCGATTTCTTTCACAGCGAATGTCGAACTGCTTTCATAATTCTGGGTGTACTTCTATTTACACTACTAATAGCGTCGATTTTTGCGACAGCAATATATTGCAAGAAGCGCGTCGAGCGTAAATATCGAAATCGTCTACAAGCTCTAGGATTGCGGTCAATTTTACCGAAAACTATTGGACCAGACCGCTGGGAAATACCGCGGGAACGTGTCGTCATCAACCGCAAACTCGGCATGGGGGCATTCGGCACTGTGTATGGTGGACACGCTTTACTAGCAGAAGACCGCGGTTGGACCGCTGTGGCCGTAAAAACTCTCAAAGCCGGTGCGAGTACTGAGGAAAAGCTCGATTTTCTTTCTGAGGCAGAAGCGATGAAACGTTTTGATCACAAAAACGTAGTCCGACTACTAGGAGTAGTTACGAAAACTGAACCTGTCTGCACCGTAATGGAGTTTATGCTTTACGGTGATTTGAAAAATTACCTCCTGGACCGACGGCACCTGGCGTGCGCGATCGCGGGCGAAGACCCGGAAGAGGAGGTGTCGGCGCGGCGGCTGACCGGCATGGCGCTGGACGTAGCGCGCGCGCTGTCGTACCTGGCGCAGTTGCGCTACGTGCACCGCGATGTGGCCGCGCGCAATTGCCTCGTCAGCGCGCGCCGCGTCGTCAAGATCGCGGACTTTGGCATGACTCGACTGGTTTTTGAAAACGATTACTACAGGTTTAGTAGAAAAGGAATGCTTCCTGTGCGTTGGATGGCCCCCGAGAGTCTGGCTCTGGGAGTGTTCTCCCCCGCCTCTGATGTTTGGTCCTTTGGAGTATTGCTTTATGAAATAGTCACATTCGGATCGTTGCCATTCCAAGGACTCAGCAACAGCGAGGTGTTGGCACGAGTGAAGGGAGGTCAAACACTCGAGCTCCCACCTGGATTAAAACCCCAACTGTAAGTGAAATACACAATACACACATTTCAATTTTATTGTACAATTATTGTATTTGTTTTCACTTTTCACTATCTTCTAAACTATATAACCACATTCATAGAACATAAAAGCAAGTATTTCTGCTTTAATTATAAAAGTTAAGAACCATTAAAGATACAAACATATTTGTCGTACATTGTTTTCGCTTTTAAAAAATCGTTTAGGCGATGTTTGCCAAGAACGCAATGTTTTTTCCGGATCGGCTAGAACACGCAATACAAAAACAGTTTATAACCTATTATAGAATTATTAAAATCAGTTTGTAGTTTCAGAGTTTATCGATTTCAAACAAACAATCGAATCGTTCCTCTTTATAAAATTAATGTAAACTAGAGACTCACCCTCGCTTTGCTCGGGTTCTTCCCTAGCTTGCTTCCCAATACAAACTTTCATCCCTATTTTCATTCCCATTTTATCTTTTCATCCCCTTAAAGGATGATTTCGGGGATAAAAAGCATCCTATGTCCTTTCCAGGGTCTCAAACTATCTTCTTACCAAATTTCATCTAAATCGATTCAGTAGATCCAGAGATTACCCCTTTACAACGTCACAAACTCACAAACTTTACCTCTTTATAATATTAGGATAGATAAAAGTAATACTTACTATAGAAAATAGACACATGAACCACATTATACTCGTATGTTTCGTTTTAGATGTTTTTAATATAATTATGTATTTATTGTGAAATCTATCATCAAATATACATAATAATAAATAATATTCACTTTATATACAATGACTTGGCACGATTTCCAGAACATTTCACACTGTCCTACGATTAATATCTAGTTATGGCAATAAAGGCAATCATAATTACTCCAACTGTAATATTATCTTCCATTATCCATAGCATGACTTAAATTCTATTGTTTTATTCAAATCTCAGATTGATATAAAGTATCTGAAACGGACAGACACGAGACTGATCCTATAGACTATTATCAGTGTTAGATGTACATATAAATATATATTTGGTGCATGTTGTCAGCGAGGGGCTGATCAAGTCGTGCTGGCAGCAGGAAGCGCGCGCGCGGCCGACGGCGAGCGCGGTGGCGGCGTTCCTGGCGGACTCGCCGCGACTGCTGGCGCCGTGCCTGGACGTGCCGCTGGACGCGCTGCCGCTGGGCGCGCCGCCGTGGCCGCCGCGCGAGCGCGCGCCCGCGCGCTGGCTGTCGTGGGCCGCGCCCGCCTCGCAGGCCACCGACACCACCTACCTCAGCGCCGACGCGCCGCGCGAGACCGACCGCTTCCTGCCTGGCGCCGCCGACAGCTGACCCGACCGTACTCAAATATATTATAGTAATCATTCCGATACTTTCTAGTCAATTATATCTTTAACTTAGTGTTAAGCTTAACTTAATTATGTAACTATTTATTTTATACGTAATTATAGCTTTAAAACGGTATTGGATTTGTTGTAGGCGTATTGTTAATCGTGAATAAAACATACGTTGCAAAAAATATTATTTGAAAGACGTTTGATAATTTCAATAAAAATAATAATTGTATATCAAATTCTATTTATTTTATTCACATTCCAGTTGTTGTTCATGTAGTATTAAAATCATATCGTCTTATGAGCATTATAACTGCACCTCTGAAGATACCGCGCCACCGCATAAAGTTTCGCACAACTTCATAACTTTGTAACGGCGGCCATTGTCCAGGCTTTCTTTTACCCAATTGACACGCGCGAGCGTGGCGGATAACCAATCCCCGTTAAGTAGTGGGAGGGAAATAGATATATTATATACAATATAAAATAAATGAGACGAGTGTATAATGTGTGTTGCATTAAAATTATAATAATGGTAACAAAACTAAACACCACTCTTTATGTCTATGGACATACCAGACTATATTATGTTCTATAAAAACAAGATAGTTAACAATCCCCAGGAAATGTGCGACCTATTTTCTAACTTCTTCCTATCTGTATTTCAAAATTCAGTAATCCCGAATAACTTTCATAACAATCACATATTTATTGATGTTTCTAAGTCAATTAACTGTAACACAAGTAGCATCGTCAATCGTCATTGAAAAATCAAACATATAAAGAGCTTTAAAAGATCTGGATATATCCAAAGGAGCTGGAGGATGCAAAACAGACGTTGAAAACTATCGACCAATATTCATATTATACCAATATTCATAATATTCATAACACACACGATGCGCGCACACCGACAGCCAAAAAGCGACATGATAAGTTAACTACATTCCTTTTACAAACAGAGAGTTGTGACATACGGGATGAAATCTTTAGCTATTTTTGTTTTGTTATGCCAAAGAAGTATAACTTCTTACGTGCGTACATAAGTACACACACACGTTTTTTTTTCATTCCGGAAATCATCCCTTAAGGGGGTGAAAATGGGGATGTTGTATGGGGAATCAACCTAGTTATACATATTTTTATTAATAAATACTATGAAAATCAGCCGGTTATTAATAAATTATATGACGTTGTTATTTTAACACTATTTGATCCAAACCATCAGTTTTGTAAGACAACATTTTTTTCTTGTTTAATGTTGGATTATCTTAAGATTAAATCGTAAAACAACCTGTTAGTAATAAATTTTAGACCATCACCGTTTTATCATGTTTCGTATGAAGCCACAATTGTATCTACCGCTATCAAATTCTCATAGAAAGAATAGTTGGGCGTCTCGCCAAAATGAAACTACTCACAAACTTTTAACTTGTTATTAATCATTAAAAAATTGGAGACTGTAGACTATAATGCTTATATTATAATAACTATAACACAAATCAATGTATTTTTGAGGAAAATGCATTGTTTTCTTTTCCCCATTACTTTATTTATAGAATTATTTAATAATAATTTAGCTATATTAATATAGCATAAATCAATGTTCACATGCCAATTTTCTGTACATGTATATTGTTTCTAAATAATATAATTAATGATAAATAAGTCTATTGTATTTAAAAGAAAGATAACACATTCTGTACCCGCTAAATGAGTTCCTTTTGTTTCAAATATAAAATTGTGACCTTCGGTGTTGGGTTTACGATAATATCTAGGTAAATAGTTAAAATGTATGTTTGTAATAAATCACATTGCAAGGCTCTTTGTGGTCCTAAATAATAAATAAAAAAGAACAGTTTACATGCTACTCTAACGCTAATTACTCGATCCAATACCTGGTTCGACTAAGATCTGTTACCATCTCACAGAACATGAACCTCGAATAGCAACGCCCTGGTGGTAGCGTTTCGTTCGAAGAGTAAAGTCGCTTAACGACCGTCTACTCATCTCCTACATATCCTTCCCCGTACTTATTCATTCCCTTCGTGTCAGCAGGTGGCGTACGAGAGAGTTCCTGGTACAATTCCACGAACTAATATAGACTATACTGTTCGACGATACTGCTTCTTATTAGGCAAATCGTTTTATGCTTTTTGTAACCTCTTCGGAACGGAAAATAGGTTATGGCAATAATTTCCCATGCGCAAAAATGGTCTGCTAAAAGTTTCTATGTCACATGATTGTTTTATTTTTCCTGTGTTATAATTATGCTGGATGTTGACGTAGCTAATAAATAAAAATAAATATGAAAAAAAATGAACTTACCGAAGTTTAAAGTTGCGTTCCAGATAAAATATTCGGCCGACGGCCCTTAAAGACCTCAGAGCAAAGGAGTCACTTGCAAGCACTGAAATTCCCGAATAGTGCCCGCGACGGTTTGGCTACAGTAACAATACTCAGAAAAGATTTTCCCGAATGCCTGAGTAAATAAATAGGGCAATAGTGCAATTAATGACTTTTTACTAAAAGCTCAATTGGTGATGACATCAAGTAAAGCACTTCTAAGCTGAATTTAAAACTGTGTTTTTTAAGATATCTCATTTGATTTATAATAGTGATGCACCCTCGTCCCGCTCGGGTTCGTTCCTAGGGGAACAAAGTATACCTCTGTCACTCACACACACCTATGTCCGAGCATAAGTTTTACTATAACGTATTTTTCCGTAGAAATAAAATAAGTATTTCCCTGTGATAAAAGGTAGCATAAGTCAATATCCAATCATCCAAGTACGTTAATAACAAAAGGAAAGGAAAAGTCGGGAAATAAAAATCTAAATAAATCCGCGAAAAAATCAAATAGACAGTTTTTATTTAAAATGTCAAATATTCGCGTAAATCTAAGAATAAAGGTATTATTACTAGATATTTTAATGTGATTTAAATAAATTTTAACTTCTTAAGTTTCTTGACTTATTAATTTTGTTCATTATGTTCTAAATAATTCTTTGTGTTTGACACTCTCTATTTTAATCTGCAGAGGCCATATTTACCCGACTCTAGCGAAGCCCAAAGGAGGGTTATGTGTTTGACCTATATGTGTGTACGTTCGGTCCTATGTTCCCTCGTAATTACTAAACAGCTAAACCGATTTTAATTAAATCTATTCGTCTTGATAAAGCGACTGTAATGGGGTATATAGATATTAAAGAAATTAAAATACCTGATCTATAGCGCCATCTTGTGCGTCTCGAAAAAAATGTTTTCGTCCGAATCCGTCAACGTAATAACGTCAACATAATTCTAGTTTCATTGTATCATATCGGTTAATGTAAAATTATAAATCACCATTTTACGGTTGCCGCCATATTGGATTTACAATGACGTCACTTTGTTTATTGTTTTTCGCTCATCAAGCCCTTTCATTTCATACTCGTATTATAAGGGTTACTATGGAAATAATAAATCGCCATTTTGTAACGCCCACCATATTGGATTAAAAATAGCAGCATTTAAGTAATCGTGCATTGTCATGAGAATCAATCGTGTATACTAAATTTCAGCTCAATCAGATACTGGAAAGTGGGTCATATTTTACTTGCAAGATTTTATTACAGACAGACACCGAGACAGGTGAAACTAAATAAAAGCTTGTGATAATTTTTATTTTTTATCGATATAAAACACGTGTTGTGTATATAAAAATACCGGAATAAAATATCTTGAATATAGATATCAATTCACGTCATGGGCGGCGGCAGGATTATTCCTAGGGGGGTGAATCTGCTTCTTCACATTAAGATCTATATATTAATACGTGAAACAAAAAGTTTGTACCTCTTTTTACGAAAATTGCGCGGACGGAGGAGTATGAAATTTCCCACACTTATAGTTTATATAGAGAAGGAGTGCAGAATGCTAATATATTTTTTTTTAAATTATGCATAAAAAATACATTAAATCTTTAAAAAAAACATTACACACACTACCATGTATTTCACACACACGCTCTTTTGTTTATAGTTAAAGTCTGTGGTCAAATTGAGAATAGATTAATATTGTAATATACGCAAGTCAATAAACATATAACTGAATGAATTATGGTTGATTTTCAACCACGCGGCGATCACTAGTAGGTACTAACTAAACTTTAAATTATTAACTTTATAATTTCTATTCTTATTTATCATCTTTTTAAATTGAAGGGCTTTTACTAATACAATTTTATTTCTTTAACTTTTTCTATGTATTTTCCTTCATGGCAGAGGTGTGCAGGTGCAGTCGGAGACATAGCATACACGCAGCTATTATAAAACATTTACTAGTACCTACACAGCATGTTTTTTTTTTCTTATTTTTGATATATTTTTTTTAAATGATTTTGTACACTTATGCCGTTATCATAGTTAATAATTTCTAGTACCTCTTCTGCTAAAAAAATCATTAAGTTGTACAAGCAATTTATAACCATGACACATTCTTGAGCAATTGCGTAATAATATTCAAAGATATAATTAAATTAGGTAAATAAAATTAACTATTAATGTATTGATATTTAAAATAGCAAAATTTTCGACTTTACATCGAAACCCTATGGAACAAGGATAGAAATCGTTGGAGGAAAACTGATAAAAGAATTATTATACGATTCAAATAAACAGTAATCGCTTGAGCACGGCGAGGTCGTGACGCGGACATGTGGCGCGGCGTGGCGGCGGCGCTGGTGCTGCGGGAGCTGGCGGTGGACGCCTCCAGCTGCGCGGCCCTGCAGACAGACATGCCGCTTCATTTTCGTGGTAACATACAATTATCAGTTAACTTGAATTCACTCTATATAATTTCGCTACTCGCATCTGTTACTTTACATACCTCTTAGTTATTAAAAATTGTTCGGGATTCTAAATGTAATACAATTTAAATAAAATCGGTTTAGCCGAAAATTGGTGAACATTTTGAACAGTTGAATCGCCTTTTTATTGGAATTTGATCAAATTCACATTTTTCAAGTCAATTTGATATAATTATAGTTTTCCTTATTTTATTCTTAACAATCATAACTTTCGATAATAAATTTTGAGTTTTAAAATATTCCATGATCTATACTGTTACTTAAAATATTTTTTTTAGCTGAATATCTAATGAATAATAATCAATAGTTAACTGTATCTGAAGCTTATATACTCTGTACTCAATGAAACAGCAGCTTGGTCTGTTTCAGATATGTTCCTTTAAGAATACAAAATGTTTGAAAACAACAATTTATAATAAATAAATACACATTTAAAATATTTTTTTCAAAAACTAAACAATACCATAAAAATATTTAAAAGTAAAAAAGATTTTTAAATATGAAATGAAAACTTTTGAGTAACATTTGTCATGTATGTATGTATGTATTCAGCCCTTTTTAACGTCCCACTGCTGGGCACGGGCCTCCCTTCGATACGAGGGGGATCAGGCCATAGTCCACCACGCTGGCCAATTGCGGGTTGGCGGACTTCACACGTCTTTCGAAAACTTACTAGGTTCTCTCAGACGTGCAGGTTTCCTCACGATGTTTTCCTTCACCGTAAGGCAAGTGGTAATCATGTTAGAAATGATTCGCACGTGAAGATATCAGAGGTGCGAGACCCAGGATTTGAACCCGCTTCACTCGGTTACCCAAGCAAGCACGTTACCACTGGGCTACCACTGCCTATATGTATGTATAGTGTATAGTATACAGGGTGGATTTTTGAGACGGGACAGTAAGGGCAGGTACCTTAAATACTATAGTTACAGGAAAACGCTCCTAGGAGACCATCCATAACTTTTTGAGATATTCTGAACTGCATTCACAGATTTTGGAAAAAATGTACAATCAGCGAGAAAAATGCTAAAATTCGAAAAAAAATTTTTTCATGTCAATCGATCCTATTTCATGTAAGGATCAAAAGACTCTATGGGACCATTTAAGGTTTGAGTACTAGAAATGACAGAAATCGCCAAAATCCTTCTCCATACATTTTGTATGGAAAAACGTTTAATCAACTCGAAATATTCTTTGTTGCCAAACGGTCCTATTTTTTAATGTGATCAAAAGACTCTTTGAGAAAATCATAATTGCATTGACAAATAAAAATAAAATAAAATTATATCAACTAAACGTGTTTTTTTGAAACACGATATCCATTTTAAGCAATTTATTTTGTAGATCACCCAAATGTGCCCTATTTACGTTTGTATTAAGAGTCTTTTGATTACATTAAAAAATAGGCCCGTTTGACAACAAAGAATATTTCGAGTTGATTAAACGTTTTTCCATACAAAATGTATGGGAAAAGATTTTGGCGATTTCTGTCATTTCTAGTACTCAAACCTTAAATGGCCCCATAGAGTCTTTTGATCTTTACATGAAATAGGATCGATTGACATGAAAAATTTTTTTTTCGTATTTTAGCATTTTTCTCGCTGACTGTACATTTTTTCCAAAATCTGTGAATGCAGTTCAGAATATCTCAAAAAGTTATGAATGGTCTCCTAGGAGCGTTTTCCTGTAACTATAGTATTTAAGGTACCTGCCCTTACTGTCCCGTCTCAAAAATCCACCCTGTATATAGTTGGTATAGTCTTGGTTCAGAATAACTTCTTTTGGTATTTCATCTTCATAATATAGGCGTAAGTATGTAAACAGGTAAATTCTACCTTTTCAAAATATAAAATTCATATTATTTTAAAAGCTTGGGGCACTGAAATATTGTGATGTGTAATGGCGTAATTGCCATAGAGGCAACATAGCAAACTAAATTAGCACTTTCCATCAGGATGATGCAGTAGCAATCTTTCGGTCCCATTTTCAGACCCGCGTCTTCGTGTGTAATGTACTCATAACAAAACATACTAGCTCAAACACGGCTGTCCTACCATACACCACCAGGGAGCTCCAGTCCCTATATTTCGCCTCCATCATCAGATCAGCTCGATGGTACCATAAAATTGCATTGTCACCGAAATTACTCAAGTATTCCAAATTTCGGCTCAATTGGTTACCAGGAAATAATTGGTTACTAATTTTGAAACGGACGACTTACATACGAATATTGCAAGTGAATAAAAAGCTTGTAAAATAATAATTAATTAGCCATTAACAGTCAGTTTTTACGGGGCATACAAGTATGTATGTAGGTATGGTAAATGCTGCAGTGAAACTACAACCTAATATTTTTTATTTAATGTTGATGTTAGATTTTCCTGTAAGGATAAAGGAAATAAACTTCGACGTGAGGGTGATGGGGGCGGGCGGCGGCGCGCGGGCCGCTGCCGCCCTGCTCTACGTAGCGTTGCACTATGGCCTGGGCTACTCGACGCGTCTCGACATAAATACCCCTAATATTTGTGAGCTTACAATGCAGTCGCTTGACTGGCGAAAGTAAGTTTTTTTTAATTTAATTTCACCTCTGATCTGAGGTATATTTGTTTACTTATTATAACGTATATTTTCATATATTTTTTATTAAATCTTAATTTGCAGGGCAGTCGACATAGTGGCACCGCTGGCGACGATGCCTGGGGGGCAATGTAGCAATAGCAACTTTGGATTTGACGCAATGATGTCCCATGCTAGCGCCGTTATAGATGTATCTTTACATTTAATGGCATATCTGCCCCACAACGAGTGTAGAATATATGTCACCAATGAGTTTCTAAATATCAATATTTCTCTACTCGAAGCCTGTGGATTCCAACCGATCAGAACAGAAGAAACCGGGTAAAATTTATACTTTTAAAGTAAAATAGCTCTTATATGCAGTATATTCATAAATTAATAAAGAAATAAAAGTTAATATCAATTCAAGTAAAAATAGCGCTAATTCTTGATTAGAAAATAGTAACATAGTATATAAAACTTTTACTTTTTAAGGTTCCGTAGTCAACAAGGAACCTTTATAATTTCGCCATGGTCCGTCCGTCTGTCCGCAGCTTAGCTCAGATACTCTTAGTACTAGAAAGCTGTATTTAGCATGGATATACATTATATATATATGTATTAGTAACGCCGACAAAGTGGTAAAATAAAATCTTTAAAAAAATATATTATTTCTTCTCTACACCTAAAGTGAGATTTTTTTATTTCTCGTGTACCCCGTGGTGTGGAATGTCGTTAGATAGGTCTTTCAAAAATATTGCGGGTTTGTGTAAACAATTTTTCGATTAATAGATCCGTTTGTGAAATATTAAGCTTTAATGTGCTAATTTGAGCCACTGAAACCGTTAACGTTAAATGTTTATAGTATAAATAACAAAAAGTCCTCTTCTTAGTCCGCATTATTGTGATGGCCAACTACGGAACACTACATTGCGCGTGTCTCGACACGCACTTGGCCGGTTTTCGCATTCAAAATATGACTAAATTTAATATATTGACGTAAATAATTCTTTACTTAAAATCAGTTGTCATTATCATATTTTATCAGTATCATTTAAAGCTTAATTACACCTTTATAAATTACAGGGAAAAAGGACTTAAATTTTTCAATATTTTGGCAAGAAAAGAAAGTACAGTTGACGCTTTTGTTATCGATAAACTTCAAAAACAAATAGAGGCAACTTTATTACCGTTGAAAATAGTTTATTCTTTTAAAGATACAGAATTTCGTAGAGAGATAGATAAACTAAAAAAGCAAAACACATCCTTTTTATTTCTAGATGAGTTTATTTGGTCGCAAGTTTCAAACGTGTTGCCCGTACAGCTGTCCTATGGAACACATAAAGGTGACTGGATATCGTTTGCACACGATTGTTGCAGCTTCCGAATTGGTGACGGTTTTATAATGAGAGATGGAGCACCTCCGATATATAAAATTGTACACAACTTCAAGCCAAATGCTACAGATCTTCTTAACATACTTGAAAATGAGATATCTACAGATAATAATACTATAATAGAAGCCGCTTGTATGTGGGCTCTCCAACATTTTGAACAGTTTAAACAAATGATTCCACCTAATTTCAACAATATATTTCATCCAACGAATTTCACCATCGAAGTATATTTTTGCGAAAGGGATCCGTATATCGATGAATATAAGAAAACTATTGAAGAATTAGAGCAAGTGTTTCGACAAACTCTAAAAAAAATTAGGCTCGCTATACACAGTTCGTTTACTGATTGTCTTGATGTTGAAAGCCTTATTAAAAATCTTCGGTCATTAGGAAGAAAACAATCAATTGTCGGTTCAATAACATGGAGCTGGTTTTCGGGGGAACAGTATGCAGCAAGGGAAGCAAGTAATAGTAACTTACCGCTGTTGTTGATAGGCCCCACTGACCCCGATGTGCCTGTTAATGATACGGCAACAGCAGTTCACGCTGCAAATGGCGGCCTTATTGACCTCATTAGAGCATATAAGCATCTACTACAGCTGTGTAAATGGTCACGTATTGCAATTTTATCAGATAAATCAACTTTTTCGAAAAAAATCATGAATACTTTTCTGCGGAATGATAAAAATTTAATTCATCGAGAAATTATTGTAACGTCTAGTAATATAGATTCAGCTTTGAAAAGTTTAGATTCAGAAGACGCTCGTATCTTCTTAGTAAATGCAAACTGGAATATTACTAGTATTATTTTGTGTACAGCTCTGAAACAAGGCATGACAGGAGCTAGTTTTATGTGGATTACTAGAGACAGGGGAGTTTTTGAATGCGACAAAGAGAACAAGACAGCTTTACATCATTATACATTAGAATTAACGTCACGCAAGGGCCCCGCTACAATTGTCGCTAAAGATTTACTAATGGAAACAACAGATGGTACTGAACTCACTCCGGGAAAAACTCAATCTGCATCACTGGCTGACGCTCTACTACAACTTGGATACGGATTTGCTACGTTTATTGACGATTATCCCTTTCTTGTATATAATCTTCGTAAGACTACTAGTACTATGTAAGTATTGAATGATATAAATTCACACATATTCACGTATACTAATTTTAAAATAAATAAATAAAACGATAAAACTTTTTGTTTGTTATTATACATTTTTATTTCCAGAAAACTATCAAATATTCTCAAAACAAGAACTCAATCGGACACACATTCGTTTGCATATCCGCTTGTGATTATTGGCAAATGGAAAGGGATTAAGGGAAATGTAGCCGCAATATGGCATATGACTCCGCAAGAGATAGTCGACATTAACTGGAATCAAAGTAGCATTCGCACTTGTGAACAACTTCTGGGAAGGGAGCCTCCCAAAGACAGGGCTACGTGTTTAATTCAAACAGGTGATCTATTTGCACCACGTTGTCATTCCGCTGTAATATTCATTAGTGTTGCCATATTACTTTTCATATTTGCTATATTATATATTATATACCGAGACAGAAAATCAAGTATTCAACTCCACAAAAAGCAATATGAAGAATATTTGATAAGCAGTCGACAAAGTGCCACGTCCATATTAGAAAGTTATCTAGTAAAACGTAATTCGGTACAATTGCTGCACATTATCGGTCTGGGCAGTTTTGGCCTAGTTCGTTTTGCTAAGCTACATAGAACTGGTAGTGAAGCAGTCGTTGTGGCGGCAAAGGAACCTCGTGGCTGTTTTGCGGTTGAGGATGAGAACAGTTTTCTACGTGAAGCATGTGTGCTTGCGCCTTTAAGTCATGAAAATGTCATTCGACTTGTAGGCGTTTGCCTTGAAGATGGCCCACCTATGGTTCTTATGGAGCATGCATTTTATAGTGATCTACAACAATATTTAATTTTACGGCGCGAGTACGCGGAGGGAGCTCGCCGCGGACAGGTGACTGCTGAACAAGCTATGGAAGTATCAGACGAAGAGTTGACCCGTTTTGGGCGAGAAGCCGCCAGCGCATTGGAGTATCTTGCAACCTGTAGATTAGTGCACCGCGATGTTCGTGCAGGAAACTGTCTCGTCGATAAAAATCGTTCGTTGAAGCTTGCTGACTTTGGTATGGCTCGTGAGTTAGATAGCGAGGAGCCTCAATACGTAACACAACGCCGGGCGTTATTTCCTGTTATTTGGATGGCCCCAGAAAGCATTAGTTTAGGCGTATTTTCACCCGCATCAGATGTATGGTCCTTAGGGGTATTGTTTTTAGAGCTGGCTACTTTAGGAGCTCGACCCTTTGGAGACTGGTCAGTCGAAATAGTAGTCCGATATGTAAAATCCGGTGGACATCCGCCACTACCACCCGACACCTCTACGTACACGTAAGTTTCATTAATTAAATTAAGTAAAAGTATTTGTAAATCTTACTATTTATTAATATCGTACTAGTCTTATATTAATGTTACAAATAGTATGTGTCACAAAGTATCGGTGATTATTATTTATGAAGATTAATATGTTATAGAAGCAGGTTGGTGCTGGAATGTTGGCAGCACGACCCGCAGGCGCGGCCCAGCGCGGGCGCCGCGCGCCGCTACCTGGCGCGTACGCCGCACGCCATCTCGCCGGCGCTGCTGACGCCGCACCCGCCCGAGTCTGCGGTCAAATTTACACGTCAACATTTTAGATAGAACAAAGCTATATAATATAAGCGTATTAGTGTTATAAGCGTGTTTGGATGCTTGAAACTCAATCACGCAGTCGTTTAACGTTTCATCTGAAAATAATATAATCTGAGTTTAATACTCCAATCTATTATTTCAGTCAAAGGTTCCCATGAGAGAACTCTAAAGTTATTTTAACAATAGTTTTTGGGATAGAACTTATCAGTAGATGGCACCAAGTTATTATACACTATCAAAATTGTATTAAAAAAAATGTTACATAAATATATGATATACCTACTGATATACAACTCCTGAAAAATGTTTTTTACAAATCAATAAGCTATTTATAATTCATGAAAACTTACTATTACAAACCTGTTAATATTTAGCAGCAGTGAGATTCTTTTATATTCTTCAGGTTCTGAATAATTTAAAATAATTAAATTCTCAATTTTCTACTTCTTCGTGAATATTTGTTCCTAACAACTGATATTTAATTATTATATTTTGTACACATTATTTTAAGAAATAGTTCCCATGCTTCATCAGAGACCAAATCTTCTCTCTTAAAACATCCTATTTGAGCACCTTCATTGTGAAAAAAAATCTTTGTTGTCGAAGCTTTAATTGTAAAACGATAAGGTCTTAAAAATAAAATTAAGTTTAGTAAATTATTTTTTGTAATCAATTAATATTTAATATTAATGTAAAAAATATACTTCAAAATTAAAAACCTTTTTTGATTGTTGATTTCGATATTAATACCATTTTCTCCCTGTTGAGACACTGTACAGGTCTACTTGCATTCCTGAACCTTCTATGTTTTCTCCAGGTATACTATTGATGTTACCTTCATCATTAGAAATAGCAACTCTACGAGTAATATCTTTGATTAGGGTACTATTGATGTACAATTGATATTTTATTATACTACAAATAGCATTCTGTAATAATCGCCTTAAGGTAGGCACCGACTTGGAAAATATTTGATTAGGTTTCTATAGTACTTAAATGAAAACCCTCGTTCAGTTATTTTTTACTTTTGTGCCTGGAAGTCGGTTTTAATTTTTTACTTTTTTTTTAAGTCGGTTTAAATTTATTTTTACTTACTTTTTGATTGTTTTAAAGCAACACCTTATGAAATTTAAATAAAAAAGTGCGTGTGTCCTTATGTAAGCACGTAAGAAGTTATCCTTTTTGGTTTTTTTTTAGATTATTTAAATAAAAACTTTTTTAAATGTTTAATTTTTTTTTACGTTTTTTACTTCTTTTTCGTACTTTTCTCAGCAAGCCCTTTCATTTGGTATGAAAGTGTAAAATGATTTCTGATGAAGAGTAAAATGATTTCTTACTTGCGAAAATTTCAACTATAATTACATATATTTTTTTATAAATTACACATATTTTTATAATTTTTTTGTCAAAAAAAATATTTTTTTCCCAAAAAAAAAATCACTAGAATTCTTTGATAATTTTACATCGATTTATTTGGGCTGATAAACTGGACCCGCATACTCAAAATGGAAAGAGATAGAAACCGTACCGTTGTCTGTATCTCTATATCTGTTATCAGTAGGTATAATATGTGTATTGTGCCCCGTTTGCATAGCAATCTTTTGCGGAAATGTTTCAAACGTGAATAAATTTTCCATTATTTTATATTTCTATATAGCTATTCACTTTTGATAAATATCTATAAAAATACTACCAACTTTATTAAATCCCATTTATTACAATACTTTCTTATTATCTTTTCTTAATGTTGCTTAATATCTTGAACGTTTTTAATGTTGGACTTGACACACAAACTAAGGTAGTTTTCCAATTACAGAGCATAATGCCGCACTTTGGTGCACAATATGTGCTAATATCTAATTGGAACGTGAATTAGTTTTCAAGTGCACCAACAGAGTACACTAGGTTCAGTATTGAAAGAAAAAAATATTATAACTAATAAATATATAATAATATAAATAAAATATAAACAAATATTACTAACAATAATGTAAATAAAATTTTGAGCAATGCCACCTTGAAGAAAAAACACTTCTTATATTATTTTCTGCTACTGAGTTGTTTCCGTTGCGCGCATTACGCTAAAGCAGTACTTTTTAAATTGCTCGATTGTGCGGAGCGTTGCTGTAATTGAAACATTCGAAGTTGAGCATTATGCCACATAATGCGCTTTAGTGCTGTATTATTTTATAGTATTGTCTATTGGAAAACTACCTGACATAACAGTAAATTAATAATCTGTAGCTCATTGACAATTGAAATTTGAAAGTGACAATTGTGAATTGACAGCAAAGTGGGATGTCTTGTTGTCATTGTTGTAAGTTTTATCAAATTAGGAACAAACATTGATTATACGCGAAACAAAGTGAAAAAAGGGCTCAACTTTAGAATGCCGTTTTAGTAGACTTAGTTAGTAGACTCTTGATTTTTTTTTTTGTGCAAAGTACTTATTATTTTAAGTAAACCCACAAAGTTTCAACTTAATAGGGTAAATACTTTCGGAAATAAAAAATATCAAAGTTTGATAAATATAACCTCAATCTGCATTATTTTATTGCTTTTGACGTAATTTTGACAGTAGTGTTGCTATTTTAGGGAATTTTAATTATGCGTTTTGATTTTTAAGACAGAAATGTTGCCATTTTAGGAACTTAATTATGCGTTTTAATTTTGTAAATAATAAGTTGACGCACTTTTTAATTTTTATTTGAAGATTCTTAATGTTTTATTTGGTTTAATAAGTCATTAATTTTGACTAGTTAGGTAAGAAGTTTGTGGTTAGGTTAGGTTACAACTTAGGTAATTATCATCAGATTTTGGTTAGGTTAGGTTAGAACAGTTTTCATAACACACGAGCCGAGCGAGCGAAGCGAGCGTGCCGCGGTAGCGGCCGGCGAGTGTCATAAACTCTAAATGTTATAAAACTAGAACACTAGAAAGATCAAATTTCACGCAAAATCGAAGTACACACTTAACAAAACATAACCTCAAAATAAGATTTTTAAAAATTCATAAAAAAAAAATATATGCATCCTATTAACTTGTATTTTTTGGGGGGTGATTTACACCCCCTACCAACCCCCCCCTACCCCAAAAATATATAGATATTATTAAAACGGCTTTCTAAAGTCCTTCCGAAAAAAGATATAATAGTAAAAAAACTAAAACAGAAATCAGCGTCCATGTTGCTTATATTCGAATGTGTAACTTAAATATTTTAACAAATTATTTACAATTATTAACTTAGCGCATAGGTAGTGTAATTAAAAGAAACAATGGGTATCTTCGGAGCATCTTCACCATTCGATCAAGATGTAGGTGAGTTTAAGACAAATAAATATTATTGTGGTATTGTAGCTATATTTACTACAGGTTAGAAAGATCTAGAAAAGTCTATTTTAAGATGTAATAAATACTATGATGATCTATTTACTTAACACAAATCACAAAAGAATGTTTCATTTATTGTTATTTAGGAAAGTATTATTATTCTACTAATGTTATCAATGTGAATGTTTATGAGGATAGATGGATGTTTGTTACTCTTTCAAGCCAGACCTGGGTGAAATTTGGCACAGGGATAGATTAATTATAGTCTGGAATTGCACATAGATTACTTTTATCTCGGAAAAATTCCAGTGGGATAGATTTGTTTTTATCTAGGGACAAACAAACCTGAAGAGAAGTGAGGGTGCGTCGCTTACATTAAGTATTATCTTAATTGTGATGAAATTTCACTGAAACATACAACACTTCTGGCTACAAACATTCATATGACATGACTCATAAATTATGCTTTATCAAACATCTTGGTAATATTAATTTCCAGTGTCTTATGAATTTCTTTATATCTTAATATAAGTCTGTGATACTTGAGTCATTATTATAACTGTAAATAAATCATTTACATGTTTTTTTAACACCTCCTGGATTATTTCTAAGAAATTCATTGTTAACTGGTACACCGGTGTACCTGCTACTCTCAACAGGTTTTAATTTGTGATGTGTCTAAGTAAATAAATCCAAATAATGCATTTTCAATAAATTTTTTTACCTTGATTTTATTTCATAATTAAAAATCTTTCTGTTTCATGATCTATAAAACGAAATAATTAATATTTAGGTTTATGAATGTTATTGTCTAGAGCCTTTAAGTATAAAAATGTATCCAAATTTGGAATAAACAGCTTATATTATGAATTTTATACCAAATTATCATAATAAAATTTTAATGCAATAGTAGACAATTCTTATTATAATTTATAACTGTGCTGTAACTGTAACCAAGTATTAGTATATATAAAATGAAAAACTTAGGCCACACTTAATAGTCATTAATAATATGTCATTGGACATAATAGAGAAAAATGTGAAAAATAATATATTCTTGCTTAAATTATGTATTTTATTTCACTTTATACATACTTTAAATCTTAATAGAGAAATTACTAAAATTTTAGCTATTTTATAGGTTTATAATGTTATAATATTACTTATCTATACTTTAATATTATAGAGGTAAAGTTTGTGAGTTTGTGGGGTTGTAGGGGGTATTCTCTGGATTTTTTGAACCGATTTAGATGAAATTTGGTAAGAAGATAGTTTGAGACCCTGGGAAGGACATAGGATACTTTTATCCCAAAAATCACTCCTTAAGGGGGTGAAAATGGGTTTACATGGGAAATCAACCCAGGGACGAACCCGAGCAAAGCAAGGGTGGGTCGCTAGTGTAAAATATTCCAGTAAATATATTTCCAAAAATATTGGTATTTAGTTTATTTATTCAAAAAATCTACCATGGTATTTTTATGAACATTTAATTTAATGTATAAATATTAAAATACAAAGAGGAGAGAATAATATTTTATCTCTTTCTATCCAGCTGAATTCTTACATCTGTAGCATATACTCTAACTCTACTCTAAAACTCTAACTCTGCTACTTGCATGCATGCATATTTGAAAACAAATTAGTAAAAAATAAAAATAGTAATCTTTGAAGATAGCAATGGAAAGAATATTAATATCATTTGTCAGACAATAACAACGGTTATTATGGCAACCTAATACAAAGTCATAGGCAAGTTTAAGCAACACTATTGCCCCATTTATAAATAAAAAATAACAATTTAAGCTGTTACAGCATGAAGAAGTAAAAACACACATACCTACACAAAGTAATTTTAAATAAACTTTCGTTTTTATAATATCATTAGTGACTTACCCTCACTCCATTGGGATTCGTCTTTAGTTTTGTTTTAACGTTTAGTATAGATTTCCTAGAGACGAGATATTTTGCTGTAGTAAAAAGTATCCTATATGTTGACCCGGATAACCAGCTATCATCATACTAAATTTCATTAAAATCTATCCTGTAGTTTTCTCGTGATGCGTTCCCAGACAGACGGACAGATAGACAGGCAGATAAACATTTTAAAAACTATAGATCCGTCCTCTATATCTATCATAATGGTTATTTCAATAAGATTTTCCAATAAATATCTAATGTACAGATTCCACTCAGTTAGAATTTTATTATATGTATAGACTACTGTGACAATGGATGTGATGTAATAGTTTAACTATAGAAATCTAGTTGTTATATGTATAACAAATGGACGAACCAACAGAACGGGCCACAAGCGAAAACAACACAAGCGAAGAGTGGGGCTTGATCCTGGAGATATGCGACCGCGCGGGCGCGAGCGCGGGCGCGGCGCGCGACTGCCTGCGCGCCGTGCTGCGCCGCCTCGGGCACGCCGACCCGCACGTGCAGATGCACGCCGCCACGCTGCTGGACGCCTGCGTCGCCAACTGCGGCCGCCACTTCCACCTGGAGGTGGCCTCGCGCGAGTTCGAGGCCGAGTTCCGGCGGCTGGTGGCGCGCGCGCAGCCCGCCGTGGCGCAGCGCCTGCGCGCCGCGCTGCGCAAGTGGGCCGAGGGCGAGTTCCGCAGCGACCCGCAGCTCGACCTCATCCCCTCGTTGCACGCTAAGCTAGCGGCCGAAGCCGGCGAGCGCGTCCCCGCCTCCGCCGCCCCCGCCGCCGCCGCCGCAGACGCGCAGGTACGTACACCATCTGTCACGCGTCAACCCTACTTCGAATATTTCAAAGTTCTCATTAAAATTTTACATTTTTAAAATCAAGCTCAACCTTAATTTCCATCAGGTCGTAAGGTAATTGTTTAAGCATGCATAATAAACGACCAACAATACTCCTTAATTTTAAACACTTCTTTAAAACAAACGTTACAGACTGTTAGCGCAGCGGAGAAACGGGAGCAAGAAGAGCTAGCTCGCGCCATAGCGCTGTCGCTGCGCGAGAGCGGCGCGGGCGGCGCGGGCGCGGGGGGTGCGCTGTACCCGCGCGTGGACGAGGCGCCGGCGAGCCCCGCGCCGGCCGCGCCCGCGCCGCCCGCGCCGCCCGCGCCGCCCGCGCCGCCGCGCAAGGTGCGCGCGCTGTACGACTTCGAGGCAGCGGAGGACAACGAGCTCACCTTCCTCGCGGGGGAAACCGGTCAGTGCTCTCTTAAGGAGTCTGCCCACTACACAGTCTCATACCTCTTCTGCCTGGCATTTATTAATCCCGGCTATTGCCAGAGTCTGCCTTCCTACTTAGCCTTCTCCACTTTGCACGGTCTTTAGTATCATTCTGTATTAGTCCATTGGCTTTCATGTCCTACTTCACAACATCCAGCCATCGCTTTCTTGGGCGCCCGGGAGGTCTTATCGCCGTACCTGATACGATCATTGTACGGTCATGGTATGAGACGGTGTAGTGGACAAACTCCTTTAGTCTCTCCCGTCCTGTCCCGATGCAAGCCGTTTTGTAGACTAGCTCGTGACATCACTCGTCTAGGGCGACACTATATTTCAGTCAAATAAGGTCTGAAATCAAAATTTTTGCAATCAACTTTGCATTTTTGATATAATGTAGTTTTAATGATACAAAAATAATGTGTAAAGGTTTTCGTGTCTGCAACCCCAAGACAAGGCAAGGGTTGAAAAAAAAATTGTCAAAAGTGTTTTTTCGAAATTACTTGAAAACGGTAAAATATACACAAAAGTTTTTATAAAAAGGTGTAGAGCTTAAAATTTCATGGTTTCATTCAAAAAAAAGGTTTCATGACTTTTTTTCCTCCGGTCAAAATTAACCGAGTAAGGGAGGATTTAAGTTTAACGGATGAACGTAAATAAAAAAAATCCTAGGTAGTAAAATAGTAAGTGAATATTAATTTTTTTTTTTAAATTGCTTAAAAAATCGAATCTTTAACTTTAGAGATACAAAGTTTTTTTATTGTTAAAAAAAAGTAATTTGAAATTTTTTAATTGAAATTTCAATACTTAAAATTAATGAATAATTTATTTTTTGCCACTTAGACTGTTTTTGATTGATTTTTGATTGACATAATGTATTATGAACTAAATTACACATATTTTGTTGATTTTATTTTAAGAAATAAAATGACAAAATGGATTAAGATTCACTTTGCAGTATTTGTGATTCAAGTTTACATGATAACAATGATGAGGTTGTTACTACAATGTTGTTACGACGACAATGGAATAAGAAGTTTTTTATTCTGGCTGCAGGAGCGAGAGTCTTGAAAATAGAACATCATTATTATCATTGTCAACTGGTATCATTGGAGGGCCAACAACTAATTGTCATATGGCAGTGGAATTAGGCTTAAAAGGAATGGCAACAATGATTGACAAGGATTCTGATAAAATTTCATTTTCTAACACATTTAATGCCAAGACACTTGCCGCAGCAAAAGACGGTATGCACATAGACGATGATTTTATGACTGTAGGCGTAAATGCACATAGGCAATGGTTTCTACGTTTTTATTGATTCAAAGAATTTCAGCTCCTTTTCATGGTAATGAAGAATTAACAACAAAAACCTTGAACTATGAATTGTCACCATTTCCTTTAACTTTTTTTGACAAATATGGATCAATGAGAAAAACTGTTAAATCTGATCTATATTTTTATATAATCAAATATTTTTATTTGATCCATTTCTGCAATCACCAGCGCTGACATTAAATTCCATTTATGTTATCGATGGAGGATGGTTATTACACCATGTCGTTTGGCCTCATGGAAAAAAATACATCGAAATTCTCCATAATTTTTATACATTTATTGTCAAACACTTCGGATTACACGCTACGGTCATTTTTGATGGCTATACACGAGAAACAACAGGCTTAAGGTCTTACGAGAGATATCGTAGGAAACAAAAATGTGTAGCCGCCGATGTGGATATTTCATCTGATAAATTATTAACACTGACTCAAGCCAAATTCCTTTCATACATTGCAAGCAAACAGAAGTTTGTTGATTTATTGAGTAATTATTTGGAACAGAAGAAGATTAACTGTAGTGTAACAGGGACATTAAATAAAAGGTGGACTGTATAATTGCTGGTTTTATTGCCGTTAGTAAAAATAAGTTATAGGCGGCCGTTAGCGGTGGGCTCGTGCAAGCGAATGAGGCCTAACCGCCACAGCCCACGGTCCGCGCGTTCATCCCCGCGACGTGAGACCGGTCCCCAACAGTAGTATTACAGAGGAAGATGCAGATCTTTTGATTGTTAGAACAGCTACTGAATTGAAAACAAAATCTGCATATCAACCCCTTACGATAGTTGGAAATGATGTCGACTTATTAATTTTATTAATTTCCCTTTCTTCAGATTCTGAAATCATTTATTTTCTCAAAAAATGTCCTGGAAGAAGTGGAAATATTCTGTATTCAACACAGAATAACCGAGATTTAAAATCATTTTTACTTTTTGCGCATGCATTTGCCGGCTGCAACACAACAAGCGCTATCTTTAAAAAAGGCAAAAAAGCATCATCTCCTTATTTAAGAAGAAACCAGAGCTGCAGCAATTATTAACAGTTTTTTTACGATCGAAATAGCTCAGTTGATACATTATATGAAGTTGCCGAAAGAATAATATTACATCTGTACGACCATGGTGATGCTGATAATTTAAAAATTGGTGATTTGAAATACAATTTATTTACAGCATCAGCAGCTGTATTTAAAAAAGAAGTTGAATTAGCTTCTCTACCACCAACAAAATCATCATTGCATGAACATATAAAAGGTGTATATTATCAGATTCAAATATGGTTGGGCAATACTTTGAACCCTGAAGAATGCCTATTATGTCAACTTCAGATCCAGCACCACACGAACTTATTGAAAATGTATGTACACTTAGGTTAATATTTGATATTTTTCTTTATTATTTCCTTAATAATAACATGTTCTAATACGAATTAATTTTTAGGTGTTTTGTGGTTGCAAAATCAACTGCACATCAGCTAGATGTAACTGTAAGAAAAGCGGCTTGAAATGTAACCAATTTTGCAAAACTTGCCATGGCCAAAGTTGCGAAAACGCATCAACAACGCAAATAGTTTTAGAAGATGATAATCCATTAAATGATAATAATGATGATGTAAGGAAATATTATCGTTAAGAAAATGACGAAAAAGAAGCAGAAGAAGAAATAAGGGCTTGAAATCAAACATTTTTTGAACTAAATGAATCAACCGAGGGATTCATTGGATCATCCAATGAAACTGAAATGGAATTTAATCAGTATTAAAAAAGAACGAAAATGCTGATGCTTTTACATTGTAAATGTAGAAAATCTATTTTTGCATATATTTTACTTTTGGTTATTAATGAAAAAAACTTTTTTTAACATTTCTTTTAAGTCAATTATATTTTTAGCAAGCACATTCTAGAAGCGGAAAATTCTGCTAATCTACTTTTGAAGTTCCCGTTTTAATCGTATAATATAAAAAAAAATAATGAGGAATTTAAATATGGCAAAAAATATATTATTCAATTCAATAAAATAACAATTTTTTTTCAACCCTTGCCTTGCCTTAGGGTTGCAAACGAAACCTTTACACATTGTTTTTGTATCATTAAAACTACATTATATCAAAAATGTAAAGTTGGGTGCCAAAATTTTGATTTCGGACCTTATTTGGCTGGACCAACTACTTGACGACCTATCTACCATTGAATCAACTCTTAAACGACTGAACTTTTTTGATAAAATTATAAAAATGACATTTTTTTTAAGCAATCGTCTTTTAGTTTTCATCGATATTTCGAAAAAAAAACTGCGAACCGTTTAGGAGATCGAAATCAGGCGTATCACATTAATCAATCAGTCGCTTAAACACCAAGTCGACATTGCAGTGCACGTGACGGACTGGAGCGACCCCAACTGGTGGAAGGGCTACAACGAGCGCGGCGAGGGGCTGTTCCCCGCCAACTTCGTGACGGCCGAGCCCGAGGCGCCGCGCTCGCCCGAGCGCGAGCGCCGCGCGCCGAGCGCCGACGACGAGCCGCTCGTCATCGACGAGGCGGACATGGACGCGGCGCTGGCGGCGCTGCACGAGGCCGACCCGAGCGCGCCCGACGCCGGCCCGAGCGCGCCCGACCGCCGCGAGGCGCGCGTGCTGCGCATGGGCCCGCTCGTGGACGCGGCGCTGGAGCGCGCCGACCGCCGCCACGCGCGCCTCACGCAGCTCAGCGCCGACCTGGTGGACGCGCTCAACCTGTACCACGACCTCATGCGCGAGCCGAAGCCCGCGCCCGCGCTGCCGCCCGCCACCTTCCGCTACGCGCTGCCGCCGGGCGCGCTGCCGCCGGGCGCGCTGGCGCTGCCGCCGGGCCTGCTGCCGCCGGGCGCGCTGCCGGGCGCGCTGCCGCCCGGCGCGCCGCCGCACCAGCCGCCGCCGCCGCGCTGCTGATGGCGGCCCGAGGCGATACTGTAAATAAAGATGCCGTCATTCCCCAAATTCATATAAATTATTGTGATCGATGCTTATGTTATTAGTTTATTAATATATTGATTGTTTAAAATTAACCACTCTTTTATTTATGTAACTTAAACTTAAGTCATCTTAATGTAATATATAAATGTCCACATAGTATGTTACACTAAACCATTAGTGTTATTTACACTAATTATAAGTTAATTCAATTTTGTATGGGAATATAAGGTAGAGACGAGTGTTAAGAAAGAGAGACAATTTTTTTTTCGTACTCTTTCTCAGTGTATGCTGCACCGCTCTGGAACAAACTTCCTAAACACATCCATGATCCAACAAATCCCCTCTATAACTTCCTTTAAAGAGAATATTAAACGGTACTTTCTAACACATATTGCTCCTAAATTTATCAGATTAACTGTTATTATCTTATTAGTACCTGGCGACCGAGCTTCGCTCGGTGTTCTTTTTTGTTATATCATATTTTTTAGATAAAAAAAAAACTAAAACTTGGATAAATACAAAAAAAAGTAAACCTTTGTATCCAATATGATCCATATAGTGTTACTCTTGCACCTTGGTCACTTGACCATGATGTTTATGCCTGAGTGTAAAAAATACGAACATAAATATTGAACATATTCTGCGTAGAATAATGCAAAAGAAAACCGCACGAAAACTCGAAAACACGCGTTTTCCCAGACATGAGACTAATCTAGATCGATTTTTCGACCCCGAAAGAGCCCCCCCCCCCCCGTACCAAATTTCAGCGAAATCGTTAGAGCCGTTTCCGAGATCGCTGGTATAAATAAATATATAAAGATATAAATATACAAGAATTGCTCGTTTAAATATATTAGATGAAGAGATAAAGTTTGTGAGTTTGTGAGGTTGTACAGGGTAATAATCTCTGGATGTACTGAACCGATTTAGATGATATTTGGTAGGAAGATAGTTTGAGGCCCTGGGAAAGACATAGGACACTTTTTATCCCGGAAATCCTTAAGAGGGTGAAAATGAGGATGACAGTTTGTATGGGGAATCAAGCTAGGGACGAACCCGAGCGAAGCGAGCGATAAATATACGAGTATAATTATGTATTTTACATATATAATATGTACTAGCAGAACCCGCGGCTACGCACACGTTCAATCTACAAAAGTACATAGGCGGAAGCAACGCTACGCTTCGCTCCCGTACGTTAGTTCTATCGTCAAAGTACCTATTTTTTGTTTAGTTATCAATTTTCATTTAGCGTAATTATTATTCAGATATACTTGCGTTGCGCATCCGTTAATTTAACGTTTAAGGCGTTTCTTTTGAAAATCACAGTAACAACTAATGATATAATAAAAAGAGGTAGATATGATACTAGCGCTCTAAAAGTGGAGCGCTTCCCACTTTGCTAAGACGTGTTTAGCATTGATTTTTTTAACTAAAATGCCGAAGTGTATATTCCATAATTGCACTAATTATCAAAGCAAACTAAAAACAAACAAACTAACAATAGTTCACGGGATCACATACCACAGCCCACATGTAAGTAAACTGAAATTATTATATTTTATTTGGTTTAATCTTTTGTAAGCAAATAACGACGCCATGATTACGTAATTCAAAGTAAGCTTACGCGCAAATGACAATTTTGACTACCTACTAGCTGGTGGACACTAAGTTTTATAACTAATCACACAAATGAATGTTCCCAGCGAGTCTTGAACCCGCGACCGCTGGCAATGCAAGTACACTACAAACTGAACCAAACGTGTCATCAATTTTACTCATATATTTTTGCAATCTTCTTTCAAATTATAAATATAATAGAAACTCGATTAACCTGACTAATTGTTGTCCTTAGGCATTCGGATAATCGAAAATCCGGATAATCGAATGTATGAAGAAAAGCCGGTTTTTTCCTGAAACAATTGCTAACTAACTAAAACTACTTTTTATCCCGGAAAAATGTACGGTTCCCGTGGGATAGATACGTTTTTGTTTGTTTAGATGCGAACCCGAGCGAAGGTAGGATGAGCCGCTAGTGCTTTAGTGCTTGTATAAATTCGACTTGTAAGTATACAATTGGTCGTGGTTGGTAGTCCGGATAATCGCGATCCGTATAACTGAGGGTCGGATAATCGAGTTTCTACTGTACATATTTATAAGACTAACTAGCTGAACATTGTCAACGACCTGTTATATAACCACAAAGATTGATATGCATTTTACTAAAGCTATTTATTATTTAATGGACTTAATATCTATTATCATGTGTTATTGTAATTAGTAAATATATACGTACAAAATCAGGTAAATTGTAGATCAACGATACGCTATCGATGTTTAATAAGGAAAAGGAAACTACGATAAAATCAATCACCTACATTATGTCGGCGTATTTTAAAGTCACGATATTGACATCATGTTTACCGAAAACAAAAGTGTACGTCTAAGATTTCAAAACAGCTGCGCCATACTAATTAGTTTATATGATTACTCATCAAATAAACATATAGAATTGTTTGTATGTCTATGTGTCTCATGTCTATTCCATTATTTCACAGTTTTACGAAGAGCATGTTGTGGACTGCATAAAAATATAAATAAATAAAATAAAACAAGACCATAGAAAATCTGTTCGGTAGGTAGTTTTTGAGTTTATCGCGTTCAGACAGGCAGACAAACGCGGCGGAGGACTTTGTTTTATAGTGTGTAAAAGTTATAATATTATAGTAGCCCCTGGTAAATCTAATAACTAAATAAATAAATGGATCAAATAAACTATTAGGTGAATGATTTTAGTTAGAAAATTATGAAGATATTTTTTTCATGATATTATTTAAATGAGTACTTAGGTATTCCAAGGCGAGTTATGGCGCATCGCTAGTCTAACTCTAAAAATATTTGAAACAAACAAAAAAAAATTTTTTTTAATAAGATCGTATCATTAACATATTCGGATACGTAATTACAAAAGGGATAAGTGTCAGGCCATGGAAATATTGTTCAGTGATTCATATCACTTAATAATACCTAACTGATCGCACGTTTTATATTTAACATCAATAGATACGAATATAATCAATAAGAGAGATTAAACATTTTTATAAAAGGCAGAATTTTGGCAGAGCCCTCATAAAATATAAGAACATGATGTGGTTCACTCTGTTGGTAGCAACGCTGGCGGTGAGCGCGGCGGCGCAGCGGTCGCCCAACGCGCGCCTCGTGGAGCGCAACATGGCGGGCGTGCACCCGCCCGGCGCGCGCTACTCCGACAACATCGTGCAGGACGCGCTGCTCGACGTGGTGAGTCAATCAATTCGACCTTATAATATTTAACATCCAGGGAATTAATAATATTATGAAGAATAATAAATGATAATATTATTCATTTTTTTATTTCCATTTAATTATTCAAGAAAATATCTCATAATTTAGGCAGAGACTTGTAGTAACATAATATGTCGCAGGTAAATTGTAAAAACCGTGCAATTATAATTTCACTAGTGAAATTATAATTCTAATTACCCAGAGTTTTCTCAATTATCACCTTTTCTTACTATATCACGGGACAATTTTAGGTATATTATAATTCCACTAAGCACGTTCAGTGATATTGTAATTACCCTATTTATCTAATATATTTAAACGAGCAATTCTTGTATATTTATATCTTTATATATTTATTTATACCGGCGATCTCGGAAACGGCTCTAACGATTTCGCTGAAATTTGGTATGGGGGGGCTTTCGGGGGCGAAAAATCGATCTAGATTAGTCTCATGTCTGGGAAAACGCGTGTTTTCGAGTTTTCATGCGGTTTTCTTTTGCATTATTCTACGCAGAATATGTTCGATATTTATGTTCGTATTTCTTACACTCAGGCATAAGCATCGTGGTCGAGCGACCAAGGTGCAAGATTAACATTATATGGATCATATTGGATATTGGATACAAAGTTCTACTTTTTTGTTGTATTTATCCAAGTTTTTAGTTTTTTTTTAATCTAAAAAATATGATATAACAAAAAAGAACACCGAGCGAAGCTCGGTCGCCAGGTACTATTGTTAATAGTAGCAATACTTGGATGTGATGGGAAGCCTCGATCCGTCCTCATTGGTCGATTGGTCGGTCGGACATTTTAAAAACAAAAAAGTACACATTGAAAGCTCGCAAATACATTTGCCTATTTAATTTTTATTGAGAATTCATTGTGAAGTGTTAAATCATTAATTACTTTATAAACTGTTGGCATGAGATAGTAGATTAGAATCGTATGTTCTATAGATCCCAATATATCAATATCAGACGGGAAACAGTTTGAAATTTTGGCGCTTAAAAATTTCGACATAGAGTTAAGTAACTTTTTTATTTTAATTTGGGAGATGCATTTACGCATACCACAAGCCGATGCAAAACAAATCTAATATATTTCAATACGTAAAATACATCACATACAATTGATGCATAATATTTTAACTATAATAATTAGAGTTCATACAATATATCATATTTACCTATTAGATATTCATATTTTAAAATATTGTCGGCTGGCACCGACTTCAAAAATACCTGATTAGGTATCTATTCTAAATGAAAACCTCCGTTATTTTTTACATTTTAGTGCCTGGAAGTCGTTTTTTTTTTAAGTTTATATTTTTCCATTTTTAGTGTAGACCCAGAAACTACTAGCTCACTTTTAAAGGAACACCTCAAAAAAAATCTCTAGCAATCTGAGGGTAGTAAAGAAAAAATATTTTATTGTGTACCGAAAGATTAGAGTATGCCTATCGATTTACAAGTGTTTTTGAGTGCATCTGATTACTACATCGTGTTTTTCTTTTGAAAGTACTTCGACGAAAAATAAATCCTCATTTTTGCGATAAAAGGTAAGTTTACGTCAATTACAAAATATTTAGCTACTGATACCTTATCACAGCAATATTATTATTTACCTCAACATTACTAACACATTTTTTATTTAAATTAACGATATTTTAGCAAATAAATTTAGCATTGAAATAGGTGTTCTTTTCATCAAACGCTAGTAATATAGCATACTATTATGTTACTTATCTATTTTTTGTTTGTTTTCAGAACACATGCTAGGGTATTACGCTTATTTGAGATTATCTAAGATTTGGAACATATTAAAGATGATGAGGACATACCGTCTAGTATCACCATCTTACCACCTGAGAACTGTAATGTAAAATCAGAGTTCTTTATCAAATCTACCCGGATGTCAATTGCGAGCTCCAGCAATGTTTCGTTACAGTGATGATGATCAATCATCCAACGATAGTGAGGATGATATGCTAGATTTGGCACAGCTAGCAAAGAGACCACGCATTTCTGCCGATCACACAATCGCGAGTACGTCATCAGACATGCAAATAGCTCCTGCTCCATAACCATCAAGTATTTTCGTCACGAAAGCAAAGACGTATACATGGGTTCAGAAAGATATTTGTCCAAAGGACTGTACCTGGAAGGATAAAGCCTATGTCTGTAATAAACAGTCTCCTTTATATTATTTTCATTTTTTTTTAACGAAGTTGTAGATTTATTTGTGAAGTACACTAATCTATACGCCACTCAAAATAATAAACAAGGAAACATCACGAAAGATGAAATAAAATGTTTCTTCGGAATTCTTTTATATTAGTGGTTATATTGTAGTGCCACGCAATGGAAAGAAGCATGTTGGGCCTCAGAAGATACGATAGAGTTAAAAACATAGATATAAGAAAGAAAAGCAAATTTGTAGCTATTCTACATAAAGTAGACCAACGCAAGTGGAAATGGACTGGCCATATGATGCGTTCAAAGGAGGAAAAATGGAGTCGAGAGGTCACAAACTGGTAACCCAGAGACTCAAAAAGAAATAGAGGCAGACAACACCAAAGATGGGAAGATGAAATTTTAAAATGACAGTGGGTCGTTACTGGATAAGAGTAATAAGGGACAGGATCCAATGGAGAGAGTTAGAGGAGGCCGTTGCCAAGAGGCTTGGTTATTTTTTATTTTTAGTTTTTTTATTTTTTATATGTGTAAGTATTAGTACCTAATAACTATATAAAATGTCTACACAATTTGTAATATTGTCAGTAATAAAGGCTATTTTATTTTATTTATATTGTGGTGCCGAGACGTAACATGTATTGGGAGACTGCTTCTGATTGTAATTTTATGACAGTGTGTGAAGCTATGTCTAGAGATAGATTTACATTCATCATGTCGAATATACACTGTTGCGATAATAATAATTTACCTCAAGGTGACAAGTTCGCGAAAATAAGACCCCTTGTTACATTACTCAATTCAAAATTTTTAGAATTTGCCCGTTTTGAAGAAAATTATAGTATAGATGAAGCTATGGTGCCTTAATATGGTGGCCATCCAACGAAACAATTTTTTCGAGGAAAGCCAATCAGATAGGGTTACAAATTTTGGGTCGGAGCAACACGCTTGGGGTATATGGTTTGGTTTGATCCTTACCAGGAGCAAGGAGCGAACATTCCTGAGGACTACGGAAAGATGGACTTAGGTGCTAGTGTAGTTCTTAGATTTGCTGATGTTCTGCGCTCAATTTATAATACAGCACCTTTTCATTTATTTTTTGATATTTTTTTTACTTCGGTCCATCTTATTGATGAGTTGGGTCAAAGAGTCATGAAAGGCACTGGTACAATAAGAGAAAATCGAGTTTCTAAGTGTCCTTTACCTTCCAATAAGGATATGCAGAAAACAAAGCGTGGTATGTTTCAATATAGGTCCACTAGAGCCGAGGACATTTTGGTGTGCAAATAGCATGATAATAACATCGTTACTGTGGCATCTAATGCTTGTAAAGTTCAGCCGATATGTAAAATAAAAAGATTTTCCCAGAAAGTAAAAAAAATATGTACAAATTGATCAACCAGTCATTATAAAATCGTACAACGAAAACATGGGCGGAGTTGATAGATATGATGGTACATAATGCTTGGCAACTATACTGGAAAAACTACAGGCATATTGAAGAGTTTTAAAAAGAGTGAGGCTCGTAAATTTGGTCACAGTTCAAAAAACTTGCATTTAGAATCACGTTACGATAGCAAAAGCTACATGATTAAATATCAGGACAAACAAACAAGGTGCTGCATTTGCCACAAGAATGCTAAATTCTTTTGTATCAAGTGTAAAGCAACTTTACACCCAAAAAATTGTTTTTTATTATACCACATAGATGAATAGAACGTACCTATTTATAAACTAAACTAAATAAACTGCCTCGGTGGTGTAGTGGCTAGCATGTACGGCTGCACACCCGGAGGTCCTGGGTTCGAGTCCCGGGTCGGGCCAAGTTTAGTTATTGAGTCTTTCTGTCTAGTAAGCCTCAGTAACAGCCCGGAGTTGGGAAGTTGGCGGTGTTTCACCCCCGTGCCTCGGAGAGCACGTAAAGCCGTCGGTCCTGCGCCTTAACTCTCACCGGTCGTGTCGAGTAGTCGTCCCACCGGAGTATGAGAGTGACAGGAATAGAGAGTGCACTTGTGTCTGCGCGTACATTTGTGCACTATAATATCTCCTGCGCAGTTGGCTAGTCTCAATGAGATTGGCCGCCGTGGCCGGAATCGGTCAGGAGGACATCATTTATAAATTCACCACAGCTGCAGTTGTATTTTTCCTTAAATTCATAACAAAAACCGTAAAATTATAACATTATTTTATTTATTTTAAACAGTTATCTAAGAAACACTCTCGTACTATGTAGTAGTTCATATTGCTAGCGTTCCTTTAAAAGAACACCATTTTCCAGCTTTTCCAAAAGTCGCAGATTTTTTTCTGTATCACCTTTCCTTTTTTCTTTTATTTAGTAATAGGACCATAATTAAACAATTTTAGAAAAATTATAGATATATTCAAGATTTTGTACTTTCAGTAATATCTGGGTTAAAACATATTCGATTAAGCAATTTATTTAAAAAAGTAATTTATTATTGATCTTTTAAAAAAATCGCTCGACCGATTTCGATAAAATTTAAATGGGACCACCTAGGAAGTATACTCTTCGAAACAAAAAAAAATCCAAATCGGTTCAGGCGTCTTCGAGTAATCGGTGAACATAAATAAAAAAAAAAACATTCCGACGAATTGCAGCAGAATTGTAGCAATTTGTACACTTACTGCTTAAGTTTTCGACAATGGGGTCTACAGAAGAATTATAATGCTTTAAGTGATGCAGAAACTTATTATAATTGATAGTTAATAAATAACTAAAAATAGTACATTTTTATTTCTATATTTTACTAAGTCTGTTGTTCAAAAAAAAATGCCTAAATCTAACCAATTAGTGACCATTTCACAATTTAACGACATTCATTTAATGAAATTGTCAAAATCTCATTGATTTACAATAACACTGAATGTGCTTAGTGAAATTATAATACACCTAAAATTGTCCCGTCGTATTGTAAAAAAAAAGAGACGATTGACAAAACTTCGTGAAATTATCATTTAACGATTTTTACAATTTCCCTGCGACACATATATATTATAGCAAAGCGAAATCTGTACTTGAAATCGCTGAGCGAAAAGAAGTGACTGTTACGTATTGTGCCCAGAATATAGACTTCAAAAGAATAGTTATTGAAATTTTTGTTACAATTTTTCTCACAGTAACTATTTTTATCTATATAAAACGTACGTACGTACCTAGAGACGCACCCGTGCGAAACAAGCGAGGATAAGCCGCTAGTAGATAAATAAAGGCAGTAATAAACACAAGAGCAAAAATATTCAGACATGCCACCTGTAATTTCGAATGTTACGACATCAGCCAGGCTTGGTCCGCAAGTACCGCTACCCGCTCGAGGTTCACAACGTGGTGACGACGGACGGCTATGTGGTGACGGCGCACCGCATTCCGCACGGCCGCGACGCGCACAGCGCGCCCGGCCCGCGCCCTGTCGTGCTGCTCATGCACGGCCTCATGTGCTCCTCCGCCGACTTCCTCGTCCTCGGGCCCGGCAACGCACTCGGTCAGTACCTTCTCCGCTCAGTAGGCGCCACAGCTAACCTTCTCATTGAATAACATTGACAATATCGTATCTGGATATTAGATTAAGTGCAGCATATATAGACAGGTTTTATAATATGGACCTTTTCTCGAAAAACGTTCTTTGTATCGAATCTACGGCCATCGCACACTAAGGCATCGGCACGGTATCTCTCCCGCGACTCACCAACCGCTTGCAGTAAGACCGCGTGCACGCGCGTATACACGGGAGCCATTTTTTGTTTTCTTTAACTCGCGATGTAATTTTTTAGCTAATTATATAAGATCATCACTTCAAAAAATATTACTCAAAATGAAAGTGGATTATGCCAGGGGAAAGGTGAGTTATTTTCCTATTATCCATGGTAAGTTGTAACATCCTATAGTTATTATAATTTTCTGAACAACAATATTAACCTCGAAATGTATGACTGTTACAATATGGACCACCGGTATGTTTTGAATATGGACTATTAGTTTATATTACAGTATATATACTACAGTATGTATAAATAGTCATTTATGTCTGATTTTTATGTTTCAGAATGGTATCTACACAAAAAAAAGACCAGACAAGCGTGGGATAAAAATGCAATGGGAGGTGTAATTAAAGCTGTATGAAAAAACAAAATGGGCTTCTTGAAAGCATTCAAAATATATGGTGTCCCCAAAATTACCCTTATACGTTTTAGCTGTATGAAAAAACAAAATGGGCTTCTTGAAGCATTCAAAATATATGGTGTACCCAAAATTACCCTTATACGTTTAACAAAAATTGAGCAATAATCATTTAGTGACATTACTAACCATAAACTTCGAGAAAATCGACGTTGTCGAGAGAATTGAACGATGAATTAGCTAATTATATTCTAGATATGGAAAAAATCTGGATTTGGTCGAACACGTAGGAACAGATTTAGTAACATCGATAAAAAGGAAAGAAGAAACAGATAAATTGAAAAAAAGAAACCGTTGGACATAAAAGAAAAGAAAGATCTTAAAAGATGAAAAACCATCTCCTGAAAGTACTGATAAGAGTGATTATTCGGTCAATTATAGCACAGATGAAAATCCTGATCGTTCCCAAAATAAAAATGGTAAATGCTTGTATTGTGATATTCTTTTTTCTGAAAAAGATGTTCATGGAGAAAAATGGATCCGATGTGCGCATTATAACCGATCGGCTCATGTATATGATACTGTTTACTTCTACGTGTACAAATTTTGTACCAATGATTAGTCTAAGCCGTAATATTGATTTAATTTTAGGTAATACGACTTTTTTTCTATTATTTTGAACCAAATTGACCATGGTCCATATTTGAAACCACGTGGTCCATATTATGTTCACTTTTTGCAAGTTCATAAAAATGATATATTTTATAAAATGTTGATTATTTCTAAGATGTTGAAGTTTTTTAAGAATTTTATTTATCAGTTTTGGTATCAAATAGTTATTGAACTGTTTTAAATAAAAAAGGCTGATTACACTTTAAAATTTAGAGTTTTATTTGAGAAAATCCTTATGGTAGTCCATATATGCCGCGCTACACTAATAATTGTCTATTACACACTTTATAAATATAATTTATTTTCATTACATTGCATAATCATTAATGTTAATATTATACAGCTGATGAGTTTGGATGTTTGTTGGTTGAACGCGCTAATCTCAGGAACTGCTAATCCGATTTGAAAAATTCTTTTTACATAGCCTGTTAACTGAGGAAGGCTATAGGCTATATTATATCATCCCGAAAAATGTACGGTTCCCGTGGGATAGATTTATTTTTGTCTAGAGACGAACCCGAAGCAAAGCGAGGGTGAGTCGCTAGTAAATTAACAAAATCTAAAATATATAATGTTAAACACTTACCTTTAACTTAATTTTTCTTTTCAGAATTACTAACTTTGTTGTAACTTTCTTCACTTAACTTTCTTCTAGCATACCTACTCGCGGAGGAAGGCTACGATGTGTGGCTTGCCAACGCACGAGGCAATTATTACTCCCGACGTCACCTTTTCCTCGATCCTGACGACCGCGAAGGACTAGATTTCTGGAAGTTTAGTTGGGATGAAATAGGCAACCTAGACCTACCCGCAGTTGTAAACTATATCACGGAAAAGACTGGCCAACCGAAAATGCACTATATTGGGTACTCCCAGGGTACCACTGCTTTCTTAGTGTTAAACTCCTTGCGGCCTGAATTCAACAGCCGATTCATATCTTTTCAAGCTCTCGCTCCGGCTGCGTATGTAGAACATAATGAAAATAAATGGAGAAACATTATGGTTCAATTTGAGCGTGTTATCGAGGTAAGGAATAATGTAATTATATTGTATAAATAATGATGATGTACATAATAATGCACATTATATGAAATTTTCCTATTTTTCCCGCATGCAAAAATATAAAGTATTTAGGCCCGAAGAGCTTTATCCATCCACTATCCTGTCGATCGCGGATGTTAAATGTATCCTTTCTTCATTTTTCTCAAGTCATCGAATAAGGTAGCTAAGTTTATGTGTTCATTTTAAATAAAACTATCTTTTCGGATTATTTCGCGGATTTATTTTGATTTTTGGTTCCCGACGTTTCGAATGCTTTACAGCAATCATGGTCACGGGAGAGACTAAGGTATTAGACATCTCAAAAGCGTTATATACTTGTTACAGACAGTGCCTACCCACAAATTTACAAAAATGATTTTGAAAATTCAAAAATGGCACCAGAGTACCTTACAATATTTGTTGATTTTAATTCTAAACATATTAAAAATATTTAAAAAGTTTAATAAGTATTATAATTAAATATTATTTGTTTTATTTTAGCTGTTATTATTATAAATATTACAATATTTTAAAAAACTTTAAGAAATTAATAATGTAATATTATTTAGTGTTGCTATTACTATAATATGTCTAACCACAAAGAAAATCAAAATATTAATTATTTATTAAATACTAATTATTTATTAAAGTATTATTATTGTTTTATATGTAATTTAGAAAATTAAATTTTTAATTTAGATTTCTAATGTAATTTTAAGATAGAATATTAAGCAACACTATCTTCACAGATAAAATATATATTAATCTGAATCATTGTTATAGCGATCCACACAGTATGAACTAACTACATCTACAGGTCTGTTATCTTTGTTTTTGCTGTTAGATTTTATTATGTTTATTACAGGATCCCACGATGATGGTAGTACCCAGGCATCTTCCCTATTGAAGTTTGGATGTTTTTTAATTTCAATAGCTTCGCGAATCATCCTGGGGCGATAACGGCTTTCTTTCGCAAGTATTTGTGGATTATCAAAGCGAATGTAGTGGCTTGGGCGATCCTGGCTATGTTTACATACTGCAGATGTTGTATTGCGACGGTGCTTCACATCAGCTATGTGTTCTTTGACCCGAGTTCTAATGGAAAGAAAGCCGTTATCGCCCCAGGATGATTCGCGAAGCTATTGAAATTAAAAAACATCCAAACTTCAATAGGGAAGATGGCTGGGTACTACCATCATCATGGGATCCTGTAATAAACATAATAAAATCTAACAGCAAAAACAAAGATAACAGACCTGTAGATGTAGTTAGTTCATACTGTGTGGATCGCTATAACAATGATTCAGATTAATATATATTTTATCTGTGAAGATAGTGTTGCTTAATATTCTATCTTAAAATTACATTAGAAATCTAAATTAAAAATTTAATTTTCTAAATTACATATAAAACAATAATAATACTTTAATAAATAATTAGTAATTAATAAATAATTAATATTTTGATTTTCTTTGTGGTTAGACATATTATAGTAATAGCAACACTAAATAATGTTACATTATTAATTTCTTAAAGTTTTTTAAAATATTGTAATATTTATAATAATAACAGCTAAAATTAAACAAATAATATTTAATTATAATACTTATTAAACTTTTTAAATATTTTTAATATGTTTAGAATTAAAATCAACAAATATTGTAAGGTACTCTGGTGCCATTTTTGAATTTTCAAAATCATTTTTGTAAATTTGTGGGTAGGCACTGTCTGTAACAAGTATATAACGCTTTTGAGATGTCTAATACCTTAGTCTCTCCCGTGACCATGATTGCTGTAAAGCATTCGAAACGTCGGGAACCAAAAATCAAAATAAATCCGCGAAATAATCCGAAAAGATAGTTTTATTTAAAATGTCAAATATTCGCGTAAATCTAAGAAAGTATTTATGTGTTCACTTTATAACTACGACTTTCAGTTCTGAATACAAATTAAAAGTCATAATATGTTTGGTACTGACAAGACACCAAGAAAAGAAGTACAACCTCTGTTAGTCTGTTGCTGTATCCACGTTGACAGACCAACAAATGCACTTTCGCATTTATAATACTAGTACAAAAAGTAAGTAGTATATAATTTAAAGAGTATTGAGTTTTTTTTTCCTTTCTTTCAGACCATTGCCTTTGAGCGAGGTTTTGGAGAGGTGATGGGTTCATATGAATTGTTCACCATCCTTGGATTGACCTTTTGCCGAGACAACTCTCTTCTCCAGCCCCTTTGCATCGCCGCTATTATGGGCCGCGGAGAAATTGAGAATTTTAATACTGTAAACACCTAAATATTTTTATAGCATACATTAATATAATCACTTGACTATAATTGCTATAAGTGTACTAACACAAACAAATATGTTTATATCTCAACCACTAAAATATTTGTACGGATTCGGTTGCATGTTTGTCTTCATCGAGTTAAAATTGAATATGGTACCATATTGTCCTGAGACTGAATCTTGGAAATTCAGTGAATAATGTTAATCTATACAGATAAATAAAATTGAAGTGTTTGTTTGTAATGTCAAAATAACTTTAAAATGTTTACTAAATACATATGGAATTATATACGGTACTTATAAGAAAAACAATTTTCTCTATCTGTCTGTTTGTTTCTTCCGGCTAATCTCCGAAACGGCTGGACCGATTTTGACGGGACTTTTACCGGAGGATAATTGGTATTAAGAGGAGGAGGAGGAGGTAGGAGTAACTTAGACTCCTTTTATTTTAGAAAAATAATAACCTAGGAACGCACCCAAGCGAAGCGAGCGTAAGTTGCTAGTAAATGATAAAAGTCTATTATTTAAAAAAATATCTTACACATGTACCTATATGGCTCCATGATTTTCTATTTCAGACAATGTTACCAGTGTTCATTGGACATAACCCTGCGGGTGCAGCGCTGCGTCAGATCATTCACTATAGTCAAGTACAGCGCTTTAAGCGTTTCGCCCGCTACAATCATGGCAGCCCCCTCGCCAACATAGCCGCGTACGGCAGCATCACGCCACCAGAATACGACCTGTCAAAGGTCACGGTTCCATCGTACATCCACTATGGAGTCAATGATGCACAAGCTGATTATAGGGACGTGCTCTTCTTGGCCCAGAGGCTCGGAAACACTGCCGGTGTCTATCCAATCCCAAGACAGTCCTTCAATCACTTCGACTTCATATGGGGAGGAGATGTGAAGACACAGCTTTACGACAATCTAATTAATTTATTGAAAGAAGCGGAAAGAGCACAACCCTGATCTCAATTATTGTTCAATTATCATGGTTGCGTTAAAATCTAAATATTCCTTACAATGCATTAATGGAATTTATTATGTCAGGCAAAATATAAGAATTTGGACCAATGCGAGTCCGATTTCGAGGGTTCTGACAAACATTAAATTTTCGTTGTTTTAACTTAGATAATTTATATAACGCGTACGAATCCACAGCAAGCATATTTCTTTAATTCATAGTATTTCTCAAAGATATTATTAAAAATTGCCATAATTTTGCGATCGCCGAACTGAACACAAAGCGTGTAACTGAAATTATCCTCAAATAATTTTCTATTAAAAAAATCGTAAGCACGTATTTTGGAAATTTGTTTTAGAATCTTTTAGTGCACAATATTTGTTATAACTTAGGAACTATTTAGTATTATAAAATTTATGTATATCAAAATAAAATGAATGTTACTAAGTCCCTGAGGAATCTACCACCGGTAGACCTCACGGACTCCCATACTGACATTTAGTTTAAATATGAAATGTAAAATTGACGATTCACAAGCGCTTATACACGTCTATTTGAATTAAGTATAATTTGATTTCATTGATTTAATAAAAAAGTTTTTTTTTTTATAATTAGCTATTTTATTTTTCGAGCTCTACCTAGTTAGTACCCTACCCACTTATGTTAAAGATGGCTGTGCCATACCGGATATTGGCTAGGGAACCCTAAAGATGGCGGGCGAAATATATTTAAACATCCGTCATCCAGTTACATAGTTTAAAAAGTGAAAAAAAATATATGATTTATTTTAATTTAACGTTAATATGCATCGATCAAAAAAGTACTCTAGTACTATACACAATCCCATGCAAAAGTTCTGTTACCAATTAAATCTAGTTAAAATTGTGTATAGAAAATTCTATAGTTGAAATAAATATACAACAATGTAAATTCAACCTTAAATGTAATGTTTAAAGTTGTTTTCACAAAAAAAAATTACGACCCAGGTAATTGAGATACTTTATAAATCCTGTTGTTTGTATTGTAATGTATTTAGCCCTTTTTAATATACCACTGCTAGGCACGGGCCTCCCTTCAATACGAGGGGGATAAGGCCATAGTCCACCACGCTGGTCAAGTGTGGGTTGTTGTTAATAAAGACTTGATTTAAAAAACACTTAAAAACTGTTTTTGCTATGATTTCTTGACAAAATATCAGTGTTGACAATATAGTTATAACTATTATATAATGATGATATCAAGACACGCGGTAACGTTTCCAGCCAAGTTCAAGCCAAAAGGAACTGGCGACGTAGCACCGGGTGTATATTTTACACGAACCATTTGGATCCACTTTTCACTTCGCAATAATTCAAAATCTATTTAACATAAACACATGATATTTCGTTCATTTATTTAATCCTCTTAGATTAATTAGAATCCCCAATTTCATAAATACAGCTCAAACGGTTATTGAGATATAAACGTCTAAAAATCGGCATTTTTACACATATAGTAGTAAAACATGACCCACTTCCAGATGACCAGAATGTTCAAGCTTGGTGTCCAGATAGGTAATCGTATGGGTACAAAGGGAAATATCCGAAATCAGTGAATTCTTAAAATTTGAAAATTTTTACAATTAATTTTTATTAACACCAACAACACCTTGTCTGCACCTTACGCCTTTCAAAACATAATAGCAATAGCTTATCACCTTTTAACATATAGTAATCTAAAAAAAAGTAAAAATAAATAAATAACAATAGCAATCATAGTAATAGCACAGATCATATAATACTATACTAATAGCAAAAACTTTTTCTTTCTCAGGAGAAAAGGTTCCATGAGGATTAAATAACATTTTTCTATTCTGCCTTATCCACTAACGAATAGTCGCAAAATTTTGAAAAAAAAAGATTGAATTTACCAGTCACTTTGGAATTATGAATAATAATAGTTTCTTTACAAAAAGTTATGATATCTCATCAAAAACATAAATGTGAAAATGGGAGCCAAGTTCAATATTAAAAATATGTGTTATTGTCAACTTCACCGACAAAAAAATGAGGATCTAAATGGGTGCCAAGTTCTGTAGATAAACCTGAAATTTATTAATAAGAACATACTATTTGAGTTCAAGATTTGACTTGGCTAGTTTTTACATACATGTTATCTTACATTCGGCTAATCATTTATATTTTCTTTATGCTATACGCAAGTTACTGTTTTTATACTGTAAGGTCAAGATGTCTGATTCTTCTAAAAACTTACTTTATTAGTAAAAGCCGAATTTTGTTCTAATCTATAGTAAATAATATAAAAAATATGCCTAGGTAACCTCGCTTACTCATTTCTTGACCACACTAACTGGCAAGCGGTATAAACATGTATAGGTAACTTTAAACTATAGGTAACTTTACTTTACGGATCTGTTAATAGCTTGAATTATATATCAAAACACAGGTAACTTTATAATAAATGCTATTCAATCTGATAATCAATAATAATGAGTCAAACCTATCACTGAATTTTAAATGATCATATAGCACTAATGATAGAAGGGGTTCTGGGTTTGAATAAAAAAGAAGATCTAACGAAAAGGCTAAGGCGGGCTTCTCAACCCTTTTTTTTTAATGTTGGGAAATGCATTTACGCATACGATCTGTAGAAATTCTGGTGGTTATGTGGGACTCACCGGCTAGAAAAGCCAGTACTACCCACTAAAACCCAACAAAACGTCCCCCATCTTGATGGGGCGTTGCAGGATCGCTTAGACACTCAACTACGACGCCCCGACGGCAGGTCTGCCGAAGCAGACCACAACAACTATGGGGTTGCCCCACAGTCCACTCTGTTATCAGAGAAGTACCAGGAGCAACCCGCATTATACCGCATATATGTACATTGCATAAATACACCTAAAACACTAAGATAGCGCAGCGTAATTTAATTATTTCGTGAGTAAAAGTATTCTATTCGTTGTTTCAAAATAGTATGAAAGTCTTATTTGGGACAACCCAATAGGCTTTGTAAGGGACGAAGAAGTAGTAATTGAAGCAGGATTTAAACACCCTATTAAGACGGAGGAGGTTCCATTGGTTTTTTTTACTGGCTTTTCTAACGTTTCTTTTTAACTAATGTATATTCTGGTATACATTTTACTTAATAATATGAATGTTGTAAGGATATATTTACAGCTAATTCTGAACGTTCTTAATGGTTTTTAAGATTTTGCAAAAGTTTTTTTTTTTTTGAGGCCTAGAGTGGCCAGAGGCCACTATAAACTCAAGCACTATATACGAGATATTATTCTATATTTTTCATTTCATTTGCTTAGTATAATGTTTCAATCCATGAGCTCGAAAAAGTGCCGTAGCATTTTATTAAAAACTTGCTTCGGAATTTCGGCTTTATTTCAATTAATAATGAGAATTTGCGAAAATCGAAGCCCCTATTAACTATAGTAATAACTATTCTCCACCATACAATAAGTCATAATTGTCGAAGAGTTTCAGTTTCTCTGAATAAGAACGCCAAAGACAGGCATAATGTAATAGGCCTCTTAAATTTTTTTTTAAATTACAAGGAAGCAAGGAAGCAAGGAAGCAAGGAAGCAAGGAAGCAAGGAAGGAAGGAAGGAAGGAAGTTACGTGACGTCACGTCACGTCACGTTACGTTACTACTACTATTTTACAAATAAATAATACAAGTTGTAAGTCTTTCATTTCAAACAATTCCATAATTAAAGTTAGAAACCACGCCATCTATCGAGATGAATGAAAAGTGTCATTCAACAAATTCTATTGAGTCTATAGTCTATGGAAAATTGTCTCTATTGAGATAGAACCTAACCGATGTTAAAAATGTTATTCTCCACCTAACGATACACGCACTCGAACCTACGGGATCAGTCTATACATACGTACCTATATATACCTAACTAACCATAAAATACCTAATATGGAGGCTAATCCTATAAAACGAATAGGAAGATGTAAATTCTTGTCATGTTTTATCTCTACAATATTATTGTTGGATGTGCTAATAATGTCACGATTTTTAAATAATTATTATTAGTTCAAAACAAAAACCAATGTAACTTGAAGGCCTTAACAATGTATTACAATTATTTATAAACGTGTATGATATTAATTTAAATACCATACTCAAACCATACCATACCATACAATAATCAAAGATGCGATGTATCTATTTATTAAAACATATCTCAAATTAATTGTCTTTTATTTACTCTACAGCTAACTTAGAAATGAGAAACTTATCACATTCAATATTATCAACATGCCTACCGTGTTCATGCGATCTGTGCCGCAAAGACGATAGGTGTGTTTGAAAGTTTCAATAATATTTTAAAAACAAGGCCAGATTTTCGTTTCAAATTTTAGTACATAAACTAAGGACATTAAACGATAAACTATGGAATTTTGAAGTAGCTCGCTTACATTAAATATTCGGAAAAAGTAAGACCTGTTAAGCTGTATCCCACAAACATAACTTTCGGAAATCTGATTTCCGTCAATCTAACTCAAAAACCTAACTTTCGGCAATCTAACTTTCGTCGACCTAACTTTCGATGACCTAGCTTTCGAAAATATAATTTTCGGAAACCTCACTTTTGGCAACCTAACTTTCGGAAACATAGGTATATTTCCGAAAGAAACGTTTCCGTTTAGAAACGTAACTTTCAAAAACCTAACTTTTGACGACCTAACTTAAAGATATCTAACTTTCCGAAACCTAACTTTTGGAAACCTAACTTTCAGCAAACTAACTATCACCAAGCTAACTTTCAGCAACCTAACTTTGAGAAACCTAAATTTCTGGAACCGAACTTTCGGTCACCAAACTTTTAAAAACCTAAATTTAAGAAACCTAACTTTTCACAACCTAATTTAGGGAAACCTAACTTTCGAAAACCTAACTTACGGAAACCAAACTTCTCGCAACCTAACTTTCGGCAGCGTAACTATCTGAAACTTATCTTTCGGCGACATAACTTGAGAAACCTAATTTCGAGCAATCTAACTTAGCGAAAACTAACTTTCGGCGACCTAACTTTCGGCAACCTTTTTTTTTTTTTTAACGTTGGGGAATGCATTCACGCACCGTCCACCCATAACCCCAGGTGGGTGTGTGGGACTCACCAGCTAGAAGAGCTGGTACTACCCACTAAACCCCAACGATCCCCTCCCCTCCGCCTTAGTGGAACGCCGCAGGATCGCTCGCGCATTCAACTACGGCGCCCCGGCGGTAGGCCCGAAGGCCACCATCCAGTGAGGCCCCTGTAGGAACCCCACGCGGCTGCAGAGGTCAGGGCCCGAAAAAACGGCCCTCTCCCTTGCAGCCCCACCGCGTCCGCCATCAAACGGTGGCGGCCCCGTCTGGGCCGCAGAAGGAGGAGACTGGCAAATACCACGACTCCCCTCCTGCCGCGGCCCGCCCCTCTACCGGTTGCGGGGCTATTAACACAGCCCCGCCAACGGCTCCCCCCCAACCGATCGCGGGACCACCAAAGCGGTCCCGCCACCGGCAGCCACACGCCGACAGCCGAAGCCACGACGCGCGGCCCCGTCCGGGCCGCGGAAGGAGAAGACTGGCAAATACCACGACTCCCCTCCCGCCGCGACCCACCCCTCTACCGGTTGCGAGGCTATTAACACAGCCTCGCCACCGGCACCCCCCATCCGATCGCGGGACCACCGAGGCGGTCCCGCCACCGGCGGCCACACGCCGACAGCCGAAGCCACGACGCGCGGCCCCGTCCGGACCACGGCAGGAGAAGACTGGCAAATACCACGACTCCCCTCCTGCCGCGGCCCACCCCTCTACCGGTCACACGCCGACAGCCGAAGCCACGACGCGCGACCCCACTCCTCCCACCGAAGTAGGCCAAACCCCCCACCGAAGTGGGCCCCAACCACTCACACCACGCTACCCCCCATCGGGTCAACGGGACCGCCTAAGCGGAACCAGACCCGCGACTGCAACCCCGACAGTTCAACAGCCGCGACAGGGGAAGGCCACCAGTCCTTCCACAAAAGTGGACTTCACTCCACCCACCGAAGTGGGTAACCACCACAACCGGCCGCAAGCAGCCCCGTCCATCTGGTGTCCGTCCGTGACCGTCGGGCCAGCGATCAGTCGACAAGCCGTTATCGCCCCAGGATGATTCGCGAAGCTATTGAAATTAAAAAACATCCAAACTTCAATAGGGAAGATGGCTGGGTACTACCATCATCATGGGATCCTGTAATAAACATAATAAAATCTAACAGCAAAAACAAAGATAACAGACCTGTAGATGTAGTTAGTTCATACTGTGTGGATCGCTATAACAATGATTCAGATTAATATATATTTTATCTGTGAAGATAGTGTTGCTTAATATTCTATCTTAAAATTACATTAGAAATCTAAATTAAAAATTTAATTTTCTAAATTACATATAAAACAATAATAATACTTTAATAAATAATTAGTAATTAATAAATAATTAATATTTTGATTTTCTTTGTGGTTAGACATATTATAGTAATAGCAACACTAAATAATGTTACATTATTAATTTCTTAAAGTTTTTTAAAATATTGTAATATTTATAATAATAACAGCTAAAATTAAACAAATAATATTTAATTATAATACTTATTAAACTTTTTAAATATTTTTAATATGTTTAGAATTAAAATCAACAAATATTGTAAGGTACTCTGGTGCCATTTTTGAATTTTCAAAATCATTTTTGTAAATTTGTGGGTAGGCACTGTCTGTAACAAGTATATAACGCTTTTGAGATGTCTAATACCTTAGTCTCTCCCGTGACCATGATTGCTGTAAAGCATTCGAAACGTCGGGAACCAAAAATCAAAATAAATCCGCGAAATAATCCGAAAAGATAGTTTTATTTAAAATGTCAAATATTCGCGTAAATCTAAGAAAGTATTTATGTGTTCACTTTATAACTACGACTTTCAGTTCTGAATACAAATTAAAAGTCATAATATGTTTGGTACTGACAAGACACCAAGAAAAGAAGTACAACCTCTGTTAGTCTGTTGCTGTATCCACGTTGACAGACCAACAAATGCACTTTCGCATTTATAATACTAGTACAAAAAGTAAGTAGTATATAATTTAAAGAGTATTGAGTTTTTTTTTCCTTTCTTTCAGACCATTGCCTTTGAGCGAGGTTTTGGAGAGGTGATGGGTTCATATGAATTGTTCACCATCCTTGGATTGACCTTTTGCCGAGACAACTCTCTTCTCCAGCCCCTTTGCATCGCCGCTATTATGGGCCGCGGAGAAATTGAGAATTTTAATACTGTAAACACCTAAATATTTTTATAGCATACATTAATATAATCACTTGACTATAATTGCTATAAGTGTACTAACACAAACAAATATGTTTATATCTCAACCACTAAAATATTTGTACGGATTCGGTTGCATGTTTGTCTTCATCGAGTTAAAATTGAATATGGTACCATATTGTCCTGAGACTGAATCTTGGAAATTCAGTGAATAATGTTAATCTATACAGATAAATAAAATTGAAGTGTTTGTTTGTAATGTCAAAATAACTTTAAAATGTTTACTAAATACATATGGAATTATATACGGTACTTATAAGAAAAACAATTTTCTCTATCTGTCTGTTTGTTTCTTCCGGCTAATCTCCGAAACGGCTGGACCGATTTTGACGGGACTTTTACCGGAGGATAATTGGTATTAAGAGGAGGAGGAGGAGGTAGGAGTAACTTAGACTCCTTTTATTTTAGAAAAATAATAACCTAGGAACGCACCCAAGCGAAGCGAGCGTAAGTTGCTAGTAAATGATAAAAGTCTATTATTTAAAAAAATATCTTACACATGTACCTATATGGCTCCATGATTTTCTATTTCAGACAATGTTACCAGTGTTCATTGGACATAACCCTGCGGGTGCAGCGCTGCGTCAGATCATTCACTATAGTCAAGTACAGCGCTTTAAGCGTTTCGCCCGCTACAATCATGGCAGCCCCCTCGCCAACATAGCCGCGTACGGCAGCATCACGCCACCAGAATACGACCTGTCAAAGGTCACGGTTCCATCGTACATCCACTATGGAGTCAATGATGCACAAGCTGATTATAGGGACGTGCTCTTCTTGGCCCAGAGGCTCGGAAACACTGCCGGTGTCTATCCAATCCCAAGACAGTCCTTCAATCACTTCGACTTCATATGGGGAGGAGATGTGAAGACACAGCTTTACGACAATCTAATTAATTTATTGAAAGAAGCGGAAAGAGCACAACCCTGATCTCAATTATTGTTCAATTATCATGGTTGCGTTAAAATCTAAATATTCCTTACAATGCATTAATGGAATTTATTATGTCAGGCAAAATATAAGAATTTGGACCAATGCGAGTCCGATTTCGAGGGTTCTGACAAACATTAAATTTTCGTTGTTTTAACTTAGATAATTTATATAACGCGTACGAATCCACAGCAAGCATATTTCTTTAATTCATAGTATTTCTCAAAGATATTATTAAAAATTGCCATAATTTTGCGATCGCCGAACTGAACACAAAGCGTGTAACTGAAATTATCCTCAAATAATTTTCTATTAAAAAAATCGTAAGCACGTATTTTGGAAATTTGTTTTAGAATCTTTTAGTGCACAATATTTGTTATAACTTAGGAACTATTTAGTATTATAAAATTTATGTATATCAAAATAAAATGAATGTTACTAAGTCCCTGAGGAATCTACCACCGGTAGACCTCACGGACTCCCATACTGACATTTAGTTTAAATATGAAATGTAAAATTGACGATTCACAAGCGCTTATACACGTCTATTTGAATTAAGTATAATTTGATTTCATTGATTTAATAAAAAAGTTTTTTTTTTTATAATTAGCTATTTTATTTTTCGAGCTCTACCTAGTTAGTACCCTACCCACTTATGTTAAAGATGGCTGTGCCATACCGGATATTGGCTAGGGAACCCTAAAGATGGCGGGCGAAATATATTTAAACATCCGTCATCCAGTTACATAGTTTAAAAAGTGAAAAAAAATATATGATTTATTTTAATTTAACGTTAATATGCATCGATCAAAAAAGTACTCTAGTACTATACACAATCCCATGCAAAAGTTCTGTTACCAATTAAATCTAGTTAAAATTGTGTATAGAAAATTCTATAGTTGAAATAAATATACAACAATGTAAATTCAACCTTAAATGTAATGTTTAAAGTTGTTTTCACAAAAAAAAATTACGACCCAGGTAATTGAGATACTTTATAAATCCTGTTGTTTGTATTGTAATGTATTTAGCCCTTTTTAATATACCACTGCTAGGCACGGGCCTCCCTTCAATACGAGGGGGATAAGGCCATAGTCCACCACGCTGGTCAAGTGTGGGTTGTTGTTAATAAAGACTTGATTTAAAAAACACTTAAAAACTGTTTTTGCTATGATTTCTTGACAAAATATCAGTGTTGACAATATAGTTATAACTATTATATAATGATGATATCAAGACACGCGGTAACGTTTCCAGCCAAGTTCAAGCCAAAAGGAACTGGCGACGTAGCACCGGGTGTATATTTTACACGAACCATTTGGATCCACTTTTCACTTCGCAATAATTCAAAATCTATTTAACATAAACACATGATATTTCGTTCATTTATTTAATCCTCTTAGATTAATTAGAATCCCCAATTTCATAAATACAGCTCAAACGGTTATTGAGATATAAACGTCTAAAAATCGGCATTTTTACACATATAGTAGTAAAACATGACCCACTTCCAGATGACCAGAATGTTCAAGCTTGGTGTCCAGATAGGTAATCGTATGGGTACAAAGGGAAATATCCGAAATCAGTGAATTCTTAAAATTTGAAAATTTTTACAATTAATTTTTATTAACACCAACAACACCTTGTCTGCACCTTACGCCTTTCAAAACATAATAGCAATAGCTTATCACCTTTTAACATATAGTAATCTAAAAAAAAGTAAAAATAAATAAATAACAATAGCAATCATAGTAATAGCACAGATCATATAATACTATACTAATAGCAAAAACTTTTTCTTTCTCAGGAGAAAAGGTTCCATGAGGATTAAATAACATTTTTCTATTCTGCCTTATCCACTAACGAATAGTCGCAAAATTTTGAAAAAAAAAGATTGAATTTACCAGTCACTTTGGAATTATGAATAATAATAGTTTCTTTACAAAAAGTTATGATATCTCATCAAAAACATAAATGTGAAAATGGGAGCCAAGTTCAATATTAAAAATATGTGTTATTGTCAACTTCACCGACAAAAAAATGAGGATCTAAATGGGTGCCAAGTTCTGTAGATAAACCTGAAATTTATTAATAAGAACATACTATTTGAGTTCAAGATTTGACTTGGCTAGTTTTTACATACATGTTATCTTACATTCGGCTAATCATTTATATTTTCTTTATGCTATACGCAAGTTACTGTTTTTATACTGTAAGGTCAAGATGTCTGATTCTTCTAAAAACTTACTTTATTAGTAAAAGCCGAATTTTGTTCTAATCTATAGTAAATAATATAAAAAATATGCCTAGGTAACCTCGCTTACTCATTTCTTGACCACACTAACTGGCAAGCGGTATAAACATGTATAGGTAACTTTAAACTATAGGTAACTTTACTTTACGGATCTGTTAATAGCTTGAATTATATATCAAAACACAGGTAACTTTATAATAAATGCTATTCAATCTGATAATCAATAATAATGAGTCAAACCTATCACTGAATTTTAAATGATCATATAGCACTAATGATAGAAGGGGTTCTGGGTTTGAATAAAAAAGAAGATCTAACGAAAAGGCTAAGGCGGGCTTCTCAACCCTTTTTTTTTAATGTTGGGAAATGCATTTACGCATACGATCTGTAGAAATTCTGGTGGTTATGTGGGACTCACCGGCTAGAAAAGCCAGTACTACCCACTAAAACCCAACAAAACGTCCCCCATCTTGATGGGGCGTTGCAGGATCGCTTAGACACTCAACTACGACGCCCCGACGGCAGGTCTGCCGAAGCAGACCACAACAACTATGGGGTTGCCCCACAGTCCACTCTGTTATCAGAGAAGTACCAGGAGCAACCCGCATTATACCGCATATATGTACATTGCATAAATACACCTAAAACACTAAGATAGCGCAGCGTAATTTAATTATTTCGTGAGTAAAAGTATTCTATTCGTTGTTTCAAAATAGTATGAAAGTCTTATTTGGGACAACCCAATAGGCTTTGTAAGGGACGAAGAAGTAGTAATTGAAGCAGGATTTAAACACCCTATTAAGACGGAGGAGGTTCCATTGGTTTTTTTTACTGGCTTTTCTAACGTTTCTTTTTAACTAATGTATATTCTGGTATACATTTTACTTAATAATATGAATGTTGTAAGGATATATTTACAGCTAATTCTGAACGTTCTTAATGGTTTTTAAGATTTTGCAAAAGTTTTTTTTTTTTTGAGGCCTAGAGTGGCCAGAGGCCACTATAAACTCAAGCACTATATACGAGATATTATTCTATATTTTTCATTTCATTTGCTTAGTATAATGTTTCAATCCATGAGCTCGAAAAAGTGCCGTAGCATTTTATTAAAAACTTGCTTCGGAATTTCGGCTTTATTTCAATTAATAATGAGAATTTGCGAAAATCGAAGCCCCTATTAACTATAGTAATAACTATTCTCCACCATACAATAAGTCATAATTGTCGAAGAGTTTCAGTTTCTCTGAATAAGAACGCCAAAGACAGGCATAATGTAATAGGCCTCTTAAATTTTTTTTTAAATTACAAGGAAGCAAGGAAGCAAGGAAGCAAGGAAGCAAGGAAGCAAGGAAGGAAGGAAGGAAGGAAGTTACGTGACGTCACGTCACGTCACGTTACGTTACTACTACTATTTTACAAATAAATAATACAAGTTGTAAGTCTTTCATTTCAAACAATTCCATAATTAAAGTTAGAAACCACGCCATCTATCGAGATGAATGAAAAGTGTCATTCAACAAATTCTATTGAGTCTATAGTCTATGGAAAATTGTCTCTATTGAGATAGAACCTAACCGATGTTAAAAATGTTATTCTCCACCTAACGATACACGCACTCGAACCTACGGGATCAGTCTATACATACGTACCTATATATACCTAACTAACCATAAAATACCTAATATGGAGGCTAATCCTATAAAACGAATAGGAAGATGTAAATTCTTGTCATGTTTTATCTCTACAATATTATTGTTGGATGTGCTAATAATGTCACGATTTTTAAATAATTATTATTAGTTCAAAACAAAAACCAATGTAACTTGAAGGCCTTAACAATGTATTACAATTATTTATAAACGTGTATGATATTAATTTAAATACCATACTCAAACCATACCATACCATACAATAATCAAAGATGCGATGTATCTATTTATTAAAACATATCTCAAATTAATTGTCTTTTATTTACTCTACAGCTAACTTAGAAATGAGAAACTTATCACATTCAATATTATCAACATGCCTACCGTGTTCATGCGATCTGTGCCGCAAAGACGATAGGTGTGTTTGAAAGTTTCAATAATATTTTAAAAACAAGGCCAGATTTTCGTTTCAAATTTTAGTACATAAACTAAGGACATTAAACGATAAACTATGGAATTTTGAAGTAGCTCGCTTACATTAAATATTCGGAAAAAGTAAGACCTGTTAAGCTGTATCCCACAAACATAACTTTCGGAAATCTGATTTCCGTCAATCTAACTCAAAAACCTAACTTTCGGCAATCTAACTTTCGTCGACCTAACTTTCGATGACCTAGCTTTCGAAAATATAATTTTCGGAAACCTCACTTTTGGCAACCTAACTTTCGGAAACATAGGTATATTTCCGAAAGAAACGTTTCCGTTTAGAAACGTAACTTTCAAAAACCTAACTTTTGACGACCTAACTTAAAGATATCTAACTTTCCGAAACCTAACTTTTGGAAACCTAACTTTCAGCAAACTAACTATCACCAAGCTAACTTTCAGCAACCTAACTTTGAGAAACCTAAATTTCTGGAACCGAACTTTCGGTCACCAAACTTTTAAAAACCTAAATTTAAGAAACCTAACTTTTCACAACCTAATTTAGGGAAACCTAACTTTCGAAAACCTAACTTACGGAAACCAAACTTCTCGCAACCTAACTTTCGGCAGCGTAACTATCTGAAACTTATCTTTCGGCGACATAACTTGAGAAACCTAATTTCGAGCAATCTAACTTAGCGAAAACTAACTTTCGGCGACCTAACTTTCGGCAACCTTTTTTTTTTTTTTAACGTTGGGGAATGCATTCACGCACCGTCCACCCATAACCCCAGGTGGGTGTGTGGGACTCACCAGCTAGAAGAGCTGGTACTACCCACTAAACCCCAACGATCCCCTCCCCTCCGCCTTAGTGGAACGCCGCAGGATCGCTCGCGCATTCAACTACGGCGCCCCGGCGGTAGGCCCGAAGGCCACCATCCAGTGAGGCCCCTGTAGGAACCCCACGCGGCTGCAGAGGTCAGGGCCCGAAAAAACGGCCCTCTCCCTTGCAGCCCCACCGCGTCCGCCATCAAACGGTGGCGGCCCCGTCTGGGCCGCAGAAGGAGGAGACTGGCAAATACCACGACTCCCCTCCTGCCGCGGCCCGCCCCTCTACCGGTTGCGGGGCTATTAACACAGCCCCGCCAACGGCTCCCCCCCAACCGATCGCGGGACCACCAAAGCGGTCCCGCCACCGGCAGCCACACGCCGACAGCCGAAGCCACGACGCGCGGCCCCGTCCGGGCCGCGGAAGGAGAAGACTGGCAAATACCACGACTCCCCTCCCGCCGCGACCCACCCCTCTACCGGTTGCGAGGCTATTAACACAGCCTCGCCACCGGCACCCCCCATCCGATCGCGGGACCACCGAGGCGGTCCCGCCACCGGCGGCCACACGCCGACAGCCGAAGCCACGACGCGCGGCCCCGTCCGGACCACGGCAGGAGAAGACTGGCAAATACCACGACTCCCCTCCTGCCGCGGCCCACCCCTCTACCGGTCACACGCCGACAGCCGAAGCCACGACGCGCGACCCCACTCCTCCCACCGAAGTAGGCCAAACCCCCCACCGAAGTGGGCCCCAACCACTCACACCACGCTACCCCCCATCGGGTCAACGGGACCGCCTAAGCGGAACCAGACCCGCGACTGCAACCCCGACAGTTCAACAGCCGCGACAGGGGAAGGCCACCAGTCCTTCCACAAAAGTGGACTTCACTCCACCCACCGAAGTGGGTAACCACCACAACCGGCCGCAAGCAGCCCCGTCCATCTGGTGTCCGTCCGTGACCGTCGGGCCAGCGATCAGTCGACACCCACCACCATCCCCCCGTTAGTGGACGCAACGCCGTCAGATGCAGCCTCTAACGGGAAGCTCCCAATCAGTCCACCGAGGTGGACACCCGTCCGCCCACCGAAGTGGGCACCCTCCCCAACCGGTAGCCGCAACGTCGAAAGCCGCACACTAACGACGAGCGGCACCGTGCGGGTTGTGCCTCAACCACGTTCGACGGCCCGTGGCTGCAGGCCCCCCGCCCCCCATGCTGTTGGTCCGCGCCGGATCTCTCTGGTACCACCCGCCCGGTCCGAAGGCGAGAGGCGTTCCCCCATCCGCCACCTGGGGACGCGCCCGGTAGGAGTCAGCTCTCCCCCGGGAACTTTCGGCAACCTAACTTATGGAAACCTAACTTTCGGAAACCTAATTTTCTGAAACCTAACCTTCGGAAACCTTACTATTCGCAACCTAACTTTCGGAAACCTAACTATCCGCAACCTAACTTACGGAAACCTAACTTTCTGAAACCTAACTTATTGAAACCTAACTTCAGAAACCGCATTTTAGAAATCCTAAATTTCGGAAACCAAACTTTTCGCAACCTAACTTAGGGAAACCTAACTTTCGACAACCTAACTTATGGAAACCTAACATTCGGAAACCTAACTTTCTGAAATGTAACTTTTGGCGAAATAACTTTCGGCAACGTAACTATGAAAACGTAACTTTCAGAAACCTAACTTTCGGCGACCTAACTTAATATTACTAACCTAACCTTTTTTTTTTTGATAACGCTGGGGAAACCCATCATGGGGACCTCACCGGCCGTCAATGGGTGAGGTACTGTGAGACTCCTACTCACTAAAACCCACAGCGGAACCCGTCGCCGCAGTGCAATGGGGCGTTGCGGGATCGCTTGCGCATTCACCACAACACCCCTGCGGACGGCCCGTACCTCGCGGGCCAACCTCGCCTAAATCAGGATGCCCTCGGTTCGCAGAGCATCCCGACCGCTCCGATGACGTGCAGGGGAGTCAACGAGAGACCCCCCCGCAGTAGCTCCTCTATGGTGGCGGGAGAAGATGCGCATACCGGCGCCTCCTCTCCCCCAGCCGACGGCGACGAAGAGGGTCTGCTAAGGCGTTAGCCTCGCGTTCCCTCTCCGCCGTCTCCTTCAGTGAAATGACGGCCTCGCTGAAGGAGACCATCGCCGACCAGGACCTCGCGTCGCGTAGCATGGCCTCCACTACGCTTCGCAATGAGAGGTCTCCACCCACTACCGCCATCAGGGCATGGCTCTGGGGAGCCCAAGCGACGCATTCCACGAGGTTGTGGTGCGAGGTGTCCGAGGACGCACCACACTCGTGACATGCGGGCGACGGTTCCCGACGCGCAACCTGAAACAGATACTTACCAAAGCATCCGTGCCCGGTAAGCATCTGCGTCAGCCTGAACGTCAGGACGCCGTGTGGCCTCCTGACCCAGCGAGACAAATGCGGACGAACCGCTCTCACCGTCGCCAGGCCAGCCGCTGGAGTCCCCAGTTCTTCCCACCAGCGCCGAATCAGGGCCTCGTCAGCTAGGCACCTGATCCGAGGGACTCCCTCCCGCGCTGGACGACTACTAACCTTTTTTTTTTTTTTTTTTTTTTTACGTCAGGAAACCCTGTTGCCGGGTACCCGCCGCCTGGGGAAGAACGACGGGTTATGTGGGGCTCCTGCCGTGCAAAGATGGTAAACGCACGGCAGCCTACCCACTAAAACCTGACGGTGTCCACCTCGGTGGCCTTGAGGTTGGGGCCACGGGAACCAAAAGAATCATCCGCGAACCCCGACGGCGATTGCCCTTCGGCACGTCTCGGTGTCGGAGGGTGGAAGTTACACCCTCGACGTCCACCATCTAAAGTGGCGCGCGGCTACTCGGGCCAGGTGATTAGGCGGCAGACTTCCCCAAGTCTACCGCCCTCTGGCCGGTGTTAGGGGGGGAGGCGGCGATCGTGCGCCGCTCTCCGGCGCCCGATCCTTCTGCGGCGGATGGCGAGCTCGGCGTTAGCCTCCCTCGCCCTCTCCGCCGCCTCCTTCTGCGACATCACGTCCTCGCAGAAGGACAGGACGGCATCCCAGGACCTTTTGCTGCCGACCATGGCGGAAATCACGGCCGGCAGCGTCAGATCCGCCCCCACAACACTGCGGAGCGCCTCGCGCTCCGTCGCCCAAGCTGGGCACACCTCCAGCGTATGCTGGGCCGACTCGTCCGGGCAGTCGTCGCAGTGGTGGCAGCGAGGAGAGGGCTCCCTCCCGGCAACCCGACACAGATACCCCCCGAAACAACCGTGCCCCGAGAGGATCTGCGTGGTGCGGAAGGTTAAGACGCCGTGACGCCTGCCCAACCACTGCGCGAGAACGGGGCGAACTGCCTCGACGGTCCGTCGGCCAGCGCAAGGGTGCTCCAACCTGGACCTCCACTCTTCTATCGCGGCCTCCCGCTCATCTCTCCCGCGTGGTGCTGGGCTAAGGTCCCTGGACGCAGGGCCTCGACGCCGACAATAGATCGACGCCAAGGAAAGAGCATCCAGGTCCCAGGGTAAGACTCCAGCCAGCACACACGCCGCATCGCACGAGATCGTACGGTACCCCCTGATCACCCTGATCGCCATCACCCTCTGCGCCCGTCGCAGCAGAGCGATGTTTTCGCGTTTCAGGGCATCCGCCCACACTGGGGCACCGTACATCGCCACGGATCGGACGACCCCACAGTATAGCCGCCTACACGAGGCGCTAGGTCCGCCCACATTCGGCAATAGCCTTCCGAGGGCCAACGCCACCTTCATCAACCGCGGCACCAATGCGGTGAAGTGAGCACGAAAACTCCATCGGCTGTCCAGCACGAGACCCAGATAAGTCATCGCACTCTTCAGCTCGATGCGCGTGCCACCAACGATGATGTTCGCGCCTGGCGGGGGTGCCCTCCGAGGACCATGGAAGAGAATGGCCTCTGACTTCTCCAACGCGACCTCCAGGCCAAGCCGCCTGATGCGAGCGACAACTTGAGCGACACCTGCCGTCGCCAATACCGCTGCCTCCCGATACGAGGCCTGCCTAGCCAACACGATAGTGTCGTCAGCGTAACAGACCACGCTAACTCCCCTCAGCCAAAAGCCTCGCAGCACCCAGTCGTACCCGATGTTCCACAAGAGCGGCCCGAGAACCGAACCCTGTGGAACACCGCACGACACCTCTCTCGTGCTCCAGCCGTCCCGCCCGGGAAACGTCACGTACCTGCCCGACAGATAAGCACCGATGACGCGGCGCAAGTAGGTCGGCACCGCATGGTGACGGAGCGCCTCCCTAATACAACTCCAGAGCAATGAGTTAAATGCATTGACGATGTCAAGAGACACCGCCAAAACCACATCACCCTGAGCGACTGCGTCCTGCGCTCGGGCTTTGACCTGCAGTATGGCATCCACCGTAGAACGGCCACGGCGGAAACCAAACTGAGCGTCTGACAGGTCCGGACCAGCTCCCTCCATATGGGCCGTGAGTCTGTCCACCACTATTCGCTCGAAAGCCTTCGCCACCTCGTTTAGCAACACGATCGGGCGGTAAGCGGAGACAGAATCCGCCGGGCGCCCCACCTTTCTGAGGAGGACTAATCTGCCTGTCTTCCACCGCTGTGGAATTAGGGCTTGAGCCAGACAGGCAGTATATAGTCCTCTCAATTCTTGACCGACACTGTCCACGGTCAGGGCCAGTACTTTCCCGGGGATTCCGTCCAACCCGGGGGCTGTCTTCTTTGCTGCCAGTCGCGACATTGCTCGAGCAAACTCCTCCTCCGACACTGCTGGAACTTCTTCCTCCGCGTTAGCACTAGCCACTGGATGTGGAACCATGGGAGGCGGTGTGTACTCCTCCCTGTGAGGAAACAAGTGGGACACCACCTCTCGCAAGACGTCAGTTGGTAGCGTCCGCGTCAGTGGGGGAGCCCAAGGACGGAGCTTGTTACGCACCATCCGGTACGGCGTCCCCCACGGGTCCCTATCCAATCCCTCCAGCATCTCTTCCCTGGCACTCGTTTGCGACGTCGCGATCGCCACCTGCAGCAGCCTTTTCGCCTCTGTGTAATCGGCGTAGAGCCGGTCTTCTGCCTCTAGATCTCTACGCACTCTCCGCCGATGGTAGGTATACTGGCGTCTCGCGCTCACGCAGTTCTCGCGTAATCGTGCGATTTCCGCCGACCACCAGTACACTTGTTGTCTTGAAGGACGATGCCCGGAACGAGGCATGCACACGTCGCACATCCACGTCAGGGTCCGCTGCACCCACTCGGCCGCCTCCTCCACTGACCGTCTACTCCGCGGCAGCCAGGACGCTATCAATGCCGCTTCCTCCAGCAGCCCTCTGTCCATGTGCCTCAATTGCCACCGGGGACCCTCCTCTCCCGAGTTTCGGCTGGGGCCTGGCGGCACCGCCGGATGTGTGGAGATCTCAAACGAGATGTAGAGGTGGTCCGAGAGAGTCTCCACCTCACCCAGCACTCGCCAGTCCTGGACACGACGCGCTAGGGCCGGGCTCGCGAACGTTACGTCCACGATTGACCCACCTTGCCGTCGCACGCACGTGTTGGCCGTCCCTCGGTTTAGGACGGTCAAATTATTGGCAATGACCCATTCCTCGAGTAGTCTGCCCCGCACATCCGTTACCGGTGAGCCCCACAAGCCCGACTTGGCGTTCAGGTCCCCCGCAACGATGAGGTTTCCGGCTTGAAAGGTCCGAGTGAGCCCCGTCACCTCGTCCAGGAACTCCTCGAACTCTGCGACTGGTCGATTGGGGGAGAAGTAGACCCCCACGACCGTCGTGTCACCCAGCAGTACCGCGACACATCCCGAGCCCTTTACAACACGCGTAAAGGGCGGGGAGCCCGCGGCGACCTGGGAAACGACGGCCACCAGCCCGTCGTTATCGCCCGCCCAGTTGTCACGCGAGGGGACCGAGTATGGCTCCGCAACTACCGCCACTTTCACTGACCACTGTACCAGGCTTTGGACAAACAAGTCTTGGGCTCTGGCACAGTGGTTGAGGTTCACCTGGAGGAACTTCGAGGCCATTATTGAATCTCTTCCATTCGATCCTGCGCGTCCCGTGGACTGTGCTCGGTCGGCGCTGCTTTGCCAGCTGGAGCCACCTTTCTCCTTTGTTTTTTACCTGGGGCCTTCGAACGACTACACGCCGCTCCTCCCACTATATGACCCGCAGGCTTCTTCGCCGCCTCACAGACCGAGCAGTGTGGAGCAGCAGAGCACTGTGCCTTTTTGTGGCCCGCCTGCCCACATCTAAAGCACAGTTCACTGCGGTCGACTCCACCCGTGCAGTTCATCGCAACATGGCCCAATTCCTGGCACTTGAAGCATCGCTGGGGTCGCGTCTGCAGCAGATGGACACGCGCAGACACGAACCCCACCAAAATTCGACCACCTTCCACCACTTTCTTGGCCGCTGCCACCGGACAACGGACCCACGCCGTCCCTAGCCCAGTTCGGCCGCGGCGGATTTCGCCCGTCTTCACGGCTATTGACGAGCAGCCGCCCACTCTGCTGATAGCCTGGGATAATTCGTCCGGCGTTACCGAGTCATCCAGACCGACGACGCGAATTTCTGCGCATTTTGTCGGCCTGGACACCATCACTTCTTCGTCGGTCAGTACCCCTCTGATCCTTTCAGCCAGAGCATCTGCCTTGTCACCACTATCCTTGCCAGGCAGCTCAAGCATTCTGGCCCCGGTGGCTGCTACCTTGAACCGGAGATCCACAATCCCTAGGTCCTCCAGGCGAACTTCCCGCTTCACCCTAGCGAACACTTCGCTGTAGGTTAAGCGGTCCGTTACCCCCGGCTGTAGCTTTAGAACCACCACCGCCGATTTGGGTGGGCGTAGCTTAGGCGTCTTGGGCTTTCGTGCCCTTTGTTGCTCTGGCTGCTTTTTGGCCTCCTCCTTCTTCTTGGAGCCCTTCCTGACCACCACGTTCCACCCTTCTGACAGAAGGGCGGGGGCAGGAGGCAGAGGACGAGGGTTCTCCGACGCGGCCGGTTGGGACGCACTCGCCTTCTTCTTCTTCGCTTTAGGCTTCGTCTTCTTCTTCCCTTTCTTCGCAGGGGCAGGGTTAGCTGGCGCTACCAAAGTGGTGGTGGCGGCTACCGTCTCTGTTGGCTTGGATGGCCTTTTAGCTTTCGTCTTATCGGTTGCGAGCGGGGGACGAATGCGCTGCTCCGGAAGAAGCCGGCCTTCTAGTGACTCCAGTCGAGCGTTTAGCATAGTGCCCACCTGGACCATTATTGAGCGCGTTAGCTCATCAGCACCCGGCACATTGGTAGGAGGTGGCGTTGGTGGTCTCCGCTCCGTCCTTGCCTTCTCCATTGCCTCCTTCATAGATGCGATCTCTCTACGCATCTCTGCTAACTCCGTCTGCAGCCGAGCATTGCTTGCCCGCAGTTGTATCGTCTCCTCCGTGGCAGTGCGCCTAGCAAGGACATGAACTGCTGCCGCGATTGAGCTCGTCGCCTGCTTCAGGGCCTTGATAAAGGTACCCTTTAGATTTTTGGACTTGCTGGCCACTTTGTTGATGACTTCCAGGTTGTCGGCCACTAGCGTGTGCAAGTCAGTGGCCAGCACTCCATCACTCTGCTCCTGTACCGATCTAAAGGATACGTCGGAGAGGCAGGAGCTCGATCTCATCTGCACCTCCAGTGCGGCCTCCTCAACCTCTCGCTCCGTCTGCAGCTTGCGCTCTTCCTTACGCGCCTCGTTGAGGGCTTTCTGCTCTGTCACACTGACAAATCGACCGGTCGTGGCACACCTATTCAATACTTTAGTGACCAACGTTTTGGCCTTAGGCCTTCCACTATCTTCCTCGGAAGAACCCGACAACTTCATGGGATTCCGAGGTCTCTTCCTCATATATTGAGATCTGAGAGTGCCCCTGTCTGATCTCGTGGAGCCCACGCTTTCTCCTTCAGATCCAGAGCCTTCCCAGAATCTCCCGCCCTGCGAAGACACGGAGCCCCGTCTGGACATCGCGCTTTCCCCTAGCTGAATACGGGTTAGCACAATTTGCGGCTGCCTAGCCGCAACGACCTTCTCTGCATCTTCACGATGCGCAACAGAAACACCGCCTATCTCAGGCCGAACGCCAGCACCGCCAGTCGCTGGCACAACATCATCTCCGCCCGTCGCAGGCACAACGTCTTCTCCGCCCTTCACAGGCACATCGTCTTGGGTTTTTTTTTTGAGTTCTCCATATAAGTCCCACGAGTATGGGGGAAATAAAGGGTCCATCCGCACAGTGCCCCCTGTCTGCGGATAAGCCTAGGTGTGACCCGCTAGAGTTTCGGCCGGTTCTCTAGCGGGGGAAGCAGTAGCGACTGAACCGCCCATCAGCCATGCATCCCCTCGCGCTGCTACGCCGCTTGGGATTCAGGGTAATTTTTTATAGAGGTTTTCTTCCTCGCAGCCCGGGCGGTTAAGCCAAGGCTCTCGGTCCCAGTTCCCGGCCGCTAGACGTGATCAACGACACCGGGTCCGGGATTACGAGATTCGGGGGAGGAGCGGTGCACATGAGTGCTAGTCCGGCTGCGCAGTTAAGCACCCGCCGGACTCGCCCCACCTCCGCGCTTTTCTGTCAGGGTGTGCTCCCTTAGGCCGTGGGGTTAACAAACCCCTAAAGGCACGACCATGCCTACTGGTTTTGGTCCGCGCCGGATTGCTCCGGTACCACCCGCTCAATGCGAGTGGCGTTCCCCTATCCGCCACCTGGGGACGCGCCCGGTAGGAGTCCAGCAACTCCCTCGGGGGACGACTACTAACCTAACCTAACCTAACTTACGGAAACCTAACTTTCTGAAACCTAACTTTCTGAAACCTAACTTTTGAAAACCTAACTTTCTGAAACCTAACCTTCGGAAACCTAACTATCCGCAACCTAACTTAGGGAAACCTAGCTTAATTGCTCGTTTAAATATATTAGATTTTTGTCGTGACTTATTTCATTGTATTTAAGTGAATTCGCTTATTAAAAGTTACGAGAAATAAAGCATTTTGAACGTTGATAATAATAGTATGAAAGACTTGTTGGTTCTCACAAATCGAGTGTTCTTTTTTATTCTCGTTTTATTTTAGTATAACTGTATTTTAAACATTTACCCAAATTATTGGTTTATTACAGTAATGACTGCCGATTCTCCTCAATTCTATATTGCAATGATACATACATAAAATAACTGTTTTCGGTAAGGCAATTTTGATTTAAGAACAGTTCAACGGCAAAGGGTGAACGCACGGTAGTTACCTACTTAACTTGCATTAGCGATATGTAAATGAGCGGTAAATTCACTCACGACGTGTTAAATTATTGTTCATGTAGAAAAGTACAATGTGTGATACGATGTGCGTCACGCAAAAATTGGGTCATTCTTACTAATCACTACCTGTTACCTTTTTCAGCGAATCTCACAATATCAGACGAAGAATGTGAACATCTCTTAGAATCCAACAACATATGCCTATTTGTCGATAATGTAAGTTAATACTCTCCTACTCCTCTTATAACTCCTGTGTCTTCAAAAATATGTACTTTTAATGGAATCTTTAAGTAATAAATGAAAGCTCAAGGAATTTAGATAGGTATAGTCAAGCAACTAACATAAAACTTTGTTTTAAAGTCGCGATGATAAACTATACGAATACGATGCAAAAACAATTTTAAATGCTAACTAGCACTAATAAAATAAATGTAATATTTGCTGGTTTATTGACCTGGCGTCCTCTCACGCAACAACAGTCGCAGTGGCAGTGATTTTTTGTAGAGATTGTATAAGGGCTAAAATCAGCTGACCGGGAACAGGATACGCTTCTTCTATCTTAGATAAGATCAAAATATAATCAATTCAAAAAATGTAAGTATTCATTAAGTACCAGTGAACCGTTTCAAGATAATATTTCTTATACACCATGTTACTTTTGGATAACGTAGCTATCCAATGGTAAAATATAATTAAAATCGATTCAGTTCATTCATAGTTGATCTATTAGAAACAAATAAATCAATCATGTCGGTCTCTTTGTAGGAATATCAGAGCTATTTTACTGGACGTACATTGCTAAAATTTGCTTTCATTTGGACCAAATTTAAGCAATAACAAATTACATAAAATAAAAAATTAAAACACGCCGACAACAATAACTGTATTTTTTTTTTTAATTTTTAAATTAATTTTAGAATGAATAATTAAAATTTCATAATTTGTAAATTGAAAAATTAAGAATATATCCAGGTATAACATAGTACGCTCTACTCTTGGAAGACTGTTACTTGAAAACGGTGCTTAAAACAGGAATTTTATAAATTGAGTCATCAGGGAAAACTAGAAAAACAAAAATTTTAACTTAAAATGTGCTTAATTTAGCATCGCGCGTTCTTGAAGAGGTTCCGCCGTCCCAGTGCGTTCTTGAAAAGATCCTAGTTTTTTCCGCTATATGCAGCAGATGGTAAGCGACGGGGTTTTAAAAGGTAAAAATCCTACATAACCTAACCATCTCGTACGATGGTTAGACATCTTTACCCCGCCCCTAACCTGTACGAAGAGTGTGTGTATGTATTGTGTGGCAGCTGCGCGCAGAGACAGCGGAGGCGCGGCTGGCGCTGCGTGAGGCGGAGGCACGGCGCGAGGAGCTTTTGCGCGTGGAGACGTCGCTGGCCGCCGTGCGCGACCTGTTCCTGCAGCTCGCGTACCTCGTCGCCGCGCAGGTTCTATTAAATTTTCTCTTGTAAAATCAGCATTCAGCAAACTAGCATCCATGCTGATGCAGATGTCGTATGGTAAGTTGTACGCTCGTAATGCATGATGTAGTCCTGACTAATTATGATCCGAGTGGGTGAGGACAATCCGGGGACTAAAGAGCACATGGAAAGGAGGGGAAAGAGAGAAAGGGATTAAAAAAAATACTTCTTCGTAATATTTCGGAGCGAGCACTAAGAAATGATTTTTAAATATTTCATAGAAAAGTCTCTTTATATCTGTATGTATGTAAGTTTGCCTATGGGAAAACCAATAAAATACAATCGTTTATTTGTTATTTTTGAAACAAATAACTATTAACTATTTTTTTACGTTACAAAATAAAATCTGCGCACCTGCTTGTTCGCGAATCGCGAATAAAACTTACGTTGATATAGTTTCTAGCAGAATGTTATACTGATTATAAATATTATTTATTTCATAGATTTTAAGAGCTTTTAATTTAATGCATAATGCATTTGTATATATTAAACTGAAATAATTATGTTTTTAAAACAGCAAGAACAAATCGACACCGTAGAGTACTACGCGTTGCAAGCGAGCGAGCATGTAGAGACTGGTGGCCAGCACCTGCTCAAAGGCACTGTTAGTAGAAGAAAAGCTAAAAAGGTTATAATTATGATATTCTTTTCTATATTAGATACACAACAATGATAATAATATTAAGTACTTAAAACAGTGGAGGCAAGGGATCCATTACAGTTAATATAAACTCCCGAAAATATAGACCTATAGAGCCGTGCACTTTAAGTGACAGTTCGAGTAACTTAGGTTAAAAAGGCTAAGGTGGGAGCTACGCCACGCTTCACTCCCGCCTAAGCCTTCTCGTTAGGTCTTTTTTTTATTTCAAACCCAGAACTCCTGCTATTATTAGTGCTTTATGTTTATTTAAAATTCGGTGATAGATCTGATTCATTATTTGGAGATTATTTTGGCACTTGGAAGTGACATTTTAACACTTCCAAGTGTCAAAATGGCATTAATGTCATAATAATGTATGGAAATGTTGTAACTTTAAACAAACTGTACAGATATTTTTAATAATATTATTGTGCATTTAATTTTACTGAATATTGTAATAACAAATGATTTTACAAATATAAAAACATATTAGACTTAATACTAATTTACATTTTACTTTAAGAATACGATAAAATAAAATATATTATATTATGTCGAGTACTCCGTTTTTAACGCTATAATTTTATACTATGGTTCTGGAGGGTAGAGGTAAGAAGAACCGTTTTATATAGGGGTAGAGTTGAAGAAGTGTCCAGCTGTATGCTGAAAATAGATGGCACTGGCGTACGAAAAACTACAATATGAATTTAGCTGTTATAGACGGAGTGAAGTGTACTGGGTTCAAAAATTTAAAAATTTTCAATTTTCATTGTAATGAAATACGAGTATACAAAACCTCAAATATTTACGTAGTCTAAAATAATTTAGTAAATATAACCATTCTTGCTTATTTCCTTATCTTACTCTAATTACTTTTGGCGTAGTTACTTTGGCGTATTAAATTAAGATGTCAATTATAGATAGCTGACTGACCTGATGCGCGTACACTTGTGCACTATAATATCTCATGCACAGTTGGCTAGGCTCGATGAGATTGGCCGCCATGGCCGAAATCAATCGGAAGGACAGTACATTATTATTATCTTGAAATAAATTGTCGTAAAATTATAATAAATAGGTACTCAATTGTATGTTAATTATATAATTTATTAATTTATGACTAGGATGTACAATAAGTTAAGTGTAATTATATTATATTCCTTTGTTTAATCATTTCACAACTGAAATCATTTGTTTTAAAGTCTCAGATAAGATTAAGCTACACAGTCAACAGTACACAGGCATCACGTGTCGACAAGCACCAGCAGCACTATGAGGATACCTGCCGTCAGGCAAATAATGACACCCAACTTTTTCTGCAGACAAAATTTTAATTATTGTTAATGTTTTAATAATAATTAATTACTGGCACAGTCCCTATGTAACTATAAATAAAACACAATTTCTATCCGAACGTTAATCGCATTGTTATGTAGGTTATGGCAAAACCCTTACGAAAACTAATTATAATCTTGCTTCGGCTTGTTACTAGCTTTTTTTAATACCTGTACTCTTTAATTATTATTGTTATTATCAAAAAATCAAATCCCCCTCGATTTTATTCATAGACGTCATCTTAAAATATCTACGTCACTTTCACATTGGATTCGTCTTGATTGATTTACAAACAATCTTTTTTAAACAAATTAATTATATTTTATTTAAATAAAAAGTTAACGTAAATTATTGTTCACTTGTGAAAATTATGGCAAAGAGTAGATGAAAACTAGTACATAAAATACTACACTGCGGATAATGCAAGTAAGTATTAATCGAAAATAAATAATACACTTAAATAAAAAAAAATGGTCTAGTTACGTTTATAAAATGCATGAGTACACTAACACCACTATAAGAAGACTTAAAACTATAGTAATATTATTAAAACAAAAAACTAGAAGCGAACATATACGAAAATTAACAAAACTATTAACTACTGGAAAATAATATGAGAAAAATAACTATGAAAAAAAAAGCAAAAAATATGAAAATCTAAACGTCTTTAATGAGTACAGATCGTATTCATATAAACTATCGAACTTCGCGGTATTTTGTAACTACCCGCCAAAAATACTGAAAAGTTTTCACAGATAATAAAGTCAAATAATGCTTTAAAAAATATTTTACGTAAATCAAATAAAAACTCGTAAATGCATGCATGAATTGAAAATAACATATTTCTATTTTAAAATCTTAGTAACCTGATGACAATTTTTACTTTTAATATGCGTAACTCTTAACTAATTATTATAGCGATAATCTGTTATGTCCTGAAAACAGTATATAAAACAGACATTGACAGCAGAGACTGAACAAAGTGACAGTTTTGTCAAAATTTAAGGTTATTTTGTTTAGATTATTGTTTTTAGTGAAATTATCAAAATATTAATACAATAAAACCTTAATTGTTATGAAAATATGGATTTTACATATAAAGGAATGTTTACTGTTCGTTAAAGGTATGTTTATCTTTTGCAATGACTTATTTAGGTATAGGAATGTATGGAAATGTTCTAACTTTAAGTCTCCATAACTTTTGACTCTTTCGTTTCCTCAATATATTTGAACTCCCTATCACCTCCTCTATCCAGAAATACCACCCACTTTTCCAGGGGCCGCGTCCCTTTAATTACACTAAACTTGTGCCCTAATTTTCTGTCATAATTTTTATAGATTTTTTAATTGGTTTATTTTAACCTCAAAATATACTCAAAGAACTTTTACAAGCAACTTATTTAATGATTAATTATACTTAAAGCTTTACATTAATGCACAGCAAAGAAAGTCGAATGTGATATATAAACATAAATAATATATTATGTACAATGGCATGAAAATAAAGTGAAAATATAATATTGTGTACTTTTTATTTATACAGTTGAAATTGATTATGTACAAGACCTTCTTTTTGTCAGAAAGAAAAAACAATTATTAGAAAAGTGACTATTAGAGATGATAAAAAGAAGATTTCATCTCCTGCAGGTGAATGACTGCATTATTTCTAACAAATATGATAAGCAAGAAAAGGGGTCTTAAGAAACAGAAAGAACATTTTGTAACAGAAAGATAATAATCTTTAATAGTTAGTAAAAACTTTAAGGAAATGAAATGAAATGTAAGTAGAAAGTTATAATATTTTCTATTGGAAAGATTGGACTAGTATTGATGTATTTAAAAAATATTTACAGTAACTAGAGATATTTGGTTTACAAAAAGGTATTTTAGTGTCAAAGAGAATTCCTCAAGTCACAAACTAATTTTGACTTGTATTAAATTACTATTTATTTAATTAATCTGTGTATAATTTTTACAAAAGTATAATATATACTTCGTTTTTACTGTTATTGGACTGGATTTATATTTTTAACCGAATTTTTTGAGCTATATTCGTTTTTGTTAGTAAGTGATAGGTGGCGCTGATCTGAAAAGCTAACTATCCGTATTTTATATAGTAAAATATAAAACAAATTTCAATTCCTTCACTTGTGGTAATATAATCTTGTATATTATCTTAAAATATTAAAAACACCATCTATGAATCACAGTACACACTTATTATCTGATGTCTGATTTTCTATTAATCAGTAAAATTACGAAATATGAAAACTAAAATATACATTTTTAAGAACTATTTCTTATATTTTATAATATTAATAATTTTACATATCAATTATGGATGATATATAACGCCATCTAACATATAATTGAACTATTTTATTTTTTGTAATTGCTGTCTTAATTCCGAAAACAATCATTAGATGTGCCATTGATGTTGCCATTAGACTTAATATTAATGCATTTAATATTTGCTTTTCAGGACCATTATGTTCATCCAACATGTCCCGACAGAACGTCGTGCGACAGAAGTGTCTTGAATACAGGAGACTTACCTCGTTTTTTTTTTTTTAAATTATTATTTAATGTACAACCTGTATCTTATTACAAATTAATTAAGTTAAGGAGTATTGATTGATAATAGCAATTGTACAGTTTTATAAGGAATCTTCACAATGTTGAGTTAGTATGCCCTCTAGCAGCGAGTAGCGGAAGTATATAAACAATAATTATACTGGATGGCACAAATCGATAGGATTTTTTGAAAATAGTATAATGCACTTTTGTAACTTTAAATATTTAAGTATTAATAATAATAAATAATGTTGCTTAGGAAAATATTACTTTATAAGGTCTTGAATAATGATTATTAAACATTGGATTATATGCACTATCAAAATGCCAAAATATGCATGCAAATATGCACTAAAAAAGGGCAAAATATGCACAAGATATGCAAAATCAAAATACTAATTGTTATCAAAATTTACATTCTCTTCTCTCACTCTAAAGTATATATAGTATATACCTACTCATAATTCTTGTGCCAATACACAATTACATATTTTTCTAGATTTCTAGAACTTCGTGACGTTGTCACTTAATATTAATTTGTAGTCTGATAAACATGCTAACACTTTACTTTCTTTGTTCCTTTAAGACTTCTGTATTCCTACAGAAGAGCATTTAATTTACCACGGACCTCTTCCGATAGTCGACTCAGAAAAGTGTTAATCTGTTCTATGATTTTTGTTTTTCAATATTTCCAAGGACTTGCACATAGGAAGGTGTGTAGTTCCTAGTCTCTTCACGGTAATAAAACACGCATCACACATTTAACTACTGAAATAAGCACTATCAATTAAAAAGAACTAATATGCAATAACACTAAAAAAATAGTATTTGCATATGCAAACATGCAAATACATATAATCCGATGTCTAATAATTATAAATAGGATATTATTCTAAGCTGAATAGAAATTTCATCATTAGTAAATTGCCTACAAGTTTTGGCACAAGTTAAAATCAAATCTGCTACCGATGACATTATAAGTAATCCAAAATGACACTTGTGATCACAAAATACAAGTTTAAATCTGTTTTTACTTATTTAAAAATGAAATAAAATTAAACTTTATTCAAATTGACTTTATTGGAAGCACTTTTAAATACTTTACATATATGTGTAATATGAGTATGTATTTGCATTATTTATCAAGTATTTGTAGCTATATAATATATGTGAAATAAAAATTTACTATTATGTTACAAAGTATGCTCAGGTATTATTTTATTTGCTTTGCTAGTGATTTTACATGGAGTGAAATAAAATACATTCAATTACTTAAATACACGCCTTACTATGTAAAATCTAACTACAGGCATAAATAATTACTCTTAATAAAATTATAATTGAAAAGCAGTAGAAAGCTCAAAATAATTTGTTTAAAACAGTATAAGGACTATGCCAAGATTAAATAATAATTTAAAATATAACATTTCATATGATTTACAAATTATAATAGTGTTAATCAAAGTTAATTCTTATAATTTACTAAATTATTAATTAAGTAAATTTACAGCTTGTAAACTTAGTAATTAGTTCTTACGCCTGCAGTTAGACTTGTGTCTGCTTCGAGAGAAAACTAATTTGTAATGGAAATAATAACTATATAGGTTTTGTATTTGTTACTTTCAATTTTTTCTATGTTATTATATAAGTACCTATAGTTTACGTGTCTGTAGATACTGAGGTAAATTAAAATTGTTAAGATTTATAGGAATAAAATGTGTATATTAGTAAAAATATATAGATTTATCTTTAAGTACATAAGTTGGGTATTACAAATAATTAGTTAAACGAAACAGAGGACTATATTTATCAAATTATATTAATGTAACTTTATTTTGCAAACTATTCATAATGTGTCGGGAAAGTTTGACTCGTTTTACATTAGCTGTATGTATAAATATTATTTCTTTTTAGAGCTATTAACAGCAATATTTTGTGTGTTATTTGTTGTAAATTTATCCTTTTCTCTAAATATACGAACAATTGTATAAAGTCATCTATAAATTAAATAATATATATTTGTATGATTTATGTTTAACTAAGTATACTATTGATTTTTATATAAAATATGAATTAATTAATAAATCGCATTATCGCAGGTTAATAACAGTATTTATAACATATCGTCTGTGGCTCGCGGTCAACGGCGGCTCGTGCTTTAATTTAAAATAAAAAAGTGAAAATCTTATATGTTTCTGCGAAAAAAGAGTATTATTTAGAAATAAGCAATTATGTTATATCAATAAATCGTTTAAACCGCTGGTCTTTCATTACACTCATAACAACTGTCAGCTGTCAAATGTCAAAGTAAATACTGGCAGTTGGCACCGAAGTCTATTGTCTGTGAAAAAAAAAAAAAAAAAATTGTCTCTATTGAGATAGTTTCTAACGGATGTTAAAAATGCAGTCCTCTATCTAACGATACGCGCACTCTAACCTACGAGGTCACTCTTATCTAACCTAACCATACACATCATCATAAAGGTGTGGACCTTATAAGACAAATAATAGGAACATCGTAAATATATACTTGTCAAAATTTGTCGGAAGTGTGAATTTTAACATTATGATCCTTAAAATGACTAATATATTAGTTTAAAACATATGTTTACTCGTGCCTTTAAAACGTAAACAGCTCTACTAATGTTTATGACAATTTATTATATCTTTGCATATTTGAACCATTTATTGCGATCAGTCCACATATTATGTCTCGCTAACAATAAACATTACCATAAAGACAGATATCTCTTTGTAATCAACAGGCAAACCTACATATATAAGTTTTGTCTCTATAGTATTATTGTCGTACTTGCGAATAATTTCACTACTTTTACAATAGTGATTATTAGTTCAGTTTTAAAACAAAGATACTTCAAGACCTTAATAACGTAAACAGAACTATTATTACTTATGAAAATGTATAATATTATTCTAAATGTGCACTACATTATATTATGTTAAATATGTATGTATTGATAGAAAATAAAAAAAAAATCGACATATTTATTAAAACATTGAAAATTAATTGTATTTTATTTCCTCTATAGATAACTTAAAAATAAGAAACTTAATATATTCAATGCCATCAACACAGCAAAGACGCTAAGTCGATATTAATAAAGTGTCACGCTAAATGTGTTTGAAAGTTTCGGTAGAGTACTTCCAAAAACGAGGCCAGATATTCTGTTAAATTTTTTAGAACATAATCTTTATGGGATAAAATACAGTTTTGAGTTACACATTCGACAAAAGTAATATCTGATAAACTGTATCCTGCAAGCCTAACCTTCGGAAACTTAACTTTCTAAAAACTAATGTTTTGCGACCTAACTTTCGGAAACCAACCTTCTCGCAACCTAACTTGCAGCAACCTAACTTTCGGAAACCAACCTCGCAACCTAACTTGCAGCAACCTAACATTTGGAAACCTAACTTTCGGCAACCTAACTTCCGGCAACCTAACTTCCGGCAACCTAACTTACGGAAACCTAACTTACGGAAACCTAACTTACGGAAACCTAACTTACGGAAACCTAACATACGGAAACCTAACATACGGAAACCTAACATACGGAAACCTAACTATTCGCAACCTAACTTACGGAAACCTAACTTTCTGAAACCTAACTATTCGCAACCTAACTTACGGAAACCTAACTTTCTGAAACCTAACTATTCGCAACTTAACTTACGGAAACCTAACTTTCGGAAACCTGTCTTTTCAGAACCTAACTCACGGACAACTAACACTTCGCAACCTAATTTTCTGAAATCTAACTTTCTGAAACCTAACTTCTCGCAACCTAACTTTCGGAAACCTAACTTTCAGCAACCTAACTTACGGAAACCTAACATTTCGCAACCTAACTTTTGGAAACCTAACTTTGTGAAACCTAACCTTCGGAAACCTAACTACTCGCAACCTAACTTTCTCAAACCTAACATGCGGAAACTTAACTTTCTAAACCCCAAATTTCGGAAGCCAAAATTTCGGAAACCTATGTTTCTGAAACCTAACTGATAGAAACCTAACTTTAGACAACCTAATATTTCGGAAACGTAACTTTTCGCAATCTAACTCTCGGCAACCTAACTAACGGAGACCTAAATTCTCGCAACATAACTTTCGGAAAACTAAGTAACAGAAACCTATCTTCTCGCAACCTAACTTTCGGAAACCTAACTTACGGAAACCTAACATTTCGCAACCTAACTTTCGAAAACCTAACTTCCGGGAACCTAACTATTCGCAACTAAGTTTCAGAAACCTACCTGTTCGCGAACTAACCTTCGGAAACCTAACTTCCGGAAACCTAACTATTCGCAATCTAACTATCCGCAACCTACCTTTCAGCAACCTAACTTCCGGACACCCAACTTCCGGAAACCTAACTTTCAGAAACCTAACTTTAGGAACCGTAACTTTCAGAAACCTAACTTTCGGAAACCTTACACTTCGCAATCTAACATAAGGAAACCAAACTTTTCGGAAAACTATCTTTTGGAAACCTAACTTATGGAAACCTAACTTTCGGAAACCTAACTTTCGGAAACCTAACATTTCGCAACCTAACGTACGGAAACCTGACTTTTCGAAACCTAACATTCGGAAACCTAACTTTTGGCAACCTAACTTTCGAAACCTAACTATCCGCAACCTAACTTACGGAAACCTAACTTTCGCCAATCTACCTGTCTGGAACCTAACTTCTCGCAACCTAACTTTCTAGAACCTAACTTTCGGAAACCTAAATATTCGCAACCCAACTTTCCGCAACCTAACATTCAAAAACCTAACTATCGGGAACCTAATTTCTCGCAACCTAACTTTAACCTAACCTAACTTTCGGCAACCTAACTTATTGCGACTTAACTTTCGGTTACTAAGCTGTTGGTGTGCTAAGTTTCAGCCCCCCCCCTCCCCCCCCCTAAATTCTGGCAACCTAATGGTCAGGTTCGTTCGGGTTAGGTTCGGGTTAGGTTAGGTTAGGTTAGGTTAGGTTAGGTTAGGTTAGGTTAGGTTAGGTTAGGTTAGGTTAGGTTAGGTTAGGTTAGGTTAGGTTAGGTTAGGTTAGGTTAGGTTAGGTTAGGTTAGGTTAGGTTAGGTTAGGTTAGGTTAGGTTAGGTTAGGTTAGGTTAGGTTAGGTTAGGTTAGGTTAGGTTAGGTTAGGTTAGGTTAGGTTAGGTTAGGTTAGGTTAGGTTAGGTTAGGTTAGGTTAGGTTAGGTTAGGTTAGGTTAGGTTAGGTTAGGTTAGGTTAGGTTAGGTTAGGTTAGGTTAGGTTAGGTTAGGTTAGGTTAGGTTAGGTTAGGTTAGGTTAGGTTAGGTTAGGTTAGGTTAGGTTAGGTTAGGTTAGGTTAGGTTAGGTTAGGTTAGGTTAGGTTAGGTTAGGTTAGGTTAGGTTAGGTTAGGTTAGGTTAGGTTAGGTTAGGTTAGGTTAGGTTAGGTTAGGTTAGGTTAGGTTAGGTTAGGTTAGGTTAGGTTAGGTTAGGTTAGGTTAGGTTAGGTTAGGTTAGGTTAGGTTAGGTTAGGTTAGGTTAGGTTAGGTTAGGTTAGGTTAGGTTAGGTTAGGTTAGGTTAGGTTAGGTTAGGTTAGGTTAGGTTAGGTTAGGTTAGGTTAGGTTAGGTTAGGTTAGGTTAGGTTAGGTTAGGTTAGGTTAGGTTAGGTTAGGTTAGGTTAGGTTAGGTTAGGTTAGGTTAGGTTAGGTTAGGTTAGGTTAGGTTAGGTTAGGTTAGGTTAGGTTAGGTTAGGTTAGGTTAGGTTAGGTTAGGTTAGGTTAGGTTAGGTTAGGTTAGGTTAGGTTAGGTTAGGTTAGGTTAGGTTAGGTTAGGTTAGGTTAGGTTAGGTTAGGTTAGGTTAGGTTAGGTTAGGTTAGGTTAGGTTAGGTTAGGTTAGGTTAGGTTAGGTTAGGTTAGGTTAGGTTAGGTTAGGTTAGGTTAGGTTAGGTTAGGTTAGGTTAGGTTAGGTTAGGTTAGGTTAGGTTAGGTTAGGTTAGGTTAGGTTAGGTTAGGTTAGGTTAGGTTAGGTTAGGTTAGGTTAGGTTAGGTTAGGTTAGGTTAGGTTAGGTTAGGTTAGGTTAGGTTAGGTTAGGTTAGGTTAGGTTAGGTTAGGTTAGGTTAGGTTAGGTTAGGTTAGGTTAGGTTAGGTTAGGTTAGGTTAGGTTAGGTTAGGTTAGGTTAGGTTAGGTTAGGTTAGGTTAGGTTAGGTTAGGTTAGGTTAGGTTAGGTTAGGTTAGGTTAGGTTAGGTTAGGTTAGGTTAGGTTAGGTTAGGTTAGGTTAGGTTAGGTTAGGTTAGGTTAGGTTAGGTTAGGTTAGGTTAGGTTAGGTTAGGTTAGGTTAGGTTAGGTTAGGTTAGGTTAGGTTAGGTTAGGTTAGGTTAGGTTAGGTTAGGTTAGGTTAGGTTAGGTTAGGTTAGGTTAGGTTAGGTTAGGTTAGGTTAGGTTAGGTTAGGTTAGGTTAGGTTAGGTTAGGTTAGGTTAGGTTAGGTTAGGTTAGGTTAGGTTAGGTTAGGTTAGGTTAGGTTAGGTTAGGTTAGGTTAGGTTAGGTTAGGTTAGGTTAGGTTAGGTTAGGTTAGGTTAGGTTAGGTTAGGTTAGGTTAGGTTAGGTTAGGTTAGGTTAGGTTAGGTTAGGTTAGGTTAGGTTAGGTTAGGTTAGGTTAGGTTAGGTTAGGTTAGGTTAGGTTAGGTTAGGTTAGGTTAGGTTAGGTTAGGTTAGGTTAGGTTAGGTTAGGTTAGGTTAGGTTAGGTTAGGTTAGGTTAGGTTAGGTTAGGTTAGGTTAGGTTAGGTTAGGTTAGGTTAGGTTAGGTTAGGTTAGGTTAGGTTAGGTTAGGTTAGGTTAGGTTAGGTTAGGTTAGGTTAGGTTAGGTTAGGTTAGGTTAGGTTAGGTTAGGTTAGGTTAGGTTAGGTTAGGTTAGGTCAGGTTAGGTTAGGTTAGAGGTTAGGTTAGGTTAGGTTAGGTTAGAGGTTAGGTTAGGTTAGGTTAGGTTTAGGTTAGGTTAGGTTAGGTTAGGTTAGGTTAGGTTAGGTTAGGTTAGGTTAGGTTAGGTTAGGTTAGGTTAGGTTAGGTTAGGTTAGGTTAGGTTAGGTTAGGTTAGGTTAGGTTAGGTTAGGTTAGGTTAGGTTAGGTTAGGTTAGGTTAGGTTAGGTTAGGTTAGGTTAGGTTAGGTTAGGTTAGGTTAGGTTAGGTAGGTTAGGTTAGGTTAGGTTAGGTTAGGTTAGGTTAGGTTAGGTTAGGTTAGGTTAGGTTAGGTTAGGTTAGGTTAGGTTAGGTTAGGTTAGGTTAGGTTAGGTTAGGTTAGGTTAGGTTAGGTTAGG